>NQII01000042.1:1407967-1466339 GCA_002778355.1 Clitarchus hookeri
GGGGGGGGGTTATATTAGGCAAGTTTGCCCATTTACGAAAATAAATGACTGGATTGTATACAGAATGTTCCCGATTTGTGAGAAGTAATCGGGGAGTGGACAGTAAACCCCAAAACTACACACAATGTCCCAATTAGCATGTGTCCTAAAATACGATAGTTTCCGAGTTACAGACCTTCCAACATTGCACCACACACATTGATAATAGTCAATCTTCTACGAGGTGTGCCTGCTAATGTGATCAACTGGAATAGTGTGTGTTATTACCTCTCTCATTGCACTGTTGACAGCCGGCTCACGTCGAATGCCATGCGCTTAGAACCCCGGATCTCAATCCACTGGATCATTACTTGGGGGTGCTCCTCAAGGCCATTGTTCATGCAACTCCAGTTCCGGACATATCAGTGCTTCGCCAGCGAGTGGAACAAGGTTGCCAGCAGATACGTGCAATTCCTGGAGCATTTGAACATGTGAGATAATCAATGACGCGGCGGGTTCAGGCGTGCATTCAGGCACAAGATGGAAATTTTGAGCACTTCTTATAGTGTGACGTATCACTGCTGGTAGACGAACATGGCTACGGCTACTCGGAATTGAATGAGTCAGGCAGACTATAACGAATATATCCAGTAAGGTCTGTAAATCGAAAACTATTGACTTCAGGACATACACAGATCAAAGTCTAATGTTGTTCCTATATAATTAAAGTACAGTAATATTTTGTTATCTGTGAGCAGTCAGAAACTAATGTTTGCTGTTGGTGTAGTATACTGTTATGCTTTTGATGTAACTGTAATATTAACTACTTTTGTAACAATGTTACCTCCTTACTATACTGTCACCATTAGGTTGGTGTTTACTGTCAACATTNAATATTAACTACTTTTGTAACAATGTTACCTCCTTACTATACTGTCACCATTAGGTTGGTGTTTACTGTCAACATTAAGTTAGTGTTCCTGTTGCAGCAAAATACATTTAGGTGTTGAATAGATGTTAAAACTTGTGTTAAAAATTTCCCTGTATTTCCTTTTTTTTTTTTAACAAGCATTCCGATGTAAACGGAATTAAGTAATTATTTTATCTCAAGAAGGAATGTTACTTACGATGGAAATAATAAAGACATGGAGAAGAATCGAACCCGCTTATTGTGTGGAAGACCATCACCACTTCACGAAACCCAACTTCCTACTAATTGCTCTATTTTAACATTTCTGACTATATTTAAGTGGGCATGACACTTATTTTCGAAAAAATGGAAGTATAAATATTTTATTCTACCACCCTAGTTTATTATCTGTTTCATGAACTTTACTCGCATACATATGTACATGAAAGTAAGTTAATTAGTTATATTGGTGATTTCTTGTAATTGAAATGGATGTGCAAAAAATAAATTATTACTATCATTGGTAAACATTATTAATTTTTTATTACGCACAAACAGCCCCAATGGTAAAGCTTGTGTTTTTTTTTTTTTTGCAAAATATGCTTTTTGTAGAATCTAGGATGGAAACAGAAATTTTGATTAAAAATAAATTCATACCAATATTAAAGAAATTGCAAATGCTAGAAAATATTTTACACTGTCACAAAATATACACATGCATAGGCAACATAAATGGTACTTTACTGACAATTTTGGCAATGCGGGTACTACTTTGTAATGAGTTATGCATTTTATACATTATAGTGCAGTGTTCCATTGAANAATATTAACTACTTTTGTAACAATGTTACCTCCTTACTATACTGTCACCATTAGGTTGGTGTTTACTGTCAACATAAAGTTAGTGTTCCTGTTGCNTGCTTTTGATGTAACTGTAATATTAACTACTTTTGTAACAATGTTACCTCCTTACTATACTGTCACCATTAGGTTGGTGTTTACTGTCAACATAAAGTTAGTGTTCCTGTTGCTGCAAAATACATTTAGGTGTTGAATAGATGTTAAAACTTGTGTTAAAAATTTCCCTGTATTTCCTTTTTTTTTTAACAAGCATTCCGATGTAAACGGAATTAAGTAATTATTTTATCTCAAAAAGGAATGTTACTTACGATGGAAAGAATAAAGACATGGAGAAGAATCGAACCTGCTTATTGTGTGGAAGACCATCACCACTTCACGAAACCCAACTTCCTACTAATTGCTCTATTTTAACATTTCTGACTATATTTAAGTGGGCATGACACTTATTTTCGAAAAAATGGAAGTATAAATATTTTATTCTACCACCCTAGTTTATTATCTGTTTCATGAACTTTACTCGCATACATATGTACATGAAAGTAAGTTAATTAGTTATATTGGTGATTTCTTGTAATTGAAATGGATGTGCAAAAAATAAATTATTACTATCATTGGTAAACATTATTAATTTTTTATTACGCACAAACAGCCCCAATGGTAAAGCTTGTGTTTTTTTTTTTTTTGCAAAATATGCTTTTTGTAGAATCTAGGATGGAAACAGAAATTTTGATTAAAAATAAATTCATACTAATATTAAAAAAATTGCAAATGCAAGAAAATATTTTACACTGTCACAAAATATACACATGCATAGGCAACATAAATGGTACTTTACTGACAATTTTGGCAATGCGGGTACTACTTTGTAATGAGTTATGCATTTTATACATTATAGTGCAGTGTTCCATTGAAAGCCACTCTACGTTTAGCTTATCTCTTTAAAGCATATATAAAAATGTAATTGAAGGGTGTAACCCAGAAACCTGCTAAATGCCATTTTGTTCAAAAATACATATTTACATCAGAACCCGTCAGTGTGCTACTGCCAATGTACCCAAGACAGGGCTATGTGCCTCAGCCAATTCTTTCACTCACGCAGCCCTCACAAGATGGCACCGATGCTGTGTCGCGAACGTTTGTATCTCTAAGTCTGCTAAATGTCAGTAACCGACGGCAGACATGGACTGAAGTAGTTCCGATAATGAAGGAAGGGCGACGAAAGAAAGGTTCCGGATATAAGCTAGATGTGCAGAAACGACGCAAAGTTAGTGAGAAAGCATACAGAACATACAGGAATGAAGAGAGACCAGCAAAAAGCCGCCTGCAGCACAGGTACCAAGAGAAGAGAGGACGGTTCGCTTAACCAAATAAGCTTTTCAATCAGGTTAGGGAGAGCGTTAAAGACCATATAAACAGTACATCACGAGCAGAGAGTACTATTTGCGAGCAACATCGAACAAATCATACCTGAGCCACGATCTCAATGTGCACAGATTGTTAAAAGTATTCAAAAAATACTTAGCCTTCAACTAATGTTTCCTACAGAGATTATGGCAAAGTATTTAAAAAAAAGAGTATCCTTGTCTTTACGTGCAGACAATTGCCGAACCTGTGACCGACTGCAATGTGAAATTAAATCATGCAAAACCGCTCAAGGGTAAAGTAAAACTCAGACTGGACCATCATCACAGGAGATATGAAGAGGCTATGAAACGCCTTAAAGATGAGACTGTAACATCTCAGATGCCTGGCAGCAACATAATGGTCGCGTGTATAGATATGCAGCAGGCTGTGTTTGTCCCGAACCTAGTGCACAGTTACGTGTTTTACACGAGGCAGTTGTCTTGCTATAACTTCTGTGTTCATGTGTGCGACTTCAATAAGGCCTACATGCGCATGAGACGTGAGATTACAGCAGGCCGAGGGCGTAACAGAATAGTGTCAAGTCAGATTCATGTACTGAACAGTATTGATAAAAAAAGAATATCATATAATATGGTGCGATAACTGTGCAGCTCAAAACTAAAACAAGGTGATGGTCTTCCTTTTTGTTTACCTTATGGCAACGGGTATATTTCGTACCATTGAACAGAAGTTTCTGGTGACTGGTCACAGCTATTTGCTGTGCGACAGAGACTTTGTTCTGATAGGGAAGAGGAAGAAAGTGTGCAGGCAAGGCATTTGTACCCGACGAGCTGCGTGATGTGATCAGATTAGTAAAACATGGCCGATTCTCTAATAACAACAACAACGAAGTTAAGTATTTTAAAGTTACCCATGTTACGCTTCTCCTCCGCAGAGAATTCAAGAGTGGTATCATTGAAACAAACGTTCAATGAAGCGGAAGCATCGACGCATGTTCGCGTGTTCTAAAGAAAGGAGTGACTGTTCCTGACAATATAAATTTCATACTCTACGGAGACGAAAAGCAAAGAGTGCTAAGCAACGAAAAAAAGGGCGACATGTTATCAATGATACCTTTTATGGATCACAAATATAGCTGAGGGCTGAGGGCTGAGGGCTGACACCCCGCCGTCAGGTGGATGCTAACTCTCTCCTAGGGCACTGGGGAAAAACCTTGATATTTATTTCCAGTTCTCTGTGTTATGAAATACTTCTGTTATGAAAACTAAAAAAAAAACTATATAGTACATATTTAACTCACCTTCCCCACAGCATGATTGGTTCCCGAACAGGGTCGAGGCTGTGCACGCCGATTCGTCATTTTGCTTGAAATGGTGTCGACCAGCTGTTAACTCTACGTAGGTGTAGGGGTTGCAAGCGATAGTGACTAAACCTATTGGGAATTGCACACTCACTTTTTTTTTACACGAAGTGCCATTGTAATCCGCCCATATTTCTTTTAAGAGGGATCGGCACACTCTAACACAGGCGATTTCAAACTACATTTAACACAAACTTACGTCGTTCTTTGTGTGTAGCAGGAAGTTCAGGAGTGGTGTGTGTTAAACAACATACGGGCATATTAACACAAGTATGAATACCATGGCCTTATTATGGAAGTCTTTAAAAACAACGCCAACAATTTTACATTAAATAATACGGGAAGATAGCTCGTCAATTAAAAAACTGCAAGGTGCACAGAAGAAAGTCCGTACAAAGAACATATCTGGTGAGCAAACGTTGGAAAAAAAAAGTGGAGATATGAGACTGCAACAGAAGGGGGGAAAGAAGAAAAAAATGTTTAACGCCCCGTGGCTGGCGTGAACCTGTGCTTAAGATAATTTGGTTCATTGGCATAACACACGCAATTTTTCTAAACACTGGCCACTAAAGAGAACGCAGAGATACCAGATGTTTAAAAAAAGACTACTCTTCAATTACACTTGAANTTTTCTAAACACTGGCCACTAAAGAGAACGCAGAGATACCAGATGTTTAAAAAAAGACTACTCTTCAATTACACTTCAACACACGCCATACCTTACAAAATGCAATATCGTAGGACACATTTAATATGAGTCATAAGTAAACACAAACCGAACTGAACAGATATATTTAAGGAATTTTGGTATCTATGGAAACTGTATAAAACCCACAAAATAAAAAGATACTGGTGGTGTATCGGTTCCCAGGTATTAAACTCATTCCTAGTGAAGGAGGATTGGTTATTCCTAAAAATCTGCAATGGTACCTTACATGTTACACAAAAAACGTATAAGGAAAAACTATTATAATTGTTGTAATTTAAGTAGCTGCAGTACTCAATATAAATGGAGCAGTACAGTTAAGGACCAAACGGAAAAACTGTAGCCAATTTTTCCGTCGAAATATAGGCTTATAAAAAGCATACAAATGTCTGTCTTATTGTGTAACACCCCTTACCCGCACATGTTTTGAACTCATAAATCTATTATCACAAAAAATTGTGCACATATAGAAATAACTAAGGACATTAGACTTTTATATTTTGGACCACCCTGAAAACTCATTTTCAAAATGGCGTCCCTTTTAAAATTTAGGGAACCATTTAATAAATTTAAAACAAATTGTGGGCATTGCATTTATAAAGATATATTGTTGTTAATAAGCAATTGGTGAAGAAAGCACTACATAAAAAAACATTCACATTATGTCTCGGGAACTACTTAACCGATTCCCGCCAAATTTGTTACGTAAGTAATACTATGGTAGGCCAAACCAGCATATGCGATTTAAGTGGATAATACACTTATTTTCAAAATGGCTGTTATATAGATATTTTAGAATCTTTTACTATATCCGCCATTCAGTTTGACCAAATTCTACAGAATTTTGTATGCTGAAAGTATCTGTTACAAGCATTAAATGTGCTAATTCAGTGCAGTTTTGATCGCCATTTTGTAAGAGAACGAAATATTAAAAAAATTATGACACATCTCGGGGAAAAAATTAACAGATTCCTACCAAATTTAGGAAACAAGCAGTACTATGGTAAGTTATGTAAACTGGTATGTTTTAAGCCATGTAAACTGACATATTTTAAGTGAGACATATACTTATTTTTAAAATCTTAGCTGTATAAACATTTTAGCTTAGTATGCTGGCAATATCTAGGCAAGTATCATATGAAATAATACATAAACTCTTTTGTCTACCATTTTGAAAGGTAGCCCCGTATGAGAAATTAAGCTTTTATGTCCTATATAGGGGAAACATTTTTTGATTCCCACCAAATGCAAGCAACAAGTTATACTTTTGTAGTTTATGCAAATCTNCCTATATAGGGGAAACATTTTTTGATTCCCACCAAATGCAAGCAACAAGTTATACTTTTGTAGTTTATGCAAATCTCTTATGGAGTTACTCATATATTTTCCAAATACCAGACATATAAATATTTTAGGTTAGTATATAGCATTTGCCAAAAAATCTTAACCAAACATATCAAATGTGCTAATACATTACCTTTTTGTCAGCCATTTATAAAGATAGCAGAACATAAGACAATGGCGCTTTTATTCCATATATCGGGGACAATTCAACCGAGTTTCACAAAGTTCTGCACGCTAGAAGTTCTATGGTAGACCATGTCAACTCACATAATTTGGGTGAGTCATTCACTTTATTTTTAAAACGACGGGACTGTAAATATTATAGTTTAGTACACCCTTTCTACCAAAACAATAGACTGAATACAACCGAAGTTGATGCTCCGAATGCTACACCCGTAATTCAGTTTACTGCACGCCAGCTTACGGTACGAGGGTTTTTGTGTTCAGAGTCCCGGTTAAGGCATTTGTGTATTTATAACTGTCTCACTAGTGTTTTAAATGTTTCTTGTTCTCTACAGGATGNCCTATATAGGGGAAACATTTTTTGATTCCCACCAAATGCAAGCAACAAGTTATACTTTTGTAGTTTATGCAAATCGCTTATGGAGTTACTCATATATTTTCCAAATACCAGCCATATAAATATTTTAGGTTAGTATATAGCATTTGCCAAAAAATCTTAACCAAACATATCAAATGTGCTAATACATTACCCTTTTGTCAGCCATTTATAAAGATAGCAGAACATAAGACAATGGCGCTTTTATTCCATATCTCGGGGACAATTCAACCGAGTTTCACAAAGTTCTGCACGCTAGAAGTTCTATGGTAGACCATGTCAACTCACATAATTTGGGTGAGTCATTCACTTTCTTTTTAAAACGACGGCACTGTAAATATTATAGTTTAGTACACCCTTTCTACCAAAACAATAGACTGAATACAACCGAAGTTGATGCTCCGAATGCTACACCCGTAATTCAGTTTACTGCACGCCAGCTTACGGTACGAGGGTTTTTGTGTTCTGAGTCCCGGTTAAGGCATTTGTGTATTTATAACTGTCTCACTAGTGTTTTAAATGTTTCTTGTTCTCTACAGGATGNGAGTCCCGGTTAAGGCATTTGTGTATTTATAACTGTCTCACTAGTGTTTTAAATGTTTCTTGTTCTCTACAGGATGAGACACCTAAGGCAGGGTACCTGAATAACACTGCCAATTTCAGTGGTAGAAGAAAATGTTTTCGGCGAGTTGCTTGGGTCCAAGGCGCTAATAGCGTGATAGTGATATATGTCCCATACGTGGAAGGGTACAAAAGATACAAAGGTCAAATTCGTTAATTTAAATGGAATTATAATTTTTATTAACACCTCTCGACAGTGCATATGAATATGTAATAAATACGATGACATTTGCCAGTCATTCAAAATCGCTGAAGGTCAATGTCTAAGCAGACGTGCCGCCGCACGGAACAATGGGCCATTAGTCTGTGCTGCGTTATTTTAGTGATCAGACGTCTTCGTGACATTATTCGAACTGGCACAATGTACACGATAGCCGAAAGAGTCGATATGATTTCCATTTATGGCGAATGTCACCGCAGCAGAGAGATTGTATGCTGAGAGGTATCCTGATCGTGTCACACCGGCACGATCTGTCTTTGCGAACATAATAAAAACATTTAAAGAAACTGGAAGTGTGGAAAAGAAAATACACCAACGACGAAAAACAGTGACTGACGAGGGAAATGCAATTAATATCTTAGCTGCAGTAGCGCACAATCCACATGTCAGCACAAGGGAGCTTGAACGTGAGAGTGGGATCAGTCAATGGAGTATCCTGCGAATATTACACAGCAACAAATTTCATCTTTTCCACATTTCACTTCATCAACCGNGATCAGTCAATGGAGTATCCTGCGAATATTACACAGCAACAAATTTCATCTTTTCCACATTTCACTTCATCAACCACTACATGGTAATGACTTTCCACATCGGGTACATTTCTCCGAATGGTGTCTACGAAAACTAAAAACCATTGACCCATTCCAGTCCAAGATTTTGTTTACCGANATTTCTCCGAATGGTGTCTACGAAAACTAAAAACCATTGACCCATTCCAGTCCAAGATTTTGTTTACCGATGAAGCGTCATTTACAAACCATGGGCAGATTAACCTTCGCAACATGCACTACTGGTCAACTGACAACACACACTGGCTGAGAGAAAAGGATAAATATACACCGTGGTCTGTAAATGTGTGGTGCGATGTTATACATAATCGCCAATTGGGTCCCTTTTTTATTGATGCGACACACTAAATAGCAAAAAGTATTTACAGTTCCNTGTTATACATAATCGCCAATTGGGTCCCTTTTTTATTGATGCGACACACTAAATAGCAAAAAGTATTTACAGTTCCCAACAGAAGTGCTGCCGCAATTATTGGAAGACATCCCACTGGACATAAGGCAATCCATGTGGTACCAACACGACAAATGTCCCGTTGATTCTGCACAGAGAATTACAACGCTTTTTAACAGAACTTTCTGTGGTAGTGGGCTCGGTCGGGATGGAAACACGAATTGGCCCGCACGTTCCCCAGACATAACGCACATGGACGTTTATCTGTGGGGAACATTAAAGCAACAGGTCTACAAAGACACATCGATGACTCCCGAATATATGAAAGGCCGAACACCACGAGCTTTTTCTTCGATAAGTCCAGATGAAATTTGACGTGCGGTGTTGTCCGCTCAGAATCGCTTTACANATGAAATTTGACGTGCGGTGTTGTCCGCTCAGAATCGCTTTACAGTATGTATCAATGCACAAGGTCACCAATTTGAACACCTGATATCCTAATAAAATAACAAAGGAAGCTAAGTCTGTGGTCGGCAATTGTTTAAACACGCGCCAGCTACAGGATAGCTACAGTCGCTACAGGATGGCACAACTTTGGCCCATTGTACCGTGCGGTGGCCCAGTTTGCTTTGTCATTAACATTCAGCAATCTTAAACGACCGGCAAATGTCAACGTATTTATTACATCTTCATACGCACTGTCGAGAGGTGTTCATGAAAATTACCATTCTATTAAAATCAACCAAGTTGATCTTTGTATGTTCTGTACCCTTTCACGTACGGATAAATTATCACTATCACGTTATTAGCGCCTTGGCCACAAGGAACTTTTGTCTGAAACATTTTCTTCTACCACTGAAATTGGCAGTGTTATTCAGGTGGCCTACCTCGCTCTGTATATAATGATATCACTGTCAGCAAAATGTCAAGGCCTACCTACCATGTAAACTTTTTAAGAACACCGTCATAATTATTTGCATGCATATAGTGGAAAGCAAGATTAATATTTATATCGGTAACGTGTTTTTACGTATAATCCGCTCCGTGCCAGGCAAAAACATACAAACCTGTGCACACTGTCACAATAACATTTTTTATATAGGGGAAGGTCAGATAATATCGGACACCAAAGTTTTCTTAATTCAGGGTGTCATTTGCCGTGTAAACTCAAATAAATATATATCTATGTAAACTGGATTTAATTATACATGCTTAATAAGCAGATAAAAAAAAACTAGGAGTATGAGTAGTTTGCATATTTACTAGCACACACATTTACGTGATAGCAACTGTAAACAAACATTAATTACGCTTACAAACATCGCACGTATAAAACAATGAATTCTCTTCAAGGTCCGCACAGTTTACATGTGCCTATACCTTACAAATGCTACACTGGATCCAATCCTCACTGAAGGCGTCCCCACAATTGACACATTCAGTGAACTTTTCGCTTTCTTTTTGCACATTTCACGCACAATTGTGTTTTCCTTGGTGTTTTTCTCGGTTGACTGCCGTTTTTTTTAACAGTTGGTGCGGTGCGTGCGACCAATCTGCATCCTTTTGCTTCCAGCTGATTTTTATGTGGGATCAAAGTTCGAACATAGCTTCTGTACCTATGTCTTTCTGCATCACTAGGAAGTTGAGTGTGTTTTTGTATTAAGCTAACTGCTGAAGTGCTAGTTCCCAAGGCTTCCAGTTTCCTGCAACCTGGAGTCTGGTGGTGACGATTCCTCTGTTTCTGTAGACTTATGCGAGGTAGAAACCAGAAGTTACTTATATAACTTATGAGCCTACTTTCCTCAACATAGGTGCAATTTATTTTTAAATGATTTCTTAAAAGCTGAGCTAGTAGGAAGGACTTGATTTCTCTTTGAAGCAATAACTTTAAAAATTAAACCAGAAACGCAAGCAACAGTAGTGAGAAAATTACCAATACACACATGCCTTACCCGGGACTTGAACCAGAAAACCTCGTACTATAAGCTAGCGTGCAATCCACTGCATTACGGAGGTCGGGTTCGGAGCATAAACTTCAGTTTTAATCAGTCTAATGTTTTGAATTATAGGGTTAACGAACCTGAAATAATTGCAGGGCCTTTATTTTAATAAAAAGTGACTGATTCACACAAAACATGAAAGTTTACATGGCCTACCGTAGCACTACTTGTGTGAATAATTTGATGGATTACGGTTGTTTGGTCCCTGAGATATGACATAAAAAAACTATATTTTCTTATTGATGATATCGTACAAAATTGCCAGAAAAAGAGGGTCTAAATGAGATACTTCTATTGTATGCTGTCAACAAACAATTTTGGTTCAATTTGGTTTAATTGTTTAATATGCCGAACTTAGCTAAATTANCTGAGCTAGTAGGAAGGACTTGATTTCTCTTTGAAGCAATAACTTTAAAAATTAAACCAGAAACGCAAGCAACAGTAGTGAGAAAATTACCAATACACACATGCCTTACCCGGGACTTGAACCAGAAAACCTCGTACTATAAGCTAGCGTGCAATCCACTGCATTACGGAGGTCGGGTTCGGAGCATCAACTTCAGTTTTAATCAGTCTAATGTTTTGAATTATAGGGTTAACGAACCTGAAATAATTGCAGGGCCTTTATTTTAATAAAAAGTGACTGATTCACACAAAACATGAAAGTTTACATGGCCTACCGTAGCACTACTTGTGTGAATAATTTGATGGATTACGGTTGTTTGGTCCCTGAGATATGACATAAAAAAACTATATTTTCTTATTGATGATATCGTACAAAATTGCCAGAAAAAGAGGGTCTATATGAGATACTTCTATTGTATGCTGTCAACAAACAATTTTGGTTCAATTTGGTTTAATTGTTTAATATGCCGAACTTAGCTAAATGATTTATGAAGCTGCCGTTTTGAATATCGTTGTCTCACACAAATGAATCATGAAAGTTTTGTAGGCCTTCTGTAGCANATTTATGAAGCTGCCGTTTTGAATATCGTTGTCTCACACAAATGAATCATGAAAGTTTTGTAGGCCTTCTGTAGCATTT
Organism: Clitarchus hookeri; assembly: GCA_002778355.1. Taxonomy (NCBI): domain Eukaryota; kingdom Metazoa; phylum Arthropoda; class Insecta; order Phasmatodea; family Phasmatidae; genus Clitarchus; species Clitarchus hookeri. Next base: position 1,419,901 of record NQII01000042.1, read on the forward strand.
ATGGTATGCACAATTTGGTTCAAATTTATTTGAAATATTCCAGTGTAACATTTGGTGGGAATCAGTTGGTTGGTCATCGAAACATGGTATAAAACCTTCATAATTTTCATGTGGTGATCTTCATAAATTTAGTGGAAAAAAGTAATGTAAAAGCTATTTCGATTATTGTTTACTGCCAATATAAAATTAAGTTAAAATATATTACATAGTTTCGTAGAGATCGCCCACAAAACTAAAATAATTTTATAGCCGCCATTAAAAAAAATAAATGTGTCCTACTAAAAAAAAAATACATTTATTATTATGGACTACCACAGTACAACATATTTGCCAAATTTTATTAGAATTGGTTCATTGTTTCCCGATACAAGAGATAAAATTGTTATTTTTATTGGAAGGGCTATCTTACAAAAAGGGCAGAAAAATTAGGCTCTGCGTAGACAAATTTGATCGTTGTAATAGGTACTGACAGCATACAAAGTTAAGTTGGAATTTGTTTCGTTAATAAAATATACAGAACTAAAATATTTATTGAGTCATCATTTTTAAAATAAGTACCTGACCTACATAAAACATGNTTAATAAAATATACAGAACTAAAATATTTATTGAGTCATCATTTTTAAAATAAGTACCTGACCTACATAAAACATATAAGTTTACACCACCTGCTGTAATAGTATTTGTTTGCCAAATTTTGAAATAATTTGTCATTGTTTTCCGAGATATGNTTAATAAAATATACAGAACTAAAATATTTATTGAGTCATCATTTTTAAAATAAGTACCTGACCTACATAAAACATGTAAGTTTACACCACCTGCTGTAATAGTATTTGTTTGCCAAATTTTGAAATAATCTGTCATTGTTTTCCGAGATATGNTAAGTTTACACCACCTGCTGTAATAGTATTTGTTTGCCAAATTTTGAAATAATCTGTCATTGTTTTCCGAGATATGACAAAAAAAACTTTATTTATTGGCATACCGCTATCCTACAAAAAAAGCGGACAAAATATGCTCTTTATAGACACAGTTGATACTTGTAATATCTACTGCCAGCATACAAAGTTATGTTTGAATTGATTAAATAGTTTCGACGATATAGCATTCTAAGCTAAAATAGCTATATGGCCACCATTGTGAAAATAAATGTCTTACGTGCTTAAAACATATAATCTGCATCAGTACCACTTATTTGCCAAATTTGGTATCAATCGGTTAATTATTTACCGAGTTATGACACAATAACTTTATTTATTCGTATGGTACNATTTGCCAAATTTGGTATCAATCGGTTAATTATTTACCGAGTTATGACACAATAACTTTATTTATTCGTATGGTAATATCTTCCAAAATTACCAACAAAAGTGGTTATTTGTTGGTATGACATACCTTCAGTATATGAAATTTGGTCGATATTGGTTTAATGGTATGGAAGATATACTAAATAAACTTAAAACCTTTGTATGGCCGCCATTTTTTAAAAGATAAGAAACTAATTATGTTCAATCACGTACGTTTACATGCCCTACCATAGTATTACTTACATGCCAAATTGGATTATAATTAGTTGAATAGTTTTCGAGATATGATGTAAAATATTCATTTTTTAAATTAATGATATTTTCCAAAATGGCGGACAAACAATATTCATCTGAAAATTTAATGCTTACACAATGGTCTGCAAGCATACAAAATTTGGTTTAAATCGGTTGAATGATTCCTGAGATATAACACATAACCCTAAATTTCNATTTGCCAAATTTGGTATCAATCGGTTAATTATTTACCGAGTTATGACACAATAACTTTATTTATTCGTATGGTACTATCTTCCAAAATTACCAACAAAAGTGGTTATTTGTTGGTATGAGATACCTTCAGTATATGAAATTTGGTCGATATTGGTTGAATGGTATGGAAGATATACTAAATAAACTTAAAACCTTTGTATGGCCGCCATTTTTTAAAAGATAAGTAACTAATTATGTTCAATCACTTACGTTTACATGCCCTACCATAGTATTACTTACATGCCAAATTGGATTATAATTAGTTGAATAGTTTTCGAGATATGATGTAAAATATTCATTTTTTAAATTAATGATATTTTCCAAAATGGCGGACAAACAATATTCATCAGAAAATTTAATGCTTACACGATGGTCTGCAAGCATACAAAATTTGGTTTAAATCGGTTGAATGATTCCTGAGATATAACACATAACCCTAAATTTCAAAATAGCAGTAATTTGGAAAGTAAGTGCACGGTGCGGTCGAAAACTATCAAAATTTAGGTGTTCTTACTATGTATTATATGTGTACCAAGTTTGGTGGAATTCGGTTGAAACGTTGAAAAATTTAAAGGGAAAAGGAGGGGGGGGGGACACACACACGCACAGATACAGACTGGAAAGTGATCTCATAAGCCTTTATTTCCTCCGGAAAGTAGGCTAGAAAGGGGCTCCAGTTAAATTCTGTAATGGAAAAACATTTCGCATTGGTGGTGGAGACTCTTCTCAAACAGTAGTTGAGGGCCGCGGTGGTGTAAATGTTAGACTACTCGCCTCCCACCTAAACTAACCGGGTTCGATTCCCGGCAGCGTCTCCCCGGATTTTCGCATGTGGGAATCATGCCAGACGATGCCGCTGGTCGGCGAGTTTTCTCGGGGATCTCCCGTTTTCCGCGCCCCTTCATTCCGGCGCGGCTCCATACTCACCTTGCTTCACCCTCATCGGCTCTCAATACCTCTACGTTATACCATCCCGAGAAATGTCGACCTAAATAGAAGCGAAAAATGTGAGTCAGATATACTTTCACCTGGCCAGTCTCGCTAGTGTGATAGTGACGTTTACAGATAAACCCTCCCCACACATTCGGAATAACTAGGCTCTAATGCGGTTAAGAGCAGATTATAATTAGGCAAGTGCNTCCATACTCACCTTGCTTCACCCTCATCGGCTCTCAATACCTCTACGTTATACCATCCCGAGAAATGTCGACCTAGATAGAAGCGAAAAATGTGAGTCAGATATACTACCACCTGGCCAGTCTCGCTAGTGTGATAGTGACGTTTCCAGATAAACCCTCCCCACACATTCGGAATAACTAGGCTCTAATGCGGTTAAGAGCAGATTATAATTAGGCAAGTGCAGTAGATTCAGCTGCACTACGCGAAACCATTAGACGTAAAACGAATCAATGCAATTCATTCTGAACTAGAAAGTGGAAAGTTCTGTCTTAACGCCAAATTAAGATCTCGCATATCTGGAGCCATTTTCATTTTGTTGAGGCTCAGAAGCACGGGAGCGTAAAGGCGACACTGCCACACGCATCAAGTGCGCCATCGCCGCTACGCGCAAGGTTCTGAACTGGCGTGCAGTGTTCTCGTGGTGCTGCGTGTACCTATGGTATTTTAAGCAGTGACCCTGTAATTTTATTGGTGGAAAGTATAGAGGAAGGTTCAATACAGTCTCCTGTCGTGCTTCATTCGTGTCTGGGTAGTATGTTTTACGACAGAGCACTCTGGAAAAGCTGGTTTTAAACGATGTTGGAGAGCTCCAAAATAATACTTATAGCATGCAGAATATCTTGAAAGTACCGTTCAGTCCTCAACTGGGATGTGTTTCCTTTTCATAGCTAAATACATTGTGAACACGTTTACTAGTTACGTAAAAAAAACGCGTTTCCCAAACATGCAGAAACGCAGTTCAGACCTACCCTGGGGAAAATGTGAAATATTACGTATGTTGCAACTGGATAATACTCGCGAGTTGGTGAAACATACGCCAGGAATCACATCCCTCGATGGAGGGCATGATGGTACACAAGAAAATTGACATAAGTAAAAAAAAAAATGAGTCTAGACGCGGCAGACGTTCCTCTCATTACATTTTTTTATGTAGGACTTCACAAATATATGTACCAAATTTCATAATAAACCAAGTTGACCAAAATGACAAAGAAACTCGCTCCCATTCCTTAATATCTCCCTTAAACAAAGATATATTTTGACTTATGTAAAGTTTTTATCTTTCATGAACGGTCACTTAGATGATTACGTAGTCACAGACGGCTGCGCCAGGAATATTACTTGGGAAACGCATAGCTAGAATTTCACTTTTTGCCGCAATTTGGCTATAGTGCAACCGGCCTAAAATTATTTGGACACAGATGATTTAAGAATACAGAAGCTACACCACTGAGCTTTCTATAATTACGTAGTTTGTGATCTGGATTCGCTCAACTCCGCGATAGCCAAATATTTTCGAGCATTTCCATTTTTATGCTTAGGGACTTACTTTAATATGTAAAAATGTGCACTCCATCCCTACGTTCATACTACGTCACTGTGACTACAATGTATTGTAGTCACGTATTGTAGTCACGTTTACTCCTGTAAACGTAGAGGTTCTACGGCCGTCTGACAAGTACGGAGTGGGGTTAAAAATCAGACTAAGCACCAAGCTACAGGAAATAATAACGGTTATAGTCCAAAGCTATCCTGACTACCTCGATTAAAAAAAGTATTGACAATCGACTGCGTTTTATATGATACGTCAGTTTTTCATGCAAAAAGATAATATTAATACTGTTTATATGATCGTTGGCACTGTAATATTTTTTTTCAAGGAAAACTAATACCAGAAATGTGAATGAGATTATTACAAAGGAAGTGTATTTTTACAGACTAGAATAACCTGAAGGCAAGCCATACAAATAATAAATTTTCAAGAAAATGCCAGATGTGGTACTCACAAACCAACAAAAGCAATATGAAACTAAGTAGACGATTTCACGTTATCTTAAACGCCTCTCAAACAGTCAATTCCTCACAAAGCCCTGGGAATTTTGAAACAAATGCTCAAAATATTGTCTGCCAGGTATTTGAAATTCACCACTCTGAGGTCGTTAGAAGCGTTCTGCAAGCAGCTGACCTCGAAGCTCGAGTGAATCCCTTGCACAGCAGTTATTATTTAAATCGTGTAAACAATTATTAATTTTCCTTAAGTGGATGACCGCAACTTTCTAAAATGAGTTTGTCATTTCCTTACCGTAACACCACCAGTTAAATACGCTGCTAATACTTCATTAAATGTTACAAACGGATCCAAAAAACGACAAAATTTGACGTTTCGTACGGTTACCATTTGACGTAGCCGAAACCAGGTCCACTATGTAAAGATACTTGTAACTCCTTACAGCCAGAATGATTTTTACCTGACGTCCAGAATGGCACTCACTGAAGAAGAGACGTTAAGCCATAACATCGAAAGCATATATACAATCCATGCTCCCAGCGTTACTGATCGTACATTTGAAACTTAATAATGTTTAGTTTGTATATGAGCAACGTTTTGCTCTCGAAAATTGCCGATACTAATTTATGACGAAAATATTCACATGAACAGACATGAAAGAACGCATACTGTGGCCCGTAAAATGTTGGTACGTAAAAAACCCCACCTGTAAACTGTGCATAGTTTTGTCACCCTTCCTGCATGCTTGTTCACTGTCTACTTGTTCAGGTGATCAACATACTATTTACGCCAGTCAAACATCCTGCCACATGTTTGGAAAAGTGTGCTCAGTAACATTTTTTTTAACTTATAAAAGGGTTACCGAAGAAAATTTTTAGCTAAACAATCAAAATGTTCCAATTATAAAACGAACTCATCTCAATGCGATATCTAAAAATGTTTTTTTTCCCCTATGGAAACGCTGGTAAATTGCACAAATAAGAATACAGCTAAAAAAAAAAAAACCTCTTAGTGAGTGTGATTTACAATTGGCGGGACTCGCCTACCGTCGCGTTGGTGTAAACCTTACTCTAACTTCTGGAATGAGTTTTAATTCTACTGCTGGTATTTTTGTATCAATAAAACTGGGGGTGTACGAAAGCGACGGGTTTTCAAATACAGCTTGGGAATTTGCAAATGTCTGAGCTATTTTATACATATACATGTATAACTTTCATTGCTNGGGTTTTCAAATACAGCTTGGGAATTTGCAAATGTCTGAGCTATTTTATACATATACATGTATAACTTTCATTGCTTATTTTTGCAGTATGATCTATTGAGAACTGTTTGGTAGAATTATTCGTCCTGCAGCACGGCACAGATTAACGGCAAACATTTGAGTTCTGCTGGAAGTTCTTCAGGGTGAGATGTCAAGAGCTGAAGGGCGCAGGGTACCTCAAGGCCATGCTTCGCTCGTACACAACGTGCTAACAAAAGGAAGACGTGCTGTTGTGTGTTTCTCCCCCGGGTCTCCTTCGCGTTTCATTCGCCCCTTTGCCGCCCGCCGAGCACATAATTCATGAAGACGTAGAGCGTGACGCGTGGTCACCGCTACTCCATCACTCGCGGCAATATCAGTGTATCAATAGCGACAACAATGTGCGCGGCCCTCCATCCATCATGCGACTATTTTAATAACGCGCAGACACGAGGCGGAGTCCTTGCCCTCGCCGACAATATCCCCCTCGACACGACTCCTCCCCCCGCCGGCCCCCTTGACAACCCGACCGACCTAATATTTGCGCCACATAAATTTGCGGAATATTACAAGAATGAGAGTGCAGCTCGGGGAAAAGATGGCGAGAAACTCATAAATATATTGCCGCGATAACATCTGTAAAGGTCTTTTATTTCGTGTAGCCGAAAGAAAGGATATTGCTGCGCCGGGTATTTATCACGGGAATTCCAGTGGGGTCGGTGGATCGGAGAGATCTGCAACACTTAGAGGTCGGATTGCCGTGATAACTCAACTCCGCGGGGACCTTAATGGAACCACGGCAAGCAGTCTCTCGTACGTGCGTGGAATGACTACCTGCAAACGTTGGCTACCACGTGGTCGAACGCACGCGCTTGGAGTCAAATATGACTGGTGCATCTGGAGGCGGCAACAGCTCTCCCGATATCTAACCNTGGTCGAACGCACGCGCTTGGAGTCAAATATGACTGGTGCATCTGGAGGCGGCAACAGCTCTCCCGATATCTAACCTGTAGATTGCTCGTTCTCAACAATTACTAACAAAACGTGTGTTCAAGGTAGCAACAAATCCGTATACTCTACCTTTCTTTATATTCCAATGAGTCTGTCGCTATTTTTTTTAAATAATATTTCCCTGTTCGAAAATATTATACCCTCAACTGAGCCTTTATTGCATACTATCCGGAAATATCATGCANAAATAATATTTCCCTGTTCGAAAATATTATACCCTCAACTGAGCCTTTATTGCATACTATCCGGAAATATCATGCATAGCTACGACTCCTCATAACTGGAACATTTGCTGTGCTGCCAACCTCCTGTGCCGCAGCATTGGTGCACCGCCAGTCTGGGATGCATGGGGCTCTGGGTTCGAATCCTAGCTAAGGCATGGGTGTTGGTTTAAGTTAGATCATAAGTTAGTTTATAAGCCGTCCCCTGATAAGTCTTCAAGCTAACACCAGAGGACGTTAATGAGCCATTAAAAAAAATTAGCTGTGCGGAAAATACGAAAGNTGATAAGTCTTCAAGCTAACACCAGAGGACGTTAATGAGCCATTAAAAAAAATTAGCTGTGCGGAAAATACGAAAGGCAAGTAAATTAGAGCCTATATAGACTATTTTTTTTCTGTTCATACAAAACTACGGTGTTTTTATTGTAATGCATGGGAATACTCAGTACTTTTGGTTTTCCCTGNTTTTTTTCTGTTCATACAAAACTACGGTGTTTTTATTGTAATGCATGGGAATACTCAGTACTTTTGGTTTTCCCTCGTGGAGAGGAAAGTATCCCAAATTTTTTCGTTTGTGCATATCGTGCTCGTAACTAGGGGTTTATTTCCAATGCGGAATTCGTGAAAAGTACTGGAATGACAACATGGTAAATTGGTCAAAATCACTGAATATCTCACCAAAACTATCATAGGTTGTATTTACCTACCTTAACCTTGCTGATTTGTAGCGCTACACACCACTATTTTAAGGTGCACAACAACCAAAATAAGTAGAAATTTTACTCACACAGGTTCGTTTATCCATTTCCCCATCAAGTCCACGTGGACATCCTGACAGAATCTGCACTGGCTATCGTTAGAGCTTCTATTACACGAAAACAATTTCGGCGACGAAGCATGCCATTCTAATGATTTACAAGACGAAGCTTTTAATTCCGTTTACACACATTAGGTTTGTTCGTTCAAAATATAATATGACCGCGAGTCCCGATTATCCATCAAGCCTCAGATTTCGAAATCGACCAAATTCGGGACAGAAGTTGCTTCCGAGAGTTTCAGTAACGAAAAAAACGAGCATTCACGCATATAAAACTTCAATNCAAATTCGGGACAGAAGTTGCTTCCGAGAGTTTCAGTAACGAAAAAAACGAGCATTCACGCATATAAAACTTCAATGATATTCTAAAGGAAAGCACTGAATATTATTCATTAACAACCGAGGAAAAAATTTCGCTATGTAACCAAGACGAGTTTTGGAGTCACTTGATAAGCCCGCCTCCAACACACAGGGTTNCGAGGAAAAAATTTCGCTATGTAACCAAGACGAGTTTTGGAGTCACTTGATAAGCCCGCCTCCAACACACAGGGTTGTTAACTATAACGGTCGCATAGTTAATTAGGCATTTCTGAAGTAAATAAACTCTGCCCGAAAACGGATAAAATATACACTTTCCTCCTCGTCTTGTGTACATCTGCCATATGTAAAATGTACATTGTAATCAGCCCANAACGGATAAAATATACACTTTCCTCCTCGTCTTGTGTACATCTGCCATATGTAAAATGTACATTGTAATCAGCCCAAATACTTTAATTCATGTGCTAGGCAAGAGAAAATGTCAAACTGTTAGGAACCTAAATGCGTTACTAAATAGCCACTNAATACTTTAATTCATGTGCTAGGCAAGAGAAAATGTCAAACTGTTAGGAACCTAAATGCGTTACTAAATAGCCACTTATTACTCGTACGTGCATAAAGCAATTAAATACTATAGTCCACTCACGGTTACTTCTAACTTTTCTGTAACCCTGCTCAAGTTCTACTTCCAGGATATTCCTCCGCCTCATGCAAACAAAAGCTAACCAAGCCTAGAAAATCACACCAAAGGGACAGCGCACCACCTTCGTGCGCACACATTTTAATAACATTTTGCATAAAAACTATTTCTTACCCGGTGTTACCAATATGCTTGTTTTTATTCATATTATTTTACAATTAAAATAATATAAAATATAAGTAAAAGTTCAATTTAACCATAAATAAGGTACTTCTATGTTAACACAAGTATAAAACGCCTATGAAACGTGGCATATTTAGGAAAGAACCATCATGTCATAACGGGGGTGATTATCCAAAGGTTTGAGTGAAGAAACCGTGAATAGACCTAAACTTGATTTGTTATGAATGCAAACGTTATCCTCGCAAAAAATGACGTCAAGAGTGAGAACTATTTTAATCAATTCGCTGCCAACCTGATTAGGAGCCTGCATGCCTGTACTATACATATGCACCTAACAGGCAGTGATTCTTTTCAAGGATAGATTACAAAAGTGCTCACAGTAAATAGATTAGAGAATTGATGCAAGAGAAGTAATTCCACGTCTTGTAGCCTTATTGAGAGATAGAGATAGATAGAGATAGAGATAGAGATATAGAGAGAGATAGAGATAGAGATATAGATAGAGAGATAGAGAGATATAGATAGAGATATAGAGATAGAGAGATAGAGAGAGAGATAGAGAGAGAGAGAGAGAGAGAGAGAGAGAGAGAGAGAGAGAGTAGGCGGTTCGCGGTTCACAGAGCATTTTTCCAACCTTCGAAAAAAAAAATCACTGACCTGAACTGCATGCCTTTTAATGGACACACTGCCTCTCATGATCCCAGTAAAGGTGGCAACGATAAAGGAAATGTAGTTCCATGTCTTAGGGGTGCTGGTCATCAAAAAATTCATTAGTTTATATTTGTACGAAATACTATTCAACTTATAGACATTCCCGTTATTTTCTAGCATAAAAATGTTTAGACCTCATATGTTTTTACATAATGGCAAGTCAAAATAACATTTTCGGTGTTTTTGAGACGTCGTATAGAAAATATTAAAATTTACATTCTTGGGCAGTGTATTTATTTAATGTTGTTTGTCGTTGTTTCATGCCCTCGAGAGTAAGTATTCGCATACCACTAACATATTTACGTTCCTGGAAATGTCACAAGCACACGTGTATACCCGTAGCGATTTTAGTTTTAACTGTGATGAAAGGATATAAAAATGAGGAGGAAAGTAAATCCTAAGCATTATTCCCAAAAACGTTCAATTAAGGCGATCGCCTTCCTGGCGTTTGAGATGCGTTGTGGTGTGTTCGAAAAAAAAAAAGGCATTTCACACAAAGCTATTAAACGTCCCCCCAATCTGTTCACAACCAAAAAGAAAACATGCCCCTAAAGAGAAAGGAATGGTACTTTCCAGATACTACGCATGATATTGCTATTAATTTGGACCCCTGAAACTGCGTAAAAAAAACCACTTGATCAGACAGCAGTATCTCAAAACATGCTGACCGTGCACAAGCGAAACTACGATTGGAGCCCGTACTGAACACTGTTATAGACTTCCTACAAATGAAATTACAAGGCCACGTCTTCACGTCTCGTGGCTACTCGCAACACGACGAGAACACTGCACGCCAGTTCAGAGCCATGCGCATAGAGGCGATGGGACATTTAATGTGCGTAGCCGCCTTGCCCTTACCACTCCCGCGCTTCTGAGCATCGAATGCGAACACACCTTCAGGTGGCAAACCGCCTTAAGGGTGTTGGTAACGAAAAAAAAAAAAAAAAATTGTGTAACACATATTCTTCAACTATTAATTTTCAGAAAATTTCCAAGAGTAACTGAAAAGTCTTGTCTTAATTCATTTTAAGGAAAGCTTAGCAAACGTTATTTTACAAAAATTCATGGACAGCCACAAATAAAAATATGCAATAATTTCCTTACACTCAGCGATTTTTTTTAAATTGCAAAAACGTTTCCTTGTACGAATTTACAGATATCTCGAACTGCCTCTTGGCGTCCTCTTTCAGTGTAAATTATCTCGTTTCTGTGTGCATATTTAGTTTTCATTATTTGTACATTTCTAAAACTGTGGAATTGCATTTTTGATATGTATTTACGTACAATGTATGCGCTCAAAATTTTTTTTAATAGAAAATTAATCACATTTAAAGTCTAAAAGTTGATAAGTATATGATACAAATATAAAATAACAAATTTTTTCGTGGCCAACACCGTTACCAGCTATAGTCTATTGGCGGTTTATTCACACTTTTGAAACAAACCTTTTCAAAAACCACCCCATGTATGACATGTGTTCAGTTGTTTCCTAACTATGCCATGTAAATAAAGCGATTTATAATTTTGTCAACAAAAAATTCCTTATTTTTGGTCAAGTTGAACTTTTACTTATGTTCTATTTATAAATTATAACATTTAATGTATAATTAATGTGCATAAAAACAGTTCTCATTCACTATATTACTACAACGAGTGCGCAGGAATGCCGTGCGTTGTCCCTTTGGTGTAATTTTCCAGATTGGGTTAAGTTTTGTTTGCTCGAGGCGGAGGAATATCGTGGAAGTAGAGCACTAGCAGGGCTTCAGGCACGAAGTTGGAAGTAACCGTGAATGTACTTGGCAGGCCCGACACAACACATCTCGCAGGGTGTGCGCGTGGATGCGCGGGCCTGCAGCGCTGTCGACAACGAGAGAGAGAGAGAGAGAGAGAGAGAGAGAGAGAGAGAGACACACACACAAACACACACACGTGCGCGCGCAGGGCGCTATCTCGCCTCCTCATTTGTGGGCCAGGGCGCGCACTTCCGCGGACGCAGCCCGGGTCACGGACCCCGCGTAAAGACGCGCCTTGTTCCCGGCAGGACGAAGCAAACCTTCCCTCCTGGATCTTGCCCGCACGATGTCTCGCAATTTAAACAAAAATTTCTGGCTCTAGAATCAACATTACCAATTTAAACATTATTATATCCACCACTAAGTTCACTCGTGGGCTTATTGGTGGCTATTTAAAAGTCCTGAAATTTTCAAAATTACTAGTTTATTTAATTTTTAAAAAAGAAACCAGGCGGGAGTTTGCTACCCCCGCCTTCCAACCTCCCCTTCAGGAGAACATTACACACCTGTCCACCGGGGTAACCTGGTGGAAAATAGTGACCGAGGCGGGAAACCGCTGTAAGCACAGTATGAATATGGGTGGCAGAGGGAGGAGGGGCTTGCCTTTCCTAACCCTCTGCCGGACGTACGTGAAACCGCAGTTGGGTGGTCAAGGGCTCTCACAAGGGCCTGTTCTACCCCCGCTCTGAGCTTCGGCTATGATGAACAACTGGCGGCGGCAGGACGCAGCTTCGTCTTAAGCGGCCTGCCTAGTTGTCACACACGTCTACGTTTCATTGCAACCAGTTGTGTATATCCTAATTTTTTTAGAAGCTCTGGAATATTTCAATGCAAGTCGTTTTTTCAGGACGGAAATTAAATTCTATCTTTTGTCGGAAATTCATAAATATGTATTTTAAAAAAGGGCTCATTAACGTCCGCGGTGTTTTTCCTGATGGCTTAACAGGGTACGCCTTACAAACCAACATATTACCTAACGAACACCCTTGCCTTACCTAAGATTCTAACCCAGAACCTCCTGCACCGCAGAACAGCGGCGCATTAACCGAATGCGCAACGGGAGGTCAGCTTTCATAAATTTGGTTACTGAAACATAAATACGGTAGTTGAGCTGAACCAAATTCAGTGAAATTCGCTGTTAAGTAGCCCTGGGTATATGTTTATTATTCTATAAAACAGTTTTTTAAACTATAACCACAATGCTGTTTATTTTATTAACAGATTTCTGCATTTAAAGGGCCGCGGTGGTGCAGTGGTTAGACTAATCGCCTCCCACAAAGGCGAGCCGGATTTGATTTCCGGCGGGGTCGACCCCGGATTTTTGCATGTGGGAATCGTGCCGAACCATAACGCCGGTACGCGGGTTTCCTCGGGGATCTCCCGTTTCCCCCGCCCTCGTATTCCGGCGCTGCTCCGTACTCAAATCTCTTCATTCACTCGCTGCATTAAAAACTTATAGTCACCGCTTGAAATTTTAATGAAACAGGACACACTCGAAGCTTGCTCATGCTATTTCCCATCGCCGTCGCAATCGCTGCGCTCAACGGCGTGCATTTCAATGGACGCGCGGCCTCTCAAGCTCCCAGAAAAGGCGGCAACGATACAAGAGATGTAGTTCCACGCCAACCTTTGTCTCGTCAGCAGTGAGGTCGATAGCCACGGAGCAGTTTTCTTAGAGAAGCAGGAACGGGGTAGGAATAGGCTACGGCCCGTAGTATGGAGCCACATCAGTGTTCTCCTCAGAATGATTTCGGGAAACCGCGGAAAACCGAAATCAGGATAACTGGACTGGGATTCAAACCCACGTCATCCCGAATGCGAGTCTAAAGGTTTACCACACTACGACAACTTGCCCGGCCATGCATAAATACACCGTAGCAAGACCGACGGCACGATGTGAGGAGTAACGAAGTCCCGAGGAACGCCAAAATATTCCACCGTCCGCGTATTTGCAATCGAAATAGCTCAAGACGACCAGCGACTCTGGTCATTTTTCACAAGCTCAATGGATAATTCAGAACAGGCTGAATACGAACATAAAAGAAAACTACATACATGAAAAAATGCGATAATAAAAAATTCTGGCCAGAAATTCAGTAACAACGCGCATTTTCCCGAGCGCAAGACACGTGTTTTTTTCATGCACACGTTCAGCGAGGGCGAACATCCTGCTCGCCGTGTACTGCGCCTGCCAAAATCACGACTTGACTCAAAAACCGCTATGCGAAACCCTCACTTCCTTATTATTCGTCTGCAAGGAAGATACACATGCACCGACACAAACTTTGGCATAAGATAGCTGTAACTGTATCCCCACATCTTTCCCCAAGAAAACTCATGCATGACAGTAAACAGCTAGATAAACTGCGAGTTTATCTCAAAAAACTGCAGCATTATCGCCTCCAATACGTATCTTGCACGATTTGGGGGCACCATACAAAAAAAAAGTACATTACAACTTTTAATATAACTACCATCACTTTCGTACCAGAAGTTTTTTATAGATAGTTTGCAAGTAAAACATTAAGAGCTGATTGGGTGAAAGGTTAGAAAGGTGCTAGAGAGACACGCATGCATATACACACACACATAAAACCACGTGATTTCACATTCATAATCGGTTATTTCATAACGTTTTATATGCTACTAGGGCGTGTTCCATTATGTATAAATCTCATGGAGACAGTAAAAAAATTCTTCTTTATGCAACCGGCTCACGATGCAAATGGTCTTGGGTTCGAGTTCCTTAAAAGACACACATTTTCGTCCTTTTTTAGGCCCAAGTCAATATTTAGTTTAATGTTGAAATAGATATCTCGAGTAGAGGAGTTGTTAATAAGTAATGGTCTAAATCAAACTGATGTCCGATTTGGCCAATGAACTGGACATTATTTTTAAATAAAAGTCTTATACCTCGTTATTAAAAATAATCCAAATACCAAAACTGAAAAAAGAACAAATATTGCCGCTGGGGTTGTAAAACATGCCGCCCATATAGTGCAATTCGCTGTGATTTCACAATGCGTGCCATCTCAGTAATATCGTACCTGAAAGTAGTTAAAAGTACGTAAATGATGATAATTTACATTGGCAACAATGTTAAGCCCATTAAATGTTACGGGTGCAAGACACTGAGGTGTTATTACATCTTACTCTATTTCGACGTTAATTCACGTACTAAAAACGCTTCCTCAATAAATTTTACTAATTCTACTACTACCACCACCATAAATTACACTGGAGAGCCAAAAAANCTAAAAACGCTTCCTCAATAAATTTTACTAATTCTACTACTACCACCACCATAAATTACACTGGAGAGCCAAAAAAACTGGTATCGGCGTGCGTATACAAATAACAGAGGTACGGAACCAATCAGAATAACGCGATGCGGTCGACAGCTACTATATAAGACAACAAGCGTCTGGAAAAGTTACTAGATCGACTACTGCTGCTACAATGACAGGTTATAAAGATTTCAGTGAGTTTGAACATGGTGTTATAGNAAAGTTACTAGATCGACTACTGCTGCTACAATGACAGGTTATAAAGATTTCAGTGAGTTTGAACATGGTGTTATAGTCGACGCACGAGAGATGAGACATAGCATCTCCGAGGTAGCGATAAAATTTGGATTTTCGCGTACGACCATTTCACGCGTGTACCGTGAATATCGGGAATCCGGTAAAACAACAAATCGTCGACATCTCTGCGGCCGGAAAAAGATCGTGAAACTTGCCCTGTTTGCTGCTGACTGCTCTTAGTAATTTTCACTGTGACGTGCAACCCTTTCTCAAATTGGAGCAGATTTCAATCGTGGGGCATCAACAAGTGCCAGCGTGCGAACTATTCAACGGACCATCATTGATATGGGCTTTCGGAGCCGAAGGCCCACTCGTGTACCGTTGTTGACTGCACGACACAAAGATTTACGCCTCGCCTGGGCCCGCCAACACCGCCATTGGACTGTTGATGACTGGAAACACGTTGCCTGGTCTGACGAGTCTCGTTTCCAATTGTATCGGGCGGATGGACGTGTACGGGTATGGAGACATCCTCATGAATCCATGGACCCTACATGTCAACAGGGGACTGTTCAAGCTGGTGGAGGCTCTGTCATGGTATGGGGCGTGTGCATTTGGCGTGAAATGGGACCCCTGATACGTCTAGATACGACACTGACAGGTGACAGATACGCAAGTATCCTGTCCGATCACCTGCACCCATTCATGTCCATTGTGCATTCCGACAGACGTGGACAATTCCAGCAGGAAAATGCGACACCCCACAGAACGAGAGTTACTACCGAGTGGCTCCAGGTACACTCTTCTTACTTTAGACACTTCCATTGGCCACCTAAATCACCAGACGTGAGCATTATTGGGCATATCTGGGATGCCTTGCAACGTGCTGTTCAGAAGAGATTTCCACCGCCTCGCACTCCTATGAATTTGTGGATTGCCCTGCAGGAATGGTGTGAATTGCCTTCTGCATACCTTCAGACATTAGTTGAGTCTATGTCACGTCGTCTTGCGGCACTTCTGCGTGATCGCGGGGGCCCTACACGATATCAGGCAGGTGTACCAGTTTTTTTGGCTCTTCAGTGTATATCAGAATATTGCAATGTTCTATGTCGATAGCAATTCACTTCAAGACATATTCTTAGTACAAATACACTCTGCTGGTAGCATGAAACACTTTTTTTTATCTCTTCTTAAGTACTGCAATTATTTACCGTCTTATTAAGGTTATAAGGCAAACTCACCTCTAAACATAATTTATGCGTGTATACTTACAGAAAATTTCAACTTCAGTTGTAAACTTGATTCAGCTACGTATCAAATGTTAATAGTGTTTATGTTAAAGTTATATGTACAGTTCACCATTTTTTTTCTGTATATTTTTTTTACGTTGCATGGAATATGGACATGGTCTGATGTACAATGGGCAACATGCACATTTTTTGCTGGTACCTGGTTTTCATTCATTTGTGTGTCAAAAATGTATTTACAAAATATCACGATTTAAAAATTAGTTTTGAAAAAGTTATGATTGAATGAAATGAAAGTTTTACGTTTGAAACGCCCTCCAAAACTCGTCTGTCGCGCCTGCTCACTCCTTGACGTCACAAGTTAGATACAACCTCGGCAGCCGCGTTTGTTTACTTCAGCGGTAATGCGTATTTGGTAAATATAAATTGTTTGAAGTAATTAAAAGAGAAAATAAACAGTCAAGTATACCAAAATCATCGAAATGGTTTATTGCACCGCTGTGAACAAGTACATCTCGCAAAACACATGATAAAATATTTGTTAGTTACGAAAAACGAAACACACAGGAAGACGTGGTTTAAAGCAGTTAAGCGAGACATTGAAGATGTTTAGCAAAAATCAGTTCTTTCTGTTTGCGAAGACCATTTTGACGTACGTAGTTTTATTTAAGGCGTTTATGTTTCCCCTATGTAGGCAGTTTAAACACTGAACTTCTTAATATCTACTATCTACATCTGATCTAACCTTCATTACAGTACTATGGTATTGTTTAATACACACCACAACGCGTTTAGCAATTCGTATGTGATGTAGACGTGAGAAAAAAAAAAAGTTAACGTTTTTCATAATAGTAAAGGTATATAAATATGTTTATAAAAAACTTAGCCACACAACGTAAATTTTGAATTTTGTAAGCTTATACATTCCAAGTTAGGCCTAACATACAACATTTTGTATATATATTTTTATTAATTTAACACTACTTCTAACACTCATTTCAAGAGGACAGCTATCATATTAAGGCTATATTCACACTGTATGCCTAAATAATAAAATGTCAGGATGTTAAGCCATGAAAATTAAATATTAAATTATTTGGGTGGGGTCAAGAGTCCGTATTGCAAAAAATTGGGTTTATATTATACAGTATCTTTCAAACATAGTAATTTCTAATAAATTCCAGTTGTTTTGATTTTTCTCTAGTTAGATTTCATAAGCCTAACAGCTTAAGTTAAATAGCAACTTAATTTTTACTTTCAAAAAACTAAAATGCATGTTTTTAGAAATGTTTTTCAAGGATGATCTTACTTTCATATTTGCCCTTCTCCTTTTTTCTATGTTACTGAGATGGACGTTACAAAAAATTACGAGGCCCACAAAGTTGACTCTAATTAGCCTACGCCTTTTTACGCAAGTAAGCTGTGTTACTTTTATAACCCTTCCCCTTAAATAAACAGAAAGGAAACAGCTTATGAGAATAAAACAAATTCTTAAACTTTTATTACGGATTTTCTTCGCTGTATTTAATCTCATCCCAGGTATTAAGTATTTCTCAAACTACCATATCTATATTTTCAGCTTATGTGTACAGTTCTTACAGTTTAAAAATAAAGTGCAGACACAGCTATCATGACGTCAGAATAATGAAAGGTATGTTAGGTACACAAGCATAAGAAACAATATGATAAGCAAGTTTTTTTAAAATATTTTTTTAGTTTCTAAACACTATACTTGAGGCCTCAATATAGTGATTATAAACGAGGTAGAACGCGGAAATACAGGATTGCCGGCCGACAGTGCGGCGTTCTGCTCGCCACCGGCCCGCAGCTGCTCGAGAAGTCGTACGGTGTCGGGTAGAGATGTCACCGTACTGCTCGCTATCTGACATTTATAAAGCAAAGAAAGCTTTTTATGAATACTGAAACGTGGTTTAGAATACGGAAATATTTATAACCTTCTTTCTCAACACAACGTTACGTTTCATTTCTAAATAATGTAGTTAATTTATCACACATCAAGCATGGCGCGCGACAACACAGTACGCTCACTAGTGTCATTATTGTGAATTAAATACCTATTCCATATTTTAATTTCCTACTTTGAATCTTAGCAATCGCAAACATAAACACAGATGATAATAATAATACGTAACTCAATAAAACGTACAAACAAATAAGTTTTAACATGCGATGTGGGCCTACAGTCGCTTTGAAGGTCACGTTCTTGCCTTTGTAATTTTACGCCTCTTATTTCAAGTTACACAAAAACGGCGAATTTTTATTTTCATACGCATATACAAATGTGTTCGTATCATTTTCAACAATATTGGCGAAATTTGCATGTTGCCCATTATGGGCCTCAGTTGATAAATTAATTTACCTTCTTTATTGCCATTGGTATATGCCGTCACTTCTGTTCATTTTTTTTGTTGGTAACCTCAGATTTGTAATATACCTCTATAAAGACATGCACACAAAAAATTATTTGGTGGCAGAAAGGTTACTCTGAAGAAAATCTGACATTAACATCAGAAAAATTTAAGTGATTATATAAACATAGTTTTGTTCGGTTCTGACACATTTAAATATAGAAGAATTTTTCAAGTGAGTGCATGCTGCACTGAAGCGGTCCCAATAGCATCTTTACAGAAAACTTTAACACACATTCCGAATCCAGCATTGATACACCTACGATAACACTCCAAAACACATGTGAAACTCTGTATATAATTCTCTTTTTATTAAATGTAACATCAGAACTCATTTGCCAATGGCCGAGCGAGGTCGCGCAGTGGTGAACTTCTGGACTCGCATTCGGGAGGACACGGGTTCGATTCCTGATCCGGCCATTTTGACTTCGGTTTTCCATGGTTTCCCAAAATCAATGCAGACGAATTCTGAGCGGCTTACTTTGTCTCTAATGACCTCGCTGACGAAGAGACGTTAGGCCCTACCTGCCTGCACAATTAAAAATCCCAGTTTTACATTCATTACTGAAATGCAAAAAGAGTAAAATAACTACAGTTAAAAAATATTGTTATTTTGTATTCATGCAGGGCAATTTTTGAAAGCATTGAATACAAATCACTTATCTGAAGTTAGTGATTCTAAGTGAACAAGCAAATTTATTTGTCTACAAACGTCACTGGACTCCCCATAAAAGCAATCAAGAGAAATAATTACCAACAAACTTAGCCCAAATTAAAAACGCCACTACTGCCCATTTAACAGGGGCCTTGAACACACGACATCTAGGAAGGGACGCAGGAAAACCGAGACTTATCTTAATGAGGTCCACGGTTGTGGCTGAGCGGTTAGACTGCTCGCCTTCCATCAAGGCGAACCGGGTTCAATCCCCGGCCGGTTCACTCCGGATTTTCGCAAGTGGGAATCGTGCCGGACGATGNATCAAGGCGAACCGGGTTCAATCCCCGGCCGGTTCACTCCGGATTTTCGCAAGTGGGAATCGTGCCGGACGATGCAGCTGGTCGGCAGATTTCCTCGGGGATCTCCCGTCTCCCCCGCCCTTGCGTTTCCGGTGCTGCTCCATACTCACCTCACTTCGCCCTCATCGGCTCTCAAAACCTCGCTAAGAGCTGCTCAAATCTCTTCACTCACTCACTTCACCCACTTGTCTTAATGGGAGCCGGTCACTTGGATGTATTTATTTTCGATGAAAAAGAAAAAAAAATCGCCCAACTTAGTTTATCGACCTTGAGTGTTTCACATCGGCCACGCTGTCCACTACGGCTGCTAAGACAAAAACGGCGTTTGGAACAGGCACTTTATTGTTTGTTTGATCAAGCAAAGATCGTGTAAACAAACCCATCCTCCTACAAAAATACACAATGAGTGACGCACTGTTGGTTCAAATTAAATGCTTGTAGAGAAGACTGTGATTGAAATGTTCCGTATGATTTAAGCACGAAAAATTATATTACTCCTGATAAGTTCCTTCAAATTATAGTTCAGAGAGAAAACGTGACAGATTTTTTTAACATCTAAAGAAGGGGTGCCAAACTGAAAATTAGGTAAGGACCACATTATCCGATCACGAGACCATTTAGGGCCAGATATATTTACTTAAACAAACCTGCAATTGCAAAAATATATATATTCAAGGAAGTAAGAATTTAAATTATATAATTTTAAGTCCAAGTTTTACATTTATTACTGTAAAAAGCAGATGGCTCCGTAGTTAACAATTATTTCACTTTAGAAGAAAGAAAAAAATGTCACAAATGTACGTACAGCCAAGCATTGAATGTATTTTGGTTAGTTGTTTCGACGTTCATTTCCCAGATTACCTACACTGTTAAATATACGGAAACGCCATACGTAACGACGAAAAAAACGGAGTTGAGCTCCGTAAATACAAAATACGGAATGTCTCCGTACTTCCTATAGCTTCGAGTTTCGGGGACGAACATTGCCGAGTCTACACGCAGCTTTCTTCGCCACTGTAACCATAGAATGATCGTTTCTGCGGCATTTAGGTTATGCGCGCTACTAAGACCTATTCTTTCAAAAATTAAGAAGCAGCATCAGGCTATCTTTAATAGAAACTGAAAAAGTGGCTTATGTGACAACTATAAATACCACAGTTATACCCACAAACTTCATGTGAAGGTAGTAGGTGAGTGTTTAGAGTTGTGAAATTTTTAACTTTTTGACTCGGGTTCAAACCTTGCTCAAGTATAAAATATTTTAACTTTTTTAAATATATTTTTTATACAGTAGAAAACACATATTACGAAAAGATATTTTCACCGTGAATTCGCGGAAACTTTTGTGAAATTTATGGACAGTCAGTTTTTGAAAATCAATACCTCCGTAATTTTAACGACAGATTATGGCCAATGCTGGATACATTTTTCCGTAGAATTGAGGAACTTTTTTAACAGTGTAATTTGTCTTCACGTGCTTGGCCAGTATAATTTTATATGAATAACGGTGATTTGTATCGTAATGGCGTCTATCATTGTATTCCTTCATAACTGAAACAACACACTTACAAATAAGACAAGTGGACCAGACCTACTATTGTTTTCAGTAAAAATGTATGAACTTTCACAGGCTTTATTAGATATTCTACAAACATTTCCGAATTTTTCTTTTAGCGCTAAACTTACTTAAAACTCATTCTGAATAAAGAAAGAAGAAACCAAGAACTGCATTAATGTCAAACATAAAACAACTCTTCCACGAGACTACAGCAAATTCACCAACTGATATAAACAGAAGGCACTGAAAACTATTGTATTCCTTCCAGCGCTGCCAACTTTTGTCTGGCGTTGCCAACTGTCGAGCCTTGCAAACGCTATTTTTGCTTCGTGTTCGCGTGACATACAAAAGTGTTGGCAAAATACAAAGCCTGCCACGTTACTATAGTAATTTTATATTAAGGGGCTGGTCAAATTAACTGCTTCCGCGGGACGAAACAGCCCGCGGGCCTTTGTGTTTGACGCTGCCGATACTTAGTGCAATAACTTGTATACGTTTCAGTTGTATAGGCGACTCCACTTTATACGTGGAAGTAATGGAGGGTTATGCTGCTGTCTGGAGGAGTTGAGACATTTGGGCGGATCTTAACAACGAGGTCTTGAGAGCCGCTGATGAGAAAGTGAAACGAGGCGAGAATGGAGCAGCGCCGGAATGCAAGGGCGGGGGGAAACGGGAGATCCCCGAGCAAACCCGTCGAGCAGCGGCATCGTCCGGCACGATTCCCACTTGCGAAAATCCGGGAGTGACCCGGCCGGGGATCGAACCCGTGATGTGAAATCATGACCTGCATGTTACCTGCAGA
The DNA here is from genome assembly GCA_002778355.1 of Clitarchus hookeri. NCBI lineage: Eukaryota > Metazoa > Arthropoda > Insecta > Phasmatodea > Phasmatidae > Clitarchus > Clitarchus hookeri. Next base: position 1,442,182 of record NQII01000042.1, read on the forward strand.
GAGAGAAAGTACGACTTTCCCAACAAACTTAGATAAGATACTGCTACGAACTAGTTTGTGAAAGTGATCGAAAAAATTCAATATGATAACGGCTAACATGAAAATTGCAACGGGATGAAGTGGGTTAGAAAAGCGCAACCAGTACAATTCATAAAGCACCCTATTTTGCGTCAAGTGTTTTCTTCCACAAGTCTCGCGACTCGACCAAACCCACACTGACTAGTAATGTTTAGTATCTCGCATTATGCTGCGAAATGAAGGGCAGGCTACAGCGAAGAACTTTCTAACTATAGCGGCTCCCAGACAACCGATGAAATGCTCAAAATTCTGAGTTACGCCAAAGGCAGGTCTTGAACTATCACAGTGCGAACGGAAGTAAAATATCACGTGTCCACAAACGAGGGGGCACAATGTTTGTGGCTCCACTTGAAAATTGTGCGTTGGTCCNGGAAGTAAAATATCACGTGTCCACAAACGAGGGGGAACAACGTTTGTGGCTCCACTTGAAAATTGTGCGTTGGTCCATTTCATACAATTACGTTTAGTTTTTTTTATTTTCCTGATACCAGATTTCAAATATTATGTGTACGAAACGTAATATGGACAAATGAGGGTACAGTTATGTCAAATTTCATGTTTATTACATAACAGCCATTGCCAAAAAGTTTGTTCGGAGGTATTGCAGCGCATCCAGTGTTGTAACCAGTACAAATTTGAAAACACCAAGTAAAAATGCTGATATGTAAATATGTTTAGGGCGCAGAGCATAATTGGTGCAAGTCCGAAATTTAAATTTTGTGGATAATTACATGTCTGTGTATAACTTGAAATTTTCTTCCATAATAACGTTAAGTAAATCCGTGGAGCTCTTTTTTACTCACCGGTTGCAGCACTTTCCTACAGCTGTCACAAATTGCCGCCTTTTTTTTACAGTGTAGTGGTGTAACGCTGGTCCTTGCAAGTTTCTAAGTGTTGTTAATGACGGCTGTGAAAAGTGAGGATAGCTATATCGAGAGTTCTGAAGATTCAGAATGTGAACCAGGCAGTTAGGATACTTATCTGCACATGGACAAAACGAAGGTAAAATGCAAATAAATGAGAAAAAACTACCCCTGTTAATATAAAGTAGGGTGAAGCGTGTTAGGTAAGGAAACGAAAATAAAGCTAGACCAATGATGGTTTACGAATTCGTGGCAGGTTAATGGAGTTGTTTATGTACCTTGGCTTGCGGTTTAACCTAACGCTACATAAAAAAAGGGCACATATAACAGTCAGGCTTTACTCGTATGTCAAGTGAATCTGCTAGTGGCGACCCTCGTAGACGTAACAGAAGTAGGCATGAAGCGGTGCGGAGGAGNCTCGTATGTCAAGTGAATCTGCTAGTGGCGACCCTCGTAGACGTAACAGAAGTAGGCATGAAGCGGTGCGGAGGAGAAACACTAGGAATATATATCTAAATTCTGGAAAGCCTTGCAAAAATGGAAAAGGAAACGAAATGCCTGGTAAAATATTCAAGAATGTGACCGCCAGTGTATAATTAAGTGCTCGTCTAAAATTAGTTATGTGCACGAAGAATAAATTTCCATATATTTTTGGACTCTGTAATTTCTCTAAGCAGAATGTTGTAAGATGATTGGTTCAAACGAAAAGTGTTGATCGCATAAGAAAAATGGATGAGTCAAAACGCCTGAAACCAGCCGTGCTTTTATACCACCTGAGAATCGAAGACATAACTGTGTGTGTGTGTTCTTGAACTTGAACACATTTCAAATAATCTATGAAACGCATATTGTTTGTAATGCCACAGTTCGTAATATCCTGAAAATAAAATGAATGACTCCGATGTAGTTCGACACATTGTATCATTTCCATGTTACCAAAACCACCACTCTGGGGCCAGCAATCCTAATGGGAAATATCTTTACCCTGCTATGAACGCAAAAAAAAAAAGTAAAATCTGTATATTCAATGGCGTAATGATAATAAAAAGCCTACTATGAAGGAGTTCTAAAACAACGTTTGTATTTCCAAGTTCAATTTTAATTTTAAGCAACTTTATACTGACTCGTGCTAGAATTGTGACAAATTGCAGCGCTTTATTGGCTTAAAACAGGATTTTATGAAAAGAAAGGAATATGAAAAGCAGAAATAATTGCACTTGAGAATTGCAGAGAAAGCAAGTGTGAGTTTCAAACAAGAATAAATGTTACCTGATGATACATGTTTCTGAATGATTTATAATATGGAATAGGCATAAACATATCCGAAATTGACAGCACCTGTAGCATACTGCAAGAGAAACACGTATGTATATAATTTTTGTTGTCACTAATTGAATGCAAGAAATANACAGCACCTGTAGCATACTGCAAGAGAAACACGTATGTATATAATTTTTGTTGTCACTAATTGAATGCAAGAAATAGCCACACGTTTACATGCGTTGAAAATGAATGGGAAGGGGTGCACAAGAACTGAGAACTTGTCTGGTATGACATCTTGATGAAGCACATGCGAAGAAGCATCAAAGAGTTTTTGTACTCCGATTGTTGTAGAGTACAAAATCGCAATCTAATAAAGGTTTTTTCTTTTCAAGTATCTTGAAATGTATTTAACAACTCAAACAAGACTAAAGTTACTGATCACGCATTTATTGAATCTGAATATCCATACGTTCCTAATGATTCTGATTTCGGGTTCATTGAAAAGAAAACACAAATGCAAGGAGAAATTACTTCGTTTGATGATTCGGTGGACATAGTGAAAACTGATCAAAGAAAGTCATTCTAAGTGAATGTGATGTAACATGAAGATTTTTTGTCTACACAGTCACTTGAAAATTCTACAACAAAACAGAAAAGGACTCTTGATGACAGAGCTGTGAAATAGTTGAAAATAAAATGGATACGATTTGAGATGGGTACTAATGAGCATTAAAAAAAAAAAAAAAAAAAAACAGAAATCCGAAGAGAATTTCTATTCGCTAAGTCTTGAAAAAATCCAGAATCGTCCATAGTGATCTCTTTCAGTTCTTGGTCAAGAGAAACTGTAAGCAACAAGGCAGAAAGTAATAGAATATAATAAAAAGGATTTCTTGGCTTTTATTTCTTAGAGAAGCATGCTGTCTTCAAAAAAAACTTGCCTATGATTGAAAACATAAGATGAGGACAAAAACATCATGCCAGTATCAATAAAGTTGAAGACGAAAATGATGGATCACTCTATGATGTTCAATTTGCTAACAACACTTCAATTTATTCTTATTTGGTTTCAAGCTTGGAAGAGCTTTCATTTTCTGTGTAGAGTCCTTTTAAGTGCATTTAATTGTAATTTATTCTTAATGAATTGATATTATAAAAATCAGGAATTCAATATTTTCCGTATTATAACGTGTGTTTGTTACTTATGTGACTATCTTATAAATAAAAGTGTGCAGTTTAAACATATATATTATTTTTCATTTTCANGTGTGTTTGTTACTTATGTGACTATCTTATAAATAAAAGTGTGCAGTTTAAACATATATATTATTTTTCATTTTCACAAATCCCTTTTTTTCTCAAAATCATATTTCTGGACTTGCACCACTTCTGCTCTGCAACCATCATAGATGAAACTCAAATTGCCTTTGTTTGTCAAAAATGTGTTCTTTAACAATTTTATGCAAATAATAGTTCCCTGTTTTACGTATATTTAAAAACATTTTTGATTTCGTATACTGTGAAACCAGCCTTCATTATACAATTTATTACAGGTAAAACAAACTATAAGGAAAAAAGAGCAGGTGTGAACCCTTTTACCTTCGAAATGAATATTTTATTTTAAAGACAATGACTGAATTTCTCTGTATAATATTGTAATCAAACTTGCATACTCGCAACCATTCTTTTTTTTTTTTTTTGAAAACACTGAAATTGACAAAAAAAACATTGGACATGGATATGGAAATAAATGTGCGACACATTCTACTAAGGATTTCTGTATCCACAAACACAAGGCTTCACAATGGGTTTTCTCCAAGAAAATTGTTCATTATGTTAAGATAGATAACAACGTTAGCTTTCTTTCGGGAGGTGAACAAATTCTCAGGCGTACACTTTTCAAGGTTAGGAAAGGATGCGTATACATTAGTAGTTAATGATATCAGGCACTGAAAAGCTTTAAAATAGTTTGAGCGACTGCACTGTTATCATGAAGCTTGTAAGGCAATCGACATAAAAAAACAGACTACACACAATGTAATGTGTATTTTTGTGTCTAGATCGATAATGTTCACCCTGCTCTGTGAATACCGGTAGATGCCCGATTTATCAGAATTTTTTTTTTCCCCTTTCGTACTTACAAGAGGTAGGCTCTTTAGTTATACTGAAAATCTGTAGTATTTCTGACATCGGGCACAGACGATTAATGTCCACAATTACGTGGAAAATATTTTGGAAATTGTAGGATCTATGTGGTACTTCGTAGTACAGAACAAATAGAAACCTTGCCCCAACCTTGAATTTTAACTTGTATTATTTAGAAGCAGGTACCTTTGACAAATTCTGGCCCGTGGGCTAGCAAACCCCTGCATGATTAGAAAACTCCACGAGATTGAGTAAATGAAAAATTTTGCTTACCTCCACACTGTTGAGCATCATCTGCGTGTCCTGGAAGCTGGGCTGTTATGAGTTTTCTCTGAAATATGTAGCATTCTGTCATTCCTCTGCTACAGAGGAAACGGACTGTGATTTTTCGGAACTTGTTGCCATTATAAAACACTACGTCTCTTCTGTCCAAAACCACGTCCACAAAGACCAATAATATCACTTACCTAACATCAATAATCTTAGGGTTATTTTCCCCTAATTCTTAAGCAGTAGTATACCTCATGACTTTTACACAGAGCATAGTAGACGTTGGATTTCAGTGTTCAAAATCGCAAACAAGCCTCGGGAAGTCAGCTGTATTGGTTGAACGCCTATGTTTTCAAAGTTTTCATTAATAAAGAGACAGACATTAAAAATAAATTAATTCAGGGTTTACTCGCATTTATTCCAAGCTAAAGTAATTCGTAGCGGTTAGTTAATGTCACAGCGATTCCAAGTTTGGAAACCACTTGCTGGATTTTAACGCTAGAGCAATTACTTAGGAGAAAAGTAGAAAATTCTGTAAAATTTTCCAGAACGTTTTCGCACAAAGTTGAAAACAGTTTATAAAAAAAAGCAATAATATAATATTTAATGTACCCTGGATACAAGATGACGAACTCTCACAACATAAATTTTCTCAATATTAGTTTTTTACTCTCAGTTCCTTTCTATTATAAATCTTACTACTGCGAACACTTCCAGAGCATGTTTTGTCACCATTACACACAGTCAACAAAAACTTCAGTTGAGCAACATACCAACCTTTCCTTGCAAAACTCTGATACCCGAGTACTTTTCTTGCAAAACTACAGTACTGTGGTCACGAATAATGAAGTGTATTAGCGATTAACTGCAAAGGNACCCGAGTACTTTTCTTGCAAAACTACAGTACTGTGGTCACGAATAATGAAGTGTATTAGCGATTAACTGCAAAGGAGACAAATAATTGCCCAAACTTTACGAATTTTTCGCCAAATGTTTTATTACTTTACCAGAAAGATTGATGTTCTTCTTCATATGGGTTGTTGAAGACATGATAATGACAACCTGACCTAAAAAGGGTAAACAAATTAATCACTGGTGATCTGCCGGCAGTTTGGTTTAAACATTACCGCAGTAGTTTATCTTGTGTGGTTTGTTACTGTCTATGTCAACATGAATACACACTTTCAAGAAAAATATATATGCATCAGCAATACATTCTCAACCCGTAAATTCTACACGTATTTTAAAAGAATANACCCGAGTACTTTTCTTGCAAAACTACAGTACTGTGGTCACGAATAATGAAGTGTATTAGCGATTAACTGCAAAGTAGACAAATAATTGCCCAAAGTTGACGAATTTTTCGCCAAATGTTTTATTACTTTACCAGAAAGATTGATGTTCTTCTTCATATGGGTTGTTGAAGACATANTTTTATTACTTTACCAGAAAGATTGATGTTCTTCTTCATATGGGTTGTTGAAGACATATGATAATGACAACCTGACCTGAAAAGGGTAAACAAATTAATCACTGGTGATCTGCCGGCAGTTTGGTTTAAACATTACCGCAGTAGTTTATCTTGTGTGGTTTGTTACTGTCTATGTCAACATGAATAAACACTTTCAAGAAAAATATATATGCATCAGCAATACATTCTCAACCCGTAAATTCTACACGTATTTTAAAAGAATANACACTTTCAAGAAAAATATATATGCATCAGCAATACATTCTCAACCCGTAAATTCTACACGTATTTTAAAAGAATACGAAAGTATCGTACTTTCACTGTTTATATGTGCAAAAGTCATGCTAAAATTGCATCGCAATCTTTTTGCCCTGTGTCCTATATAAAGTTCGAAGACCTATTATAAACATTATGGCTTATTTACCAGTAAGTATGACTTCAGAGGACAATCGTAGGGTCACTTCCACGAGACTCTGAAGATTTTTAATGATTCTGGAGGGGAACACTTCGTTCTGATAAATGATGCAGTGGCGCTGTGCTGGAAGCAATGATAACATGAGGCCATACACGAACGCATCGGGAAGGCTGTGCGCTACCCAGTAATGCAAGCTGAAATGATCGGTCATCGTCGGTCAGTTGTGTTATCGTACAGCATTCTCGGACAATTTTCAGAAACAAGATTGCTGTCAGTTCGCCTGTCAAGGCGTCTGGCTATATCTGCTCACCTGTGGCGACTCTGTTCAAAATAACATTCGCGAATCATTGATTTCTTCTTAAAGCAAATTATCACCATATTTACACAAGTACAGAGTTAATAGCAATCTCGGTCGAATACCACTGTCGAACGACACACCACACACTAACCGCCCAAATTTGGGCGCCTTCTTCCTCTTATAATGACGGCACAGAATTCAAAGGAAGCCATTTGACATATGTCCATCATTCGCCAGTTAGTACTGCCCTTCAAGTCATGTTTTTTCGGGAGACGGCAGATTATCAACAGGACGACCAACGTTTACACAAGCTTGCATCTTCCAGCAGTGCCTTCATAGAATCGACAATCTTCCATTACTCGCCGCATTCCCTCACCATTCTCCCAGTCAACANTCTTCCAGCAGTGCCTTCATAGAATCGACAATCTTCCATTACTCGCCGCATTCCCTCACCATTCTCCCAGTCAACGTTCCTGGGTTATGTCACGATGCTAATTCCAAGCTAATTCCATGTTCACATGTGGGTATCCAAGACCTAAAGCCACAAATGAAAAATGTCTGGAAACTATAGCAATGGACAAGTAAGAGATCCATTTGCTTTTATGGAAGGTTGTGCTTACGTAACTCACATGCTAGTTTTTCATTTCAGGTGTTGCAACAGAAGAATATTGTGGTCTGACGAGTATGTATAAAACAACTTACACAAGGGAACCTATGAGAAATGTTTGTTCGTACTGAACATGCAGCAGCAATAGCATAACCAAAATTNAACAACTTACACAAGGGAACCTATGAGAAATGTTTGTTCGTACTGAACATGCAGCAGCAATAGCATAACCAAAATTTTGGGATTATTGTTGCTGGTTTCTAACCATACACACTATCGAAAATTATTACAATTATTCTGCAGGATATCGTGCTTAAACGTATTCTATATTGTCGGGATAATACATAAATGGTGTAACATCTACAATGAAACTTTACTTCCATTCTGTTGAACTATTGACAATATATGTCTCCACCCCGTTGCCAAAACTCCAAATGCAAGCAGGGCTGCGATTTAAAACTCTCTTTCAGTGTGTTAAGTTCTGCTACCAGGAATTTATAATTTATGCATAACTAACTTTTTTCATGGCCAACTAAATATTGTCATTACAAACACACTTCACTATACCTATTGTGATATAAAGGTCCAAGACTTGCACATCTCAAGTTATATCAAGTAAGAGCAGACAAGTACACTGCTATAACATGATGATAGGAATAATCAACTGTAAGGCATTCCATTCTTGACAACACTATTATTCAACACGTGGAAGGCAAACCAAATTAATTTTCATAACTTGTCTTCTGTGCATGCAGTCTTAAATCAATACTGAATCGTTTATAGTATACAAATTGCCATACACGCAACAGTATGGTAATATGAAACTTCACAATACAAACATTTTCAGGGGCGACTTGCATATGCNAAATTGCCATACACGCAACAGTATGGTAATATGAAACTTCACAATACAAACATTTTCAGGGGCGACTTGCATATGCTCAGAAAGTCGTCCACGGTTGAAACTAACATGCCACCGTGGGCGTATTCTACACTGTCTGTTCCGTCTGTATAGAGTCAAGTATTGTGTAGGCCCTTTTTGCCCTAATCTCTGGGATATAAAGGCTGCTGGACCGCAGAGCTCACACATTTTAAGAGTATTTTCGAGTTCTCAAAAACAGAGTTCTCGCTACCCAATGAATCTCGATGGCATTTTGAATTATGACCAACAACTTAAAAAATTTGCACAAGTCCTGTGCGAATAAATGGGTGTCCCAAAACAATTATTATTGTAACACCTAAATGAATAATAAAAATTATACCATAATTCTTACATCTACCATCACAAGGGACCCATATTGTAAAAGCATGTGTGATTGGATGGAAATCAAACAAACTAAACTAATATAAATGCACTGAAGAAAATAAATTAATCCAGATGGTATTTTTGAAACTGTTCGTGAGTAGAGGGTACTCTGATCGTAAGGAGGAAGTGCACCACTCGCCTGCACCAGTATGCAGCCATTAGACAAAGTGTTTTATCGCAGGTCGTCTGACAACACGAGTGCAGTTGGCTATGCGATTCCAATGTGTGTGTGTGTTGCAGAATATGACTGAAATGCCTGGAAGACGATAGCAAGCACCAATTGAACCTTTAAGTGCTTTGAGCCTTGCCATATAGTGGAACTCCGAGAGGGTGACTGGATATTCCCCAGAATTGTCACTCACTTGAGGCGTGACGTGTCAATGGTCCAACGGCGAAGGAGAAGATGGGTGACCGAGGGTTCTCACAGACCCTATACCCACCAGAGCCAAGTCACAGCACTAATGAGAGCTTGGACAGAAGGACCCTTCGGACCACCATGGCTGACGGAACAGAAACTGAAAAAAACAATCAGAGCCACTGTGCCCCCACCCCCTTCAACTTGATGGCATTAACAATAAACAGCCGATTATTTGAGGTAGATTTACATTCTCGTGTACCTCTGACACATGCTCATCGTTGTGAACATCTCCAGCAGTGTAGGGGGAGAGTGTGTTGGGGAGGCATATGGAGAAGACTTATGTTCAGTGATGAGAGACGTTTCTGCCTTGGACAAAGTGTTGGCTGGGTTCATGTTCGTAGATATTTGAGTAAGGTATTCGCACACGCTGTAAAGGATCCACGCCTGGGATTTTGGTACAGGAGGCCATAAGCTACACATCCCGATCACTCCTGGTATTCATTTAGGGGAGCAAGGCGAGTGCATCGTACATCCATGACATTGTCAGTCATGTCCTTCGACAATATCTCGACACACTGCAGGAACCAATCTCCCAGCACAGTTTGCTCTACACAATGTTTGCCTACTACCCTAGACCGATATATCTCCAGACCTCAGCTCTCGAGCATGTGTGGGACATCATGGGATTGCTTCTGACATCCAACCCAGCCCCAGTAACGACCATCGCCCAGATATGCCAAGAAGTGCAGCGAGCATGGGATACATGACCCAGCGACACAGTCCACATTTGTATGCATTAATGCATGTGTGGCCATTTGGGGTGTTTAGACTCCTTATTAAAGTGTTTGTCGTATGTGTTGCATTTAATGTTCTGTGTGTCCCATGGAATTAATGTTTTTATAAGTATCATTCTCCATCTATTCGTGTACAAATTTTGGGGCAAACATGTGTATTCCTACATGGTGTTCCTTAATAAATTTCCGGAAGTGTATATAAAATAATATTTTGTCATTCTGCACTGCTTGTCATATCGAAATACATAATTTATAGCAGAAACATCTTAGAAGGGAAACAACTAATTTGAACTCTGGAATGTTTACATTGCAGATGGCAATATTCCAGTTAATTTTTTAATGGAGTCCAATATTGCACAATGTGGAGAGCATTCACTGAAGAAAGCGAAATGTACGTCATTGCCGAAATGAGATTAAGAACTTTTCTTTCATGGCTATTGGAGAAATGCTATTCTCTTAGTATTGCAAGTTCTGGAGTATTTCTTTTCTGAAAGAAATGTGCTAAATTCACATTGCCAATCTACGATTAAAATTTGAACATTTCGCAAATCATAAAAGTTTATCTGAACACAAGTCATGGGAAAAATGACTTATGTAATACACAAATATTTCATGTGAATCCAGAAAACTTTCTGGATGATTTGTTATACTCTAACTATGTTGAACCACTTACAACCAACATTTTTGAATATAACATTTTCTTATAATGCACTTCCAGGACACTTAATTTTTTTCTTTGCAAGTCGATTATATGTTTCCTGTAATGGTTCTACCGCCTAAAAATGCATCTAAAGCCACTTTACATTTTCTGTTAAAACACATTTAATATACTATACTGTTTTAAGCACCTGGGTATAGCAGTGTTTGTGACAGATGGAGTTCATCAGGAAGTTAAATATATCTAGTTTTAGTTTCATAATCTAGTTACAATGCTACAAATTAAAATACAGTATTTATTTACAAAATACAACTGACTATCTCTACTATTAATACTTAATCCTTTTTCCAGAGAGCATGATTTTTGTTACACTTTTTTACAAATACTTAATCTTCCTCATTACATTGCAGTAAAATTGTCAATTACTGTATACTTACATCATCCAAATGTTCATCACTCATGATACATGTCCCATTTTCTTACAACTCACCACGACTTTCCCAGTTTCTGCTCTCCAGACAGTCGCACAGCACTAGCTGATCACTATGCTACCACTCATCACCCAACTCGCCCACATCGCAAGCACTCTGTACTAATGACCATTCAAGTCTGCCGACACAAAGGCATGCCATGGCTTCTATAAGAGAGGTTACTTGGTAACAGAAGATTCTTTGCGCCTCGAGTCGCGCCAATGGATGTGGCACCCAGAAAATTAGCGCAACTGTTCACAAGTCGACAACACTTTCACTAGGTGGGCATGACGACAGCCACACCAGCAATAAGCTGCAGGTGTGGTGGCTCCTCTCCATTCCACCAGGCACTGGATATATTTTGGGAAGGGACAACCACTGTGGCTGCCCAGGGAAAAAGGATCTCTTAAGTGATGTGGATGTATGAAAAATTGTTCCCTCCTTAAGCCTGTTCTTCCCGAACAGACTGCAACTAGATATTCATAAAACAACATATATTCTATGTTGGCAACCTTTGATTTTAATTCCAGGAACACTCATAGTGTATATGGAAAGCAGTTTCTCTGATTTACTTTAAACATTGCCATACAGTTATTATTAACTCTCATTCTCGAAAATATTACCCATAACCACTGGTCATGTCAAGCATTAATTTTGATATCAGCTGAAACTGTGGTATGTTCCTGTTCTGCTCCTCTCTGGCTGCCTTGTTTCTACTGAAAATACATGCATGCAACTATGTTTCTTATCTTCTCTCATCTTGCCTTCATTTACTGTGGGTGAACTGCACAGACTGTCGAACTCCTGTATCCTGGTCCTTCTCACTGGTTAGTGGCATTTCTTAATTTCCTGTATCTGGTTGCTACCACTGGTTTCCCCTGAGACTTGTGTTAGGTTATGCTTGCTGCTGCCGTAAGGCTTCCCTTCCTGTAAAGCAGTCGTATGACCCACTTACCGACGGTCAGTGCGAGGTGGCATTTCTGGTTATCAGGGTTGTGAGTTTCCATACTTGCCACAACTACAACATTCTCAGTGCCTAAATTGGTGAGGAAGAGGTGCAATTGCCCCTAAGATGATCAAAAGTTTCTTCTCTGCCGATGCCAGCCTCCTCAAAATTCTCTCGGTCGTATTCAAATTTGGCTCTCGCATATTTAAGTTCCATTGGGGGCACTATGCTCTAAAAGTCGTATTCGGCCACATTCCCAACATTACAAGCAATTAGATGGATGGGAGCAGGACTCCATAGCACAGACTCTGGTAGCCATGTCTATCATGGTGACCTCCAAATTCAAATCATTCATTATGCGATCTCCCACATCATCATGACACAGTGTATGGCATGGAGAGATTAGGGCAACTCTTAACAACGAGGTCTTGAGAGCCAATGAGGGTGAAACGAAAAGGAGCAGCACCTGAATGCAAAGACAGGGGAAATGGGAGATCACTGAGAAAACAAGCAGACCAGTGGCGTTGTCCAGCATGATTCCCATGTGCGAGAATCGAGGAGCAACCCCACTGGGAATTGAACCTGTCTCTCCTTGGTGGGTACTCTGGCTGCTTCACCACCACGACTTCAACACAATGCTGCCACCCGAACCACATTCTGGAGAGTTGGATCCTGTTTCATAAATTGCACCTCCAATGCTCAGGCCTGAGCATTGTGTACATCATGTGGTGCTGTCAAGTATACCACTCATTGAGAATCTAAATCAGCATTGGCATCCACAAATAAGCCAACTATAACATCGCATGCCTCCTCGGAAACAGGTGGGACAGCCGCATTTCTGGCCATAGCTCCTGCAGTGGCTACCCTGGTAGCTGGATGCAGTATCACAGGTGGGCATGATGTGCATGTCGCTGGTATAAGTCACCGAAATGCATATCCAAGCCGAAAATAGTGTGAGATATTCCAGTCGATGTCGCTTAGGCAGATATTGCATGGCCCCTCAGTACAGCTGCGACAGAGTATGCTCGCTGGTCGTCCATCCATATATTCATGGTGGCAACTGTTTCAAACCAGTGCTGGTATTTCCACCACATGGTCTGAGCACCATATAGGATGAACTTAACTGCGACCTCCTTTCTCACTCCTGGCTGAGATACCAATGCTGCAAAGTTGTCTGGCCACCCTCTGGAGTTGCTGCACAGGCTACCACCTGTCCTTTTCCTTCACTTCTCTCGTCTGTCAGCTCAGTGAAAGTGCAACCACGCTCTTCACGTGTGTCCCCATGCTTATCACTTCACTGCTGAAAAATTTCTGCCACTCCTTTTTTAATGCATTTTTCCTGTTTTACATCATTATCGACGCTGTCCACTCTTCCACAGACAGCCCATTCTTTCCTTTGCGCTGTCTATTCCTTCACTCACTGTAAATAATTTTGTACATACTATATTTGCATATTCACAAATTCAGTAATGCCATCTAAACGTCTGTCTACTCTTTCATTCACACTCATTTATTATATGACAATTAACTAACATTACATATGTGGTTATTTACATCACTAATTTGACTATTCACATAATCATTCACACTACTAATTTGGTTATTTACATCTTCATTCAAGCAATTTACACTTGGGACCACATTAACCATGTGGCTCAATTAATGCTCCCAGTGAATCCACTTCGGCACACATTTACTTAGTTAGAATTCACTGCGATTTTTACACAAAATATCGCTACTTTTGTGGCGTATTGTTACTATTTTGTAGAAGTTTCAAGTTTATTGTACTAATCAATTACCCTACTGTAATTACTTATTTAGAAATCGATTAAAATAAACTCCTTCGTCGCACTTCTGAAACCAGTGTTACAATTACCTGGGGTGTATCCACACTCATAAGGGTTGGAGACCTTGATAAAAATTAGATTAACTAATTTTAAATATCTTAACTTATGTACATTGCTATTATAATAGAATACAGCTATTATTTACAAAACACAACTGTTTATCCAGTGAGCACAATTTATACTACTACATTAAATTACAACTGAAGTCCTAAGCATTATTCTTATAATACTTACAGCATCTTAATCTTCCCTCATCAATGACAAAGATGCAATTAAAAATATCCTCAAAGATATATCAACATCATCGATATGTCCATTATTCCCTAAACAAATCCTACCTTTCAAGTCCAACAAGATTAGTCCCAGTGTCTGCTCTCAAGACAGTTACAATATGCGGCATCCTACATGCAAAAAAACTGGCCACTATGTCATTGTCCAATTTCTCCCGACTCGCCCACATCAAAAGCAATCAAGACTACCTTCATAGGTACATCATGCCAGTTAGATTCTTCATACCTCAAGTCCCGCCAATGAAGGTTATAAACAGAAAAAATTACGCAATGGCTTACAAGTTAACTCTTCCAGCAGGCAGGAGTGGCATCAGTAATGCAAATCTTAAGTTGTAGGTATGGCAGCCTTCCTCTTCTCCAGCTGGCACCAATAATGCCTTAGAGACGGACTACAGCAATGTATTCCTTGGGGAAGATAGCGAGCCAATGCGAATTCTCACCAGAATATATTCTATACTATCAAATGCAAGCCAGTAATTTTATTTCTCTCTTTCGTGTAAAAACATACAATTTGACATATCAAAATGTGTTATTAATTATATTAAAATAACATTTTTGAACTTTAACCCAGTATTTTATAAAATTTCATATTGGAAGTAGTTATCCAACTTTCGTCACGATCTTAACAATTTAATTATTTGCTTTGGTAATCTTGTTTCACCTAATTACATTCTGCATACAGCGAGTTACTTGTGTTTCCTTTCAGCTGAGTCGAGTCTCGCGCGAATTTATTCTCTTTAGAGTTGATGTAAGCTGCAATGCAGCAAATTTCTCATTCTATTGGTCGTTGTAATCTTCCTTGGACCCACATGATGCAGGTGTGCCTACCTGCAGTTTCCCTCGAGTTGTCCACATTCAGGTTGTGATCTTAGCCAAAAAGTTCGTAATTAATGTGTTATTTGTTTATTCCACTGAAGGAAAACACGTCACTATCCGTGCAGTGAGATTTTTTTTTACCTTAATTTTCTAAACAAACTCTGTTATCTGTTTTCAAGGCATTCGCATCCAGATTTCAGTTTAATTATGTAGCTGTTGGTTTGATAAAGAAACTGTCTTACCTGAATTAGAAACAAATTGCTTAACTGAATAAATTACACTTACCGTTGCAAAAACAATGATATAAAAAAAGGGTTTACTGGTGATTAACTGCAAAATACATATGTTGTTCCCGATGTGAATGAATATGTTGTATGAAAAGATATAAGGGTTTACGTAGTATGGTTTAGTATGAGCGGGTACACCGGATGCTGGCGGAAAAATTCAGGACTCGCGTGCCTTGACGCCACAGTCAGTCGTAGTCGGCAGCCAGGGACGGCCATGTTATCGACAACATTGCCTGTTTTGCCCCGAAAATCACTTCAGAAATTAATTATTTTACCCAAAAAGCACTATTTCGAACAACATATAAAAAAAAAAATGGAAAAATGAACACAGCGGATTCGAGGCTTTAAGTGGAATAAGCCACTTAATCCTCAGGGATATATTTTGTTTTTTTTGCATCTACCACCAGTGAGCTCTCATGGCTTCCATTTTCAAACCTTTTGGCGATGAGACACCCCTCCAAACATGGAGTATGTATAATTTATCACTCCTATTTTATTATTTTAAAATAAATAAAACATGCAAATAATCATTTTCATACACTATTTATTTAGTACACAGTCAATAAAAAACACAAAAAACAGCACATTAATATACCATTTTTGAATTTACAATGACTTCATGTACATATGCTTGATGTCTCAGGTTAACCAAAATATGTACATATTGCACTACCTTAGTAGTCAGTAATTTGCTAGACTAGAGAGTTCGCGAATGTTGGTAAGCAACAGATTATTAGGAAATGCTTCACAAGCCTCTTGGATAATGGCAATGTACATTGTCTCGATCACTAACACCACCAGCCCATAGTTGGTCATCACCACACTGCATATCATGTTCCTTTTTAACAGTTGACTCCACGACTTCCGATTCGCCAGTGGCATAACTGGCATCCTGCCCTTCAACAGCAGACTCTGCATTGGCGGTGGAACCAGCATCGACAGTCCTGGGAATACATGTCGCTGGTCGACAAGTGGGTGGAAGTTCGTCTCTGGAACTGGAGGCAGAACAGTCCATGGTGAGCACTGACATAAGTGCCTGGCATCGACGATGCACTAGGCAGTGTCTATTCGTCTGGCAGGCATCATCCTTCTTGGACTTATATTGATGGGAGCGGGCCGATGGTACATGCCCCACCTGAGACAGCTCCACAGCACAGTCCAGCACGACACAGGTCGATTCTCCTAGACAGTCCAAATGAAACTGCGATGGATCGTAAGGGGTTGGAAAATGTGCGAATCGCCAGTGCTGCATGCCTCAACCATCGAGGTATCGGTGTAGGTGTGCAGATAACCATATTCTGTGATCAAACTGTATTCAAAGCTATCATAGTCAGGCTTGGTGATTGCATAAATGTTCATAGGGTAGGATATTGTCATTGTGACGAACAGACCACTGCACCACTACCAAATGAGCTCGTAGATTTTCCCACACATATAATATGGATGTCGATAAGGTGTGCAACAACACAAAAACTCAAATTCTCTTACATTTTGAGCCGATAGATATTTCCTTGTATAGTTGTAGGCAGCCGATTCATGGTACAAAGATGAAGCAAGCAATTTGTGGAGCAGCTGAAAATTTCCCCGAGCAGATGTCCAGCCAGGTTCTGTCCTGTCGCATACATGTTACTGCTGGTAATCGTAAAGTTTCGTCAGCTTGTGCAGCAGAGTACAGCCGCACTCGAACTGCATGTCAATGAATTCCACTTAGTTTATGCACAAGTCATTTTTCGGCTCTTGTCCTGCCATGTAAATTGGTCCTTGCCGGTGCTGCATCAGTAAGTCACGCACATTTCGCCACTTGATATGGAATCTTGCCTTCCTCCCACTCCAGTCGGTGGTAGTACTTGGCCAGCCAGTCGTCAGTCTTATTGCTTTTCTCATCCAACAGTTTCCACGAATAAGAGGGACGGAAGGAGCACATGCACGTTTTGCCATTTTCGTCGTATAATTCTTCGATCTTCTTGAGCATGAAGCCACTCTAGCTCTGTAAGCCCAAAACAATACAATACATATTGTTGCTTTCAGATATTTGTTATGGCCCATTGTATTTATATACTCCGCGACTTCCACGAAGGTATATTCACGACTTTATCTCGACAATTGCATGATGCGAGCCAGTCGTGAAGTATTCGGCAGAAAGTGCATGTGTGCAGGAATATTTTCATGCATAGTGAATTCGATCTTTCAGTCGATCACATTCGAACTGATATGCTTGTCCTGTTTACTCACATCGAACACCATGAGTGGTGCTATATTCTTGAATGTATCAGGGCTCAGTGTCGGGTATTGGGGGAGCCAATAATATGCATTTTGGAACTGTATGTATATTTGATATACTAGTAGGTATGGACCATTTTCAAAGTTCATGTTCATTTCCATGTACGAATAGCTTTCAATACTCAAAAATATCTTCATATTTTCTATTTGGCATGTGTTAAAGTGCGAATGGTTCACTCTCAGATTGTGGTCTCTTCTGAACTGTAGCCCAACGATGATGTACCTCGATTTCTCTGTGGCAAAGCTGGACGTCACCATCCAGTTGATACACTGGCTTGTGGGCAATCCGAAGGTCTCGAGACTCCACGATATGAAAACCACATCGATGTTTTTGCCATCTTCCACGTTCTTCATTATCTTGGTACATTCGTTAGTGCTCAGCTGAATGCGAGGCAGCATCCATTCGATAGACTGTAGCTTCAGTTCTACTGTCACATGGATATATCCTGTACACATTACTGAATCTGTGTGTGTATTAGCTATGAGCAGTATCAGTTTCTGCTTCGGATTAATGATAATGTGCCTGTAGTCTTCGGTGAATCCCAGCAACATCGCTAAAGGAATGCAGACCTCGAATTTACCTCTGGAGTATACTGGAATATGTAACCATCTTCTATCTCCCAGCCTACCATCTTGGCTGCAGACAGCTTATTCGGGGTGAGCAAGAAGTCGTTTTTTGTCGTGGTCGTTATACCGAAATATCTCAATTGGTCCACCTCGACACTGTTGAGCATATACATGATGCGAACAATAAGGTGAAGAATACAATTGCGCGTTATTTTCGTTGATACTGGGTAGGATCCATCTCCTTTCGTCAGTGTCCCCATAAATCGCAGGAGTGACTTAAACACTAAGATATCAGCACTCTTCCTTTTGACTACTATCCGAACTTACAACTGTAAAATTTACGCCCCGATCAGGAATGGCTGGTGTGTGTGAAGTTCCACTCTCATGATGCTGTCTTCAAACACGACCAGCTCGTCGACTTTTACGTAATCTTCCACGGCGATCGACTTCGAAGCCAAGGCATGTTAACATCTTGGGCTTACTGATAGCAGGTTTTGTGTGGTGCTTTGCTTTATTGCTTCTGGCCATTGTAAAAATTATTCCCATCTTCTCAAATGCATTCATAGGATGATTTCTTTGGTTCGAAATTTCACCTACTCGCCATGCTGGCGACGATTTTCACGACCCCCTTGTGTACTCTCTTTGCGACAAATGGTATGTAAATGATACTTTGCAGTGCCACAACCAGTTTTAAAACCAGGAGGGAACATCTGCGAAAACTTGTGCAGCATATTGCTCGGCATACCGTTGAGAGATATGGCGCTCACCAAAAATCGCAGTTTATTCATATCACATTAACAGGCAAAATGTTTGTGTCGCGACGATTCGTGGGTTTTACCACCATTGTATATGCATGGCTCGAACCCCAGCATCGTTCCGATGGAGTCTGGTTTCTTAAAGTCGGTAACTTCACTGCATATGATGACACTCTTCAGTGTATTGAGATTTCCAAGTACTTAAAATTCTGTGTTGGGAGACAACAAAGCTTCGATGTACCTTGCAATGTGATCTAGTTCGTAAGAGCCAACAGGCAATGTTACCCTGTGGGAGACATTACCACTTTCCACAAAGTACATATTACAGTTTTTTTCATAGATGTTCGGTTTCGCATTGCAGTTTTAAAAGCCGACCAAACCCTTCAGGTCGAGTGGGGGAAGTATACTGCATGAATCTTGGAGCTACGATCTGTCGAGGTAAGCATTATCGACATGACTGATGGTTTTCTGTCTACGTATTGCATTTTTTTTAAATTTACGTATATACGAATGAACAAGGAAGCAAAGAAAAAAGTGTCCAAAAATCCTCACATTTAGAACATGCGCCAAGTTGTACTTGTAAATAAGTTTCGAATTTTTAGGTACCATCGCAGTTCGGGCCGAGAATGCAAATTTCCGAAACTGTTGTGGTAGTCTGCATGTTTCCCACATTTTACATAAGTTACCCAGTGACCCGGCTGTGGTGTCCTGATTGATTACAGCACATTTGTCACGTTTGGGTTCAGGGTTCAAAGCATCTTACATGAACCCTCTGCGAAAATTAGATATCTTCAATTTGCATGCAAACACTTCCAAATCCACGTTTGTGAGTGGTCTTTTTGGAAGAGATTACATTAGGGCCTCTTCTTGCTGCATCGCTTTTGCACACTTTCTCCTCCTACAGGGTATGGCCTCAGGTAAAGGCCTTTGCCATTTTTTTTTAACCCAGGGTGATAGCTTTCATATTTGCATTGTGCTTTTGGGCCTTGAACAACTGCCTCTGTCCATTCGATGATGTGTTGATGGCTCTGATGATACCATTTGTTCCGATTAGGCCCCCGAGTGCAGGCAAGAGCAATTGCAAAATCTGACTGTAGATCTCTTTTTGGTCTTGAATGCTTTTATTCCTTTTGACACCACTTTTGGTTTCACTTGTGCCTCCCAGTTGCTCCTTGCACCCATGCCCATCTCCACCTTGACATTTATAACATTGAAAATGCCCCACACAGTTATTTTTTCTCCGAGTTTATAGATCCAGTGCACAGTATATTTTGTCGGCCCTTTGCGCGAGTATCCTGTCTACCTAATGCAGCGCTTGTAGATTTTTTCAGGGAGTAAGTGATGATGTGTTCCTTGCAGACCTCCTCCATTTCATTGATACCTGTGTTGCCATGTGCCAGCCATTTAACTAGCTTGGTTCCTGGGCTTAAGAACTGGTATCCTGGAATGTGCAGCTCATATGGTAGATAGTTGATCATTATATAGACTATCCTGCTTCCAGTTATGGTCTTGCCTCTTCGAGACATTGTGGTGAACTGACAAACAAACTTATAACTTGGCCACCTTTGTACATTTTCGTTTTAGTATCACCATGGTGAGCTGTTTCCTGGCACAGTGATATGTATCAACGTGGAACCATCCAATTATGGCAAAACATACATGCTTTTGAGTTTGCTGAAGGAACTGAAAGGACTTAGGTTAAATAACATGTAACTGTACAATAAATTGTTCCAGAAACCGAAATACCAGAGCCTGGTACATGTACTGCAGGCTGTGGATGGCAAGGGTTATTTTCCATGCAGCAATAATGAAGCCATGGTGTCGCTGAGTGAAGCATTTCCAAACACAGTGTTCATCTTTGATGGCATAGTGTGCGAGAAGCAGAAAAGTAGCCAAGAATACATTAGCATAGGATGACAAATGAACATAGACTCTTTTACCTCGGCCAGACCTATTCCTGCATACCCAAACAACTGCTTCGCGAAAATGCGAATGTGTTGGTGATGTTTCGCATGGACGATATTAATTTGAGACATGTGTATTACGACCATGTCTACACAGACATGGCCTTACCAGATTTAAAGAGTCTGGATGCCTTGTGCTGGAAAGACCGGTATAAATTTTTGATGATCGTAAAAGACTGGTCTCTTTATAATGGCGGGTACCAAAAAGGCTTCGGTCAGTTCATCATCTACTGTCGAGAACGAGTTACAGCATATCGAAATTCGGCCAAAGTAGCCTCAAGCTGTGTCTTGACAAAGACGAAGATGGAGGTTGTCTCGTGCCAAGATATTACAGAATTTGTGGTTATGGTAGGAGAATAATTCGCATTGTTGGTGAACCCGAATGATCCGAAGATGCTGCCACTAAACATTTCGTACTCGAAACTAATAATGGCATCATCTTGGAATATGCACTGAATTGTCACAACAGAACAAACTCTTTCACACTTTTTTGTCTGAGCTCAGGGCGAAGATAGATCGTGTGAAGACAGAGATAGTTCACGATATGATAGTCGTGGATGAGCACATAACGAGTGTTAATAGACAAATTATGACAGATTGAATGTGGCACAGGCAGAAAATTAAGATAACCTGTGAAAGTTCTAAATGATTCCATATAGTAAACATTCACTACGTTGATATCCGGCCTCGCCACAAAAACAGATATTCAAAAACATAGTAGGGACATGTCTGCAATGAACACCTGGAAAGGATCGAAAATCGTTTGTTGGATACTCAAAACTTTATGTATAAAAAGGCCAACAGTAACATTTATATTAAGTGCGATGTCAAACATTGCTGGTGGCCTGCATTGAGCGATACAGTCGGTTCACTCGAAGTATTGGTCGCCAAGAGTGCCAGACTTTCGCATGACCTTATAAATAAAGAATACTTTAATCCAATTACTCGCTGTCTTGATGTACTCGGGGAGAGCGATGGAGCACCTGTAGTCGTGAAGACCGAAATCGACGATACTGTTCAAACTACGAAGAAGTGGAAACAAAATGATGCACACCGACCGGGGCGACACGGATCTGCTACACAAGAAAGAGGCATGGAAGAGAGCCCTCAAATCCAATGCTCTGGCTCATCGGTAGCTATGATCGTATACTTCTCGTAGTAATGATACAATGTAAAGTCTATACAGGCACAACTATAAATGGTTTCTTGGTGCTGATGAAGTAGAGTTTCTACCCGGTGGGATCATCCAAGTAGGCGATTACAAGACATGTGGAACCCCCGGCCTTTACAAACTTCTATTTTGCAAGGAGCTGATGAACTGATGGAATACAAAATGTTGCTCGAACTCATGCACACTTTTTACCAAGATAATGTTCCCGAGACTGGTGCTTATAAGGATGACGATTACAATAAAATAGACATTCTCGCAGACCTATTCAGCAGCATAGTACTGAAAACTGGGGAAGGTCTGAAGAAGATATATGATGACAAGAACGTTGACTACGTGTTTTGGGACGACCCAAACGAGCTCGTCGATAGGCTACGACAACCGGTCGCTTCGCAAATAGTTGGAAATTACTCGCACATCAAAAATAGTCTATCCAATTTCAAAAAACTGAAGGAGAGAGGCTACATACAAGTCGGTTGGGAATCTCCCACGAACTGCATGCCTCCACCAGGCACAACTACAGTCATCATAAGGTCATGCTTTGTGGGATGAATGACCTGTTTCAAGCCGACCTCGTGGAGATTATACAGTATGCTTGGGTCAACATGAGCTACAAATGTATGTTGACAGACATGGAAACCTATAATAAATTCGCCTAAGCTAGGCCGATCAAATCGAAGAATGCATGCTGTCGCAGAGGCCATGGCAGATGTATTGCGCAAAAAATGCATTTCGACTAATCTGCAAACCGACCAGGGCAAGTAATTCTACAATGTGAAATTTAAGGCCCTGATTAACATAACACAAATCATTATTCCACATACAGCAATCGCAAATAATATATCGTTGAGAGGTTTAACAGGACTCTGAAGGGCAACATGTGGAAGCTACAAGTGGCTAAAGCTATTGCCGCAACTCATTCGCGAGTACAATTCTGTTGATTCTACCAATTGCATGAAGCCCGAAGACATTAATGACGACTCTGCTTCAGGCCGTGTATGCTATTCCGAGGAGGAGGGATTTACGCAAGTCTAAAGCAAAGATCAGCTACATGGTGCAAATCTTCAAACAGAAAGGTATCTTCGCTAAAGGTTCACAGCGAATTGGAACCCCGAACTCTTCTGTGTGGTACATATACGCAACTACGCTCCGAGGACCTACTATCTAGAAGTTCTGAACAATGTGCCCATCCATGGTGGTTTCTATGTCAAGGCGTCGAGCCGACGAAGTTTCCAGATGCGTATTTGGTCGAAAAGGTGCTGAAACAATGAAATGGAAGGGTGTACATCAAGTGGTGGGGTTTCCCTGCCCGATATAATTCTGGGTCGCTGAAGCAGACATCGAGATGTGAACTCGCTGTGGAAGAGAACGATTACTACACATGTATACATAAACAAATATGGAGACTTTAATTCAGTGACTTGTGCGTTTCCTCGTGCAGTTGTAAATCGATTTTATTGAATAACAATTAATAAAAAATAAATATCTCAGGTTTGCTTTATTTTAAATTAATAAAATAAGACTGACTTAAGAAAATGAATTAAATATTATTTGTAAAATAAGCGAGATAAATTATATATACTCCATGTTTGGAGGGGTGAGGGATGTGTCGTCGCCAAAAGGTTTGGAAATGGAGGACATGGAAGCTCTCCGGTGTTAAATGCTAAAGAAGAAATAACTAGAAACACACTAGTGTTCAATACTGGAAATATACATGTTAAAGGCACAATTTAGTGGCCATTGGGGCAGATAAAATTGATTGGTATGGGTGGAGGGATAATTTGTTAATTTAGTCAATGATTAATTTGGGGAGATGAGTGGGTTGGGGATGTGCTCTGCCATCTCTACAAGAGTGGAGTCCTGAAGTCAATCATTACATGCAAGTTTTTACATAATTATTTTTTCGGAAATGTTAGAGTAAAATAATATTACCTAGATTTCTTCCGTTGTATAAATGTTTTTTTATATATATGCTTCTTCACATATTTTCTGGAAATTTTTTCAAAACATTTTTAAAACTTTTTTTAAATTTTTTTTTGTAATTTTTCTCGATTTTTATTGTTTGGGATGGGAGGTGTTGGTAAGGGTAGTGAGGTAAGGGGAGTGTTGATAACATTATATTTCCTCTATTTTTAGAATTTCCTTTCGATATTTTGTGAATTTCCTTTATTTTTTATTGGTTTGGGATATGGGGAGGGGGTGGGGCGAGCAGGACGAGGGGTTTGATGAGGGGGAGGGATGGTGG
>NQII01000042.1:1478137-1533082 GCA_002778355.1 Clitarchus hookeri
AAGGGGGGGGGGGGGTGGTTAGGTATGGGTTGTTTTTTTTATGTACTCCATGCGGTCACACGACGATTGCGCAGGTGCTGAAAAAAGATGAATAAGTATGAGACATTTGCAAGTAGACTAGAGAGACATTTGAAGAGTTAAGACTGTTTTAGACTAGTTATTCAAAAACTATGTATTCAATTTTTCATTATTGGAAGTTTGGGAGGATACTATTATTTTAATCCTTTTATTCTGTTGTTTTCATTAGCTAATTAAGGCAGATTCATTGATGTATTATGCTATCTTTCAAGGTGACAATTTTGCGAAGAGAAAATTTTACTATAGACCTATGGGGTTAGTTTCTGTAGCTTCTAGCAATCATGAAACTTTAATTTTCATGATTTTGTTACATCGCTACATTTACCGTTTTTTACTCAAGCTTTATGTGATGATTTGACTTTATTATCTTTATGTTGGGCATGTTTCCTTATTTTAATAGGGGCCCTTTATATGTGGTCCATATCTGAATCCACGATTTAGAAAGGATGATATCGCATATTTTTATAAAGTGTTATGTGGATGAAATATGGTTACTTTATAATATATGTTTACATGCATATCTTGAAGTAAACATATTTAGCGTGTATATGCATGCATTATAACCTTCAAATGTTGCAACCAATGGCGTAAACAAAGTGGTGACCCATATTTGCACCTTCTCCTCTAATGTTTATTGCACAGCCAATACGGATTAAAACAGACAGAAAGAAAAGAGGTATGTTGGTAATAGCTAGAAAAAAGTAGTTCTTACATTATATATATTTATATTTGCTTTATTTGTAAATTAGACGTTTCCAGCTGTCACACTGAGGTTGTAAGTGATTCACCGTCGGAAACACATTTCAATATAATGTACTGAAATATTTATTTTTTATTGTCTGTCCAGCACACAAAAAACTTTTTCTTCTTGGCGTATTCTTCCAGTCTTGTTTCTGTTTTTTTCACTTTTGGCGGAACGATACGCGGTGTGTACCCGGAAAGTAGAACTTACGAAGGGCTTCAGAAAAGTGGGAAACAACCGCGAACAGACTAACAAAAAATTAAACAATTGGAGTGGTGGTTTCTCAGGGTACTGCAATTTTCTGCCCTGTTTGCATTCATTACGTTGCAGTTCCAACCCCAACAAATCTCACCTGACACACTTTCCAAAATGGCTAGTAGCACGCTTTAGTAATCCCTCGAATGGTAATAACGGCTATCAGTAAAAGTAAAGATTCTTCCTTTCCAATTATCACAGAATATTACACTTTAAGCATTGTGACTGCTTCTCAAGACATCACTGAACTAGCGCCGATGTTCAGCCGTAACTATTCCGAGTCGCTGCAAAGCAGAAAGCATGCGTCCGTGTGGCTATTAGTAAAGCTATTTTCACCCCCGTTTCCACGTAATAACCTACTTCAAATGTTGGTATTCTTGCACAGTTGTCACTAATGATCCAGCAGCGATGGCCAGTAGTAACTATTCCGAACCGACGCGAGAAGCACGCGGATGAGGGCACGTTTGTCCCGGGTCAACAGTCATCCCAGGCACGACCACTGCTGAGAATCTGCTGGCCACAGTTCTCCGTCACGAGACGAAGTGCGTGTGACAGTACGTGCCTCAGTAGTCACTACATACACTCAGAAAAATGTTTTGTTGAATCAAACTAAGTTTGTTTGGCACAACCAAATTAATTGTTTGTAGAGGGGCAATGCAATATCTTGTTGTTGAAACCAAATTATTTTGTTCTCCATTTTTGGTTCTCCCAAAGGAAAATTTGGTTGGGGCAACTAAATATTTGTTTGGTTGTACGTACAATAAACAGTTCGGTTAATATAAAAAAAAATTGAAGCCCGACCGAGATTCGAAATTGATTAACTGCGACCGCGCGCTAAGCCATGGCAACCTCACCTAACGTAACTACTGATACCAACCAGATCTTTTAAACTCATAATAGTCAAGTACTGGATAAGGTACGCAAAGTAATATTTCACATTTTAAAGCTTTACTTTCAATTTTCCTGTTAATCTTGTTTCGATAGTATGTTTATTATTTATCTATTAGGCATTAATAAATGAACTAACAAACACTGGTACTATCCTAATTGTCACAGAAAATACAAACGAACTCCCGAGTTGTATTTCCAAACGATGGCAATCAACTGAGTGGCCAAACAAATATATGCAGTTGACTCAACCAAATATTTTGTTGACAGTCCAATTCATTTTGGCCCAACACAGAGGTTTGGTTAATTCAAACGTGCATTCTGTTAGACGAACATAATTATTTCGTTGCTTTTCGAGTTTTTTTTTTTTTTCTCTGCAAAATGTTTTGTCGGGGCAACTAAATATATTTTTGGTCCTACATAAACAAATATCTCCCAGTGTACATACCACGAAGAAATGTGCTAACGCTGCACTGTAATAGTCAAGCTTGGTANACATAAACAAATATCTCCCAGTGTACATACCACGAAGAAATGTGCTAACGCTGCACTGTAATAGTCAAGCTTGGTACAACCTGGCAACCGCGCTCACGGCAAGGACAATGCAGGGAGGAAGGCCGTCAACTGGGACGCCGCCTGAGGCAGGGTCGCCGAAGATGGTAAGAGGATTCCTTCCACTGACCGCGCGGTGCGCGCAGGGCCGGAAGTAAAACAACGTGTGAAATGGGCGCGCGTGTTAACGAACCTCGCAAAGGCAACACGAGAATATCCTCTCGATACACGAGATTCCTTTTCCTCGTGAAACCACCGGTTGTGGTCGAGTATCTAACCAATTACACAAACTTTTGAAAGAATTTCGTACACTACACAGATCTGAACGATGGTTCTGTTCAAATAAATAACACGCGGACAACTGCGATAATTAAGAAAAGCTGCAGTGGTATAATATTTCTTTACACCGTGAATATTCCTTAAAATACCGAAATCGTATATCTGGAACCAAATATGTAGGTCANGGTATAATATTTCTTTACACCGTGAATATTCCTTAAAATACCGAAATCGTATATCTGGAACCAAATATGTAGGTCATGATGTATACGTGTAGGTCAACACCGTTTTTACACTTAGGAATAGTATAATATTATCTAAGTTTTCTGAACAACCGCATATACGAACGTGCAATTGTGGGGTGACGTTGTTTTAGCGTCAGAAAATTTCCTTTANAAGTTTTCTGAACAACCGCATATACGAACGTGCAATTGTGGGGTGACGTTGTTTTAGCGTCAGAAAATTTCCTTTAATAAAACCTAACGACAATCTCGTAAACATTTTTTGTGGTTCATAAAGTGAACTGAATCGCCTGTTATTTCAGTTCAACGAAACAGGGATACGGAAAAACTAATTTGAAAGAAAACACTGCCTTGGTGTGTACAAATAAAACAGATTTCCAACATACTTTCGCTGTCTCATCACCAATGGTCAAACATCCACAATGTTCAAGTCGGGGATTGTTTCATTAGCTTCCGCGGCTAATGAAAAACTACAAAATCAGTGCCAGNAACATCCACAATGTTCAAGTCGGGGATTGTTTCATTAGCTTCCGCGGCTAATGAAAAACTACAAAATCAGTGCCAGAAAATAAAAACTTAGTTTGATAATATTATGTTTGAGGTGGTAGACAACCGCGATTAATAATGAAAATACTGGTAAANAAAATAAAAACTTAGTTTGATAATATTATGTTTGAGGTGGTAGACAACCGCGATTAATAATGAAAATACTGGTAAAATACTGGTAGTTAAAAAGAAAAGACATTGATGATTCAACATTTTGTTTTCTGATGCTTTACAAAATTACTGAAATCAGATGACTGCATTTCAAGTGGGAGACACAATTTAATAAAAATATATCCCTCACTTGAAATACGATTCTTTTTCTTGATTACGCCTTATACTACATTGTATTTAAAAGATAAAGAAGCACTGCACACCCTTAAATCTAAATACCATTGGCAACCAACGAAACTTCTCACGGCAAATGCTTCAGATCTTTCTCCATTGAATAAAACGGAACTAATAACCCAAATGTCCGGCAAAACGTATTCTCCTCCCTCGCCCTTTTTTCTATCCACTTGTACACCAAACTGTTAACAAGTGTAATGGCTAAATCAGGGAATGTATTTCTTAGGTAAGATAATAATTACACTTTTTTTTTTACTTATTACATTACTTGGTATTGGAAAGAAACCACGCTTAATACCGTAAACGGATCTGAACACCAAATTCGAACAATACTGCTTACTAGTTACTCGGTTAATACAGTCCACGAAACCATGCACGAACTACTATTGCCACAAGGGACAAACGAATTGCACATCTCAAGCGATCTTTGCCTGTGTTGCGACACAACAGTCATGTTGCTCTACGTGGAGCATATGGGACCACGGTGACGTCATCAGAGAACTCGCCTATCACCAGGGTGATCCAGATTTGATTCCCGGATGGGTAAAACCCAGATTACTTCATACGAGAAACGTGGCGGACGTTGCCGATGGCCGGTGAGTTTTCTCCGGATAATTCCGTTTTCACTCTCGTGGAGCAGATGGCAAACTGCAAGCCGACGTCTATGATTTCCCAACAGACTAGCACAAACGAACTTTATAAAAGCCATTCACGGTTACTTCACACTTCCCTGAATCCTTGCTAAAGTTCTACTTCCAGGCTATTCCTCTGCCCCATGGAAATAAAGCTTAACCGAGTCTAGAAAATTGCACTAGAGGGACAACGCACCGCATTTGTGCGCACTCAGTTACATAATATTTTACATAAGATTTATTTCTTACTAACAATTCTCACCTATTTTCACCCTGTTTTTATTCATATTAATATAAAAGAAATGTTATAAATTAAAGGTAAAACATAAGTAAAAGTTCAATCTAACTAAAAATGTGATACTTTTATGATACAAGAATAAAACGCTCGCGATACACAACACACACAGAAANAGTTCAATCTAACTAAAAATGTGATACTTTTATGATACAAGAATAAAACGCTCGCGATACACAACACACACAGAAAACAACCAAACACATCATACATGGGGTGATTTTTCAAAAGGTTTGATTCAAAAAGTGTGAATAAACCGCGAAAGACTATGACACATTTTCCATTGTTTACGGGAAGAGCGAAGAATACATCATAACTTTATTCTCATTCTTTATAGTTACGGACGAAAATGTTGCTATACTATCGAACCAAATATAGACACACCAGTCAACACCAAAATACGTTGTGATATTAGAACGGAAGGGTGTCTCGACATATCAAAGATCTCTCGATGCGGTGCCACAGAAAGAACATTTCCAGTACATCAACTCCAAGAGAAGAATGCACAAAAATTAGTTCATAACGTTGTTTATCGCTCTCTGCCCTTTCGTTTATGGGAATCCTTAAGTTTCCCCGTATACTGTAGAAATGTAATTTGTAGGGAACATTTCGCGAAATGAATTACTAGGGACACCCGAATTTCGCGAAAAGATTTCACGACCAGTTATATTCCATAAAACTTTAGCTCAGATCCACTTTTGTGATTGGGTAATCTAGATGTTACGCGTCTTAAGTGTCTGCTCACGAATCAGAGACTTACGGTATCGGAGAAACTTAATTCTGTTTGCCCAGTCAACTGAGAAAATGTCTTCACACACACACACACACGCCGCCAATAAGCAGAAGGAAACTGCTGATTCGCTCGCAGGGTGTTGAAACCGAGCATGTGCGGGAATCATTTCGCGAAATCCGGGTGTCCATGTGAATTATCTATAGGTAGGGACAGGCTTTTTTCTCGAAAATATTTCAAGAGCAGTTGTACTGCAAAACACTTTAGTTCATATGCACTTTCGTGGTTGGATGGTTTGACATTTCCCGTGCCTCAAGTGTCTGTCCGCGCATCACGGACGCTCAGTATCGGAGTGCTTTATTCAGATTGGCCCAGTCAAATAGGAACATGTCTTCTCACGTAGGCACGCGGCCAATAACCAAAGGAAGTTGTGGTTGTGGACGTGAGATATTGAAGTCTAGCGCGTTCATACATATTTTCGAGAAAAACGCCTGTCCTTATCAAAAGGCTAGTACACACCGCAGTCCTCTGTATACTACTCAGATGTTCCCTCGGTGGCTACCGCCTTACCTAGCAGCAAGTTTTTATACTTGACAAAGTAGCACGAGATTCAGCGCTTGTTTGCATGCAGGTCTGTTGTTGGTCACGAGTCGTACACGGTGCGACTTATACACTACGGGCCAATTGCAGAAGTGACTCCGATGTGCGCGTGTATGAAGTTCAGCTTATCCTCAAATCAACTCGCGAAATGTTCCTGTCCCTGTTAGTCCGTATGTGCGTCTGGCAGAACGGACAGGTAAAATGTCTCCGAACACATCATTTCCCCAAGATCGCATTAAAGAATAACAGGGTTTTCATAAAGACCGTTCCGAATACAGGGACGCCAACTTAGCTTCGACATGTGCTTGAAAAATGTTATTAGAGTCAAATGTCAACCGCAACGTGCATTCGACATAAATTGCTGAACACATCTCTATTTCAGTCACGTTCAAACAAGGCGTGCGGAGATGAAAGTAATCTCCTAATGCAACGCAAGTCGAAGAGACGTGTTTGCAGTGTAGCGAGATTTGCATTGTCAAGTGGTTCCAGCAGCTGAAGTATGCAGACTCAGTACGATCCAAGTTAGGCTTTGCATCACGCATCTTCCATAAGACCTGGTTCATGCTCTAGAGTTGTGTCATCCTACACGTGATGCTTGTCGGCAACTACAGACGTTGCGGGATTAAGCACGATACAACATACATCCTTAGCTGCTGTAATGATTATGTCATTCTCTATGCAGATCAAAATACAGACCTCATCAAAAAGTAGTAATACACATACTACCAAAATTTCGAAAATGTAAGATTTATGCGGAACGTGAAAGAAGAATTTCATATATTATATAACACTATAAAATATTTTTTTTAGATATTACTTAATTGTTTTAAAAAATCAATTTCCAATAATCTACTTTTAATCAAATTTTAAGCGTATTTCCATTCTGGATGTTTCAAAATACACATTCTGCAGGAAAACATACATCAAGCAAGACCATCATAATAATTGCTCTAGTTGTATGATGCAATGTTTACAAATATTGATTTCATGCATCAATTATTCAAAAATTAACATTACAACCAATAAATTTTATGTACAACCACAGTTAGTATTGTCAATGCCCTACTTGACTTAAATTTTCTTGCAAAATGAGATTTCTGAAGGATCCAAAATTAAATCTACGTTAACATTTTAATAAAAATATAGTGTTTTAAATTGATGTCTTAAAACATTTAACAAGTATATTATAGCAAATTATTTACAGTGTTACAAAAGTATGCATTCTTCTTTCATATGCGACATAAATCGCACTTTTCTGAAAATGTTGGGTGTGTGTGTGCTACTTTGTAATGAGCTCTGCATGTTGTAAAGTCAGGTGCAGAGATCCACTGGAAGCTACCCTCCTTCTAACTGAAGACTTCCGGAAATAAAGTAATTGGACTTCGAAATGTTGAACAAGGGAACACGAATCCATCAAACCAAGGAATGTGATTTCACAAAATTTCCTGACGCTAAATAATTACTTTAACAGTGAAAAAAAAATTACTTTGGGAAATTGGCGAGTACCTGCAATTCTGTCGATTTCAGATACTTGCAGCAATTTATATATGACATTTTTCAGGAATTGTAGCTGATCCAAACCATCTTATGCCACGATAACTCTTATCTCTAAGCCGAAACATCACGGATAACGTTGGGAAATTTGCCAGAAATTCCAGTCTTACACTCTCAAACCCTTCATTAGGAATTATTTTGTAAACATTTATTTTACGGTTAAATGTTCACAGGCTGAACAACAGTTTTTGCTGATATAGCCCGTGCCGCCAATAAAAATAAAATAAAATATTCCAGGACTGGTTTAGTATTATCCTGTAATACGATACGAACGAAATCTCGCTAGTGGACACGTACCACTATCCCGGATGCTGTTCAACAACAAAGGTTTTCGAAGTGAATTCGTTCACAACCTGCACCACTCATCAATTGGCCTCATGCATATTTCGGTGCTGCAATATAATTCACCCCCCCCCCCCNCACGAAGTTGGTGCGTGCGTTTTTACTGATCACTTGTATACTATAAAGTAGACGAATTTTAACATATTCTGAGAGCACAATACATGCACATAAATACACAAATTTCTTTCAATAAGAGAATTTCCAAAGAGCGCGCGTCCTTTTTCACGCTTCCTGATAGGTCGGTTTCAAACTCAGCGATCATGTGGCTGCAGTTCCAACAGAAGAGAGAAGAGGAAATCGCTCGCGTCGGCCGTGATCATTTGGAAAGTCGCATTGCACACTAATAAAGGCGGTACCGAGTCCTTACTCAGTTTGCGGCACGTACGACGATTAGTTCTTTTGTTATCGCGTGGAGCTACCACACCAACGTAGGAAAGTAGATGGGGACAGACAACATCACGTGATCGCTACACTCGTCCATCGTCAGCCACGAGCAATCACTGCAGACACCGGGAAGGATTCGGACGTGCAGGAAGGCATCTTCTGGGTGACGACGTGGACAGAACGACACGAACTAAACAGAGGAAGGGAGACACGTCGACGGGGCCGAGGAGGGGAAATAGGCTGGCAGGCAGGCAGGCAGACAGACAGACAGGCAGGCAGACAGACAAGACAGAGAAGTTGAGGAAGCTGTCCTGTTGACTAACATGTAGAGCGGCCTAGGCTTATTCCTGGCGAGGGAAGCTGCCACTGCCACATCTTCAAGGCTGAGATGTGGCCGCGAGAAGGCTGACCCAACTGCGCCCAATCACTCGCCCCATCTGCAAATCCGGAAATAACCTCACTTACAATTGGGAAATCACAAAACACCCGCTAAGAGTCACGTCACACTAAAAAAAGAAAGCACTGTCCAGTTTTGATCTAGCATACGCGGGTCACTCACGTAATCAGACCCCGCCTGATACCGCCGCGGTTATGCTGCTTCGTCGCTGCTGTATGGGACAGGGTCTCTTCGCTACACGCGACATCAAGTGCGCGACCAACTGCCCACCAATTACGGGCTTCAACTCACCAAACTCTGCACACACCGTAGTGCAACGAAAGTGATAGCAGCAGTTTTCTAAACCAATAATCAACGAAGTTTTTCAAAGTAGAAAATTTGAATGCTAGCATTTGTAGCAATCCCTCGTACAACCACCGTGCAAGATATAACTGAATAACACCGACAATCTGCGCCTGTATATTTACTAGTGGGATAGTGTGAGTGTAAGTATGATTGACTGAATATCAGTGCGAACGACGACGTCAATGCGAGCGACTGAATGCCAGGGTGAGCGACTGAATGCCAGTGCGAATGAATGAATGCCCGTGCGAATGGATACATTCCATTGCGAATGGATAAATTCTAGTGCGAATGGATGAATTCTAGTGCGAATGGATGAATTCTAGTGCGAATGGATGAATTCTAGTGCGAATGGATGAATTCTAGTGCGAATGGATGAATTTCAGTGCAAATGACTGAATGCCAGTGTGAGTTACTGTGAGTGGGAGAGTGAGTGGATGTGACTTTGGTGTGAGTGGGTGTGACTGAGGGTGATTGAGACGTGAGTGTTACAAGTGAGAGTGAGTGAGGTTGAGTGAGGTTGAGTGAGGTGTGTGTAAAGACAACACGCATGTGACAGTACAACCGAAACTCCAATTTATTATACATATTAAAGACAATTAATTATTCGACAAAACATGAAAAAAATCTATATACATGAAGATAAACCTATTGTCACAAAAATTTTCGTGGAAAAACATTAGGGCGCCATTCTGATTTTACACTGCAGATCGGGATGCGTAGTCATAATTCATTTTCATGGATATTTATTAATCAGAATATTGAACTAAACAAAAATATTGTCGTGGGTTATTATCCTGAACACATTTATGGATAATTCAGGCAAGAAACTTNGTGACAGTACAACCGAAACTCCAATTTATTATACATATTAAAGACAATTAATTATTCGACAAAACATGAAAAAAAATCTATATACATGAAGATAAACCTATTGTCACAAAAATTTTCGTGGAAAAACATTAGGGCGCCATTCTGATTTTACACTGCAGATCGGGATGCGTAGTCATAATTCATTTTCATGGATATTTATTAATCATAATATTGAACTAAACAAAAATATTGTCGTGGGTTATTATCCTGAACACATTTATGGATAATTCAGGCAAGAAAATNTAATATTGAACTAAACAAAAATATTGTCGTGGGTTATTATCCTGAACACATTTATGGATAATTCAGGCAAGAAAATAAAGTTAAATGTATAATGCATATCAAGTGGGTATTAAATGAACTTCTTGTATGAGCCAAATATACTGCAATGTAGGTTTCACTCTGACATCACGAGTCTTCACAGTAAAACTGGAAGCAGCTAAACAACAAAATATTCAGCAGCCATGAAAGTGAACTGAGATGGAGATTAAACAGAGAGGAATGTACGGGTGAAGGAAACGGGAAAACACCGAGAATAACCACATTTCCACCCTGTCCCGGTGGGCATCGAACCCAGACTGCCTTGATCATACCCGCTCCTCAGTGTGAGCAACGTTACATATCATTCCGGGGTGTTCTAACCTATACTGATGCAAACTTCTCTCGCCTGTGAGCAAGTGTAAAATGTATAAACGCGCTACACCACTATGCTAGCAACCGCGGTGGCATGGTGGCAAGGTATCTCGCATTACACCACAGCGAACCGGGTTCGTTCTCCTGCGGGGATAAAACCCGGATTTTGACACGTTAAAAACACGGCACGAGGTAAAGGCGGGGTTTCTCGGCGCATTCCCGTTCCCCCCCATCTCTACTTTCCGTTGCTAATCCATATCCATCATGCTTCACTCTCATTGATGTGACACAGATATCCTTATCTACACACACACACACATATATATAAATATATATATTTCTATATATATATATATATATATATATATATCTATACACCGTGTAAGAATATGGCGGATTTTAACATCGGGTTTGCGCAGAGAAGTGAAAACAAAGAAGAAAATTTACGTGTAATTTTTTCTTTTACATGGCCAACCATTTGGTCTGTGACCCCATGAATCTAGCGTATGATTGTGTGCGAGGCATCGCACCAGTTACAGGGTGGTGCTGTGATGAAGGCAGTAAATCGTGCATTGCGAAGTTCCACAAGCGACATAACACGGGTTATTAATCCCCATGTAACAGTTAACAAAAATGTCGCCTTGTGTAAATACCCTAAGCTTTACCGTGTTCGAGAAGTTCCTGTTTTACTTTAAAAATANTTAACAAAAATGTCGCCTTGTGTAAATACCCTAAGCTTTACCGTGTTCGAGAAGTTCCTGTTTTACTTTAAAAATAATATTTACCAATACCTGGAAGGTGGGGAACGCACAATATACAATAACACATTGTTGCGTCTGTTAAAGAGAGGTGCATTGCAGAGGTACTGTAATAAAAGTTTTATTCAGTTACAACTTCAAAAATGTGCACCTCTCTTAGAGTTAATTTTAGAGCAAGTTGTATATATGTTTTCGACTGCTTTGTTTTGTTCGTGATTAACCTGCAGCCAAAGTTTGCCGGTCGAATTTAGATACAACCTGTATATCCCCCTATATACATCTCTCTAAAACACACGTATCTCTGTCTTTATCTTCATCTCTCTCAACTTATGAAAACTATACACTTTTTATTTTAAGCGCAGTTTTTTTATGACGAATATGCAGCCAGTTTGCCAGTGTTATTCAGTTATGACCATTAATGCGATATCTGCTTTTAAATTCACATCTTTCGATTTCCAGTTTTTTTTTTAAACTTATACTTAGATCGAAGAGCTACCGGGTGTACGGAAATACGCCCACTGTTATCTACACATCAGGTAACATAAGAACAACGACTATGTCAAAATAATTACATATTTCGAACAACTTTTCTAACGAAGATTACGTACTGAGTGACCCTCGTATTTCAAACATCTCAAATAGTGAAAAAATTTAAACGGAAAGACAATGCAAACAATCCCTCGGTGTCGGCAAATAAATGTTACGTTAAACGGAAAACATGAAAGTCACATCTTACAAGGAATAAGCCTAGGCTAGTGGACAAATGAAAACAAACAACTTGGGCCTCTAAAAATATAAAGTTTCCATGCCGTGTCAAAACTCATGAAGATCACCTATATACATACACACACCAACTAACACCGTGGGAATGTGAGCTTATCCTGCATTGGCGTGATAACATTACAGATCACAGAGCTGGTGTACCAAAGCAATGAAACGCTACATACCACATGCATATTCTACAATACAAAGACGTGTATGAACACCGAAACACGCATAAATTACGTGTACACAAGGACGCCAGCCAGTGTGAGGAGACATAAGTACAGGCGTGTCAAGGAACATACCAGCAAAACGTGCTTGTAACACCGTGAACATGCAAAGAGATAACATGGAGGAGGGGGGGGGTGGAAGAGGGGAAATTAAGTCAGAAAACTACAGGGCCACGCTGTGGAATACCTCGCCATTTTCGTATGGTTGAGCCCGTTTACAAGTACGCCCGAAACCTGGGCAAACGTTAACAACTAGGTTGTGCGAATGCTAATTTTTTATCACGAAACGGAAACGAAAAATGTGTTACGAACTTGCGTGACACTGAAATGAAAATGGAAAATAATTTTACAAGAGCCCAGTCTTGTTGAATAGAGACGCGGAAATATCGCGAATTCAGCTGGTAGCAAGCTAGACTTCACAAGCTGTTGTGTACTTGAGTTTCAGTTAGTTGATCATTGGCTGAAGCTTCAGGTAGAAAAGTATTCGATGCTCTTTTACCTGCAGGTTAGTTATTGGCTTAAATTATTCCAAGGCGTGGCTTGCAAACAGCAATCCAATCAAAAAATAACGTCAGATGTACATGTGTTTGAAGTCTAGCTTGTCCTGAAATGAATACGTGAATTCTCCGGGACTCCATTAATGAAAGTTTACCGAATTTAACAAAATTTTGTAAATTATTCATTATAATAAATTCGTTGCAAAACCAAACCAAAAAAAATTGCCACAGGTTTTTTTTAGGTATATTAAAATTTCTGTTTTATGTAGCTATTTTCGTTATAAAATAATGAAAACGAATAATACGATTTACAGACAAAAACTTTCTTTGCTGGTGCACTAAATGAACATTCATTAAACACCAAGATATTCACAGAAATTAAGGGCTTTCATTTCGTTTCAACTATCGGCAGCCAAATTTCTTAGCGGAATTAAAATGAACGTTGTCGTTTTTCGTTTTCGTTCCGGCAAACGGAATATTCACACAACGCAATGTAAAAGCCATGCTTCCGCAAATGCCTCAGAGAAAGTCGTCATCCTGCTACCTTCTTTCGCGAGCGGTCGTGCTCGTCGGAGATTTCGCAGAACAACCAGCGAAATCAGGGCGTGGCTGTGCCAGGGACATTGCCGAGAGTTTTTACGTGAATACGTGTGCATTTCTGCGTTCGCGGCGCGTGGAGCGTCTGCTTTTCTACTTTTTCTCGAAAAGCCGTTTCACTCGTTGCGCCAAGGACACAGCGTTACTCATCGATGGCTGATCGTACGCTCTTCTCGACGAGGTGCGTTGCTTGGATTGTTTTTCACCTGGCCATTTCAGTGAGTATTGGTCGACATAAGAAATTTTACTTTCACTAATTAAATTTTATTTTTTTTTAATTTGTCGCCAACAAATAATATACCGGGTAAGTCGCCCGCGCCTATTTTTCTGTATCTATGCAACTCGCATACAATACTACCCATCTAACAAAACATCAGTCGTAGCAGAACACCACGTGCGCGTTGATTCGTTGTCGACAGTACAGTATCTGGTGAACGGATGGTGTTATGTCAGCAATGCGTTGAGAAGCTGTCAATTTTCAAAGAAAGCGCATCCGTTTATTGCGTTGAAACAGATCATTACGATGTGCGCCGAATACGTTGGCACGTGACGATTGCGTCCTTGGTAACACACATCTGCCTCGCTTCGAGCCATTGTGTTTCTTCGCGTCACAAAAATACGGTCACCGCTTGCTGTATTGAAAAGAAATCAACGCGCACGTGGTGTTTCGTAGAGATTCTATATTTTCGCGCCGCTGATTGGTGCAGGCAGACAACGGCGTCGAAAGTTCAGCCAACAAACGAGACGTGGTAACGAGTACTAACACGGCACGGGAGTCGGCTACACAAGTGACAGTTATTTTACGGCGGAGAGGTTTGGTTAGATGGGTGCTATAGTGTGCGGGTTGCATAGATACGGAAAAATAGGCGCGGGCGTCTCACCCGGCATAAAAACTTCATTTTTCACGACTTAAATCGACAGTTCTAGCCGAAAGAGTCCGTTTCGCACAAAAGTCAGGGCGTTAGCACATCGGTGTCACGATATGTACTATCAGGAATTTTTCGCCCACGCCCTAAATGACCGAAAGTCACGCGGGCCCCCACCAGCGCGTCGCGCATGCTCGACGCAAACTCGAGGCCATGCTCAAATCGTTATCGCATTCCGCAACTGAACGAGACATTAATTCTAATCGTGTTATCAGTCATGAAGTTATAACGTCGAAATGTATCACCCTGCAAGAGTTACATCGCCGTTTACGTCATGGGGCATCGATTCTCATTTGCTTAGCGGGAGCCCAATCACGTGATCATCGCTAGCTTGGCGAAGCGGATTTTGCTATATTCTGACATGGTGTGACAACTACACTTCCCACCACGGCAACTTCCACCTCGCTTATTGTTTACACGACGTAAATCAATTCTCGTTAAGGGCGCTGCCTACCGGCTAGGAGCTGCGAAATTTAAATAGGAAATCTTTTGTTATAGAAAAATCGCCTCAGTGCGCTAATTTTAAAGATAGGAGTTTCAAACAAAATGTATTCTTCGCGAATTTTTTAGGAGATGTCCCCTACAGCGAAGATGTTTTCGTAACTTTTATAGTATGTTTACAAGGGATCTTTAAAAGTTATGTTTTACAAAAATGTACATACTGCCTATGTATATTGCGTGAGTGTCGAGACTTGGGCGACTCTTAACAGCGAGGTATTGAGAGACAATGAGGGTGATTGACGTGAGTATGGAGCAGCGCCAGAATGATATGACGGGGGAAACGGGAGATCCCCGAGAAAACCCGCCGACCAGCGGCATCATCCGGTACGATTCGCACATGCGAAAATCCGGGAGCGACCCCGCCGAGAATCGGACCCGGATTGCCTTGGTGGGAGGCGAGCAGGCTAACCTCTAAGCCCTGCCTAGGTATATTTAAAATATACGCTCATATGGATCTTCTTATACAAAATTCGTGAAGAATACATTTTCCTTTGAAACGCTTATCTTTAAAATTAATGCGCTGAGGCGATATTTCCTTAACATGGGATTTCCTATTTAAATTTTGCAGCTGCCAGCCGGTAGGCAGTCTCCGTAAGCGCGGGAAAGAGAATGAGAATTGCGCCCCAGGTCAGATTTTAAAGGAGTATTCACTTCAAAAAGACACAGAACACCACGAAATGTGAAAAGCCGCGTACAGCCGAGACTAAAGCGAAATTGTAGGCGATGTAAAAAAAAAGCTGTGCGTGGGCGGCACTGAACCAAGTTCTCGCGTCTGGGCATCGTAATCCCGCGGTGACAGTTATNTGCCGCGAAACATGGGTAATAACACGGGCGGATAAAGAAGTGTGATGGGGCGGGGAGAACAAGATGCTGGAGGGGGGAAGCAGTGTAAAAAAGGTGGAGAGATAAATGGCGAAACAAAGCTATAAAAGCAGGACGGAGGAATTAGGAGAAGCAGAGTTGTTTGCGCGGTGGCCGGCGAAGAAGGAAAGAAAGGAGCATGGGGGGGAGGAATGAGAGTGGCAAGATTGCGGGATGTCCACGCGTTGTGATGGCCGGCACTCGCACACAAAATGGGGAGGGGGTGGCAGTTGCATCACGGCCAATCCACCAGGAACTACACGCAGTTGTCGACGAAATCCCATTTCCCCAAGGAGAAGAAGGCACCCCAACCCTCCTCGCCCTAACGAGGTCACACTCGCAATCACATCCGCGCACCCCAACAGCTCTTCTCCGCGTCTCCGCGTTCCCGTCCTTGTAGCTTCCGCAAACATTTCGCACTGATCGCACGATAAAAGCACGCCGTTGCTGGAAGCTAGGTTTGAGGACGTGGCCCCGAACGAAGATTCGAACCACTGACCTCCCTGTCGGTGCTAGTCTACCGTTCGAGACTTTCAGAATGTTCACGTTCTCCGCGTTGAAAGTCAGCTAGGACAACTGTCATTCACGACTACAACTCTGATTTCCAGACTCCCAGACACCTTTGTACAGTCTGTCTCACGAACGAGTGCACTTTTTTGACATATAACGTTTGCATAAACACACTCAGCTGTCAACTTGCCCCGCATGACAGCAGAAAATATTTTGATATAGATATAACTTAACACGAGACTATTTCAAGAACTATGAAAATAGGGTACCCGTTCGCGAGACATACTGTATCTCGCGTAGTTCAGTTCCCATGTCCGGTTTCTGTGACACCACCATGCAGTGTGATTACATCATTTTTACCCCAATGGTGCTGAAAGAAAAATATATATATATCTCCCGAATACATTTTAGCTTGCAGCCATTACACGGGATACCATTTCACAAAAAAAAAGTTCAGCAACTTTTTCATAGTCACATTACCCATTTTTTGTGTTAAAAATCAAATAAATTAGACAATTTACAAAAAATTAAACAATAGAGTTAAAGTTTTTTTAAAAAGCCTTTAACAGCCAAAGGGCTAAAATAAAAAAAATTAAAATCCTTACATTTAACAATAAAAAAAATTCTCTGTGGCACTACAATGGCATCTTAAAATAGCTGGTGGAAAAATTATTTGATTTCTGTTAGTATTTTATTACTTGTCAAAATCACGTTATTGCAGTTTTTAGAACAAGTGATTACGGAAGAAAAATTGCAGGACAGTGTTCGGCACACATACCGGATGTTCTAAATAATGTTTACACTGATTAAGAGAAAAATTGTGAACATCCTACTCTACGAGGACAACGTTTGAGGTGTGCGAACGCATGTAGCCAATCTTCTGTAGTCAATCTCCTGTGGTAAATATCCTGTAGTTAATTTCTTATGGCCAATATCCTGTTGCCAATCTCCTGTTGCCAATGTCCTGTTGCCAATATCCTGTTGCCAATTCCATTTGCAACTACGAGCGGCAGCACTATAATTGTAGAGGAAATGGCGGAAGTAACAATGTTTTCTTTCGAGCAAAGTAATTGGAATTCAAAGTGTTACTGGAAATGAAATAACACGATTGAGGTGCAGCGGCGACGGAGTGCATAATTCGATACTGCGCCACCGTCACGTTTAACAGTGACATGGTTACGTGACAAATTTGAGAGGGACGGAAATGTGTGAGATGTGAAGAAAGGATGGTGGGGCAGGAAGACAACAAGAATAGACGAAGTAAAAGATGGGGAGGGGGGAGGGAATTGTCTGTGTTGCATACAGTACACGTTCTCCCGGGAAGTCGAAGTAATCAATTGTTTATCATATTTTAAAGTAACCAGGAGGTACAGATAGGCGTGCCGAAATAAAAAATAAAAACTCGTACCCTAATTTTTTATTTAATTACAGAGTACGCGTCACAATATCAGAGCTAAAAAACCGATTCTAAAATAGTCCTCATATCAGTATGAACCTGCTGAGATACATACGCACATTAGCCATGTTTCAGCCCAGGCATGCCAGTGTATCACGTAGACATACGAACGATAAATTTTGCTGAAAAAAGTGTCTTGGATAATGCAGAAGACGACAAGAACACCGACTACATATTTCCTGAAGACACCAATGAACTTGTTGCTAGACACAGACATTTGATTGGCTTGCACAGTAAGGAGATATCTTCAACCATCGTTGAACTTAAGGAAAGGGGTTACATCGAATGAAACCATTGTGTACTATCCATGATCTGCAAGCATCAGAGAACTGCAA
Organism: Clitarchus hookeri; assembly: GCA_002778355.1. Taxonomy (NCBI): domain Eukaryota; kingdom Metazoa; phylum Arthropoda; class Insecta; order Phasmatodea; family Phasmatidae; genus Clitarchus; species Clitarchus hookeri. Next base: position 1,496,280 of record NQII01000042.1, read on the forward strand.
AGATTGAATGGATGAAAAAATGTAGTATAATAAATTTATGCGCCTTTAATTGTGCTATTTTTAGTTTATTGAACTTTACTCTACTGCTTTTCTAAGCAACTAATAATTTCAGGGGTGTATAAAATCAAATTCAAGGGTATATTTTAAGTAAAAATTGTGTGAGAAATTTCACTGGGAAAATATGGTTCAATCTGAAGTATTATGCCTCTCTCGAGCTATTTAATTCGGTTGAATTTAGTTTGACAAAGAAACAAACTGAGGAAGGAATATTTTTAAGGAATATTTTTAGAAATGAAGAATGTTCTTGAGGAATAAGGAATGTTTTTTGAGGAATAAGGATTGTTTATAGGAATTTCTTTTTAGGAATGTGGAGTGTTTTTGAGAAATAACGAATATTTTTGCGGAATACGAAATGTTTTTTGAGGAATAAGGAATATTTTTGAGGAATAAGGAATTTTTTTAAGGAATATTTTTAGGAATGAAGAATGGTTTTGAGGAATGAAGAATGGTTTTGAGGAATAAGGAATGTCTTAAGGGGAATATTTTTCGGAATGAGGAATTTGAGTAATGAAAGGGCGGAAATCTAAGAGCGCCCTGCCGGGAATCGAACCTGTCACGTCGTGTGGAGTGAAGAGNGGGAATCGAACCTGTCACGTCGTGTGGAGTGAAGAGGCCGAGTGAAGAATTGGCTGATGTTGAGGTGGACATCCTGTGCGAAAGCGTGTGTACAAAAGAAAGGATGCTGTATGCGTACTTGTGATGGGAAACGAGAGCTCTAGCCGCTGCGTCGCTGCGGTTCCTCTCTTATGCGACATCGTGGAAGAGGTCATCGGTGCGAAATGGGCCTGGGGTGCTGTTTTCGATGGGGAGCCTGAACTGATGTGTCTAAATCTTCATAACTTCGCAGTTTGCAGTAGGTCTTCTGACCTGAGTAATCACTCTTGCATGCTGATACTTTTTTTAATTTTGCATGTGCGTTAGAATAAGTATTTCAAATATTTTTTTGTGAATCTATTGCTCATGTACTTGCGTAATACGAGATTTTGTTATCTTCGTGGCATCACGAGGGGCTGATAGAGAGCAAGTATGCTAGCAAGCATCATAAGTCATTCTGGGCATGATGGAGGTGCACGAAGTTGGTCGCAAAAATGAACACCTATAATGGGTGATTTAGCTCTCGCTTCTGACCTTTCGGAAATTATTGTTCGTATGTCTACGTGATACACTGGCATGCCTGGACTGAAACATGGATAATGTGCGTATGTATCTCAGCAGGTTCATAATGATCTGGGGGCTATTTTAGAATCGGTATTTAGCTCTGATATTATGACGCGTACTCTGTAATTAAAAAAAATCTATTATGTGACTGGATTTTATTTTTAAAAAAATTTTTTAATAGCCGTCACGTTCTTGGGATGTAAATATAGACGTTTCTTCTGAAGGTTCAGGATGAATACAACTTAAAATACTAGGGGTTTTTTCACCTCGGAATACAGCTTTGATTCTGAAATATTAATATGTAGCACTGTTTGGGGCATGAAGTGTATTATCTTAAGTTCGTTACTGGAAAATTTATTTCCTATTTCTGTAATAGGTGGTCTGCTTTCTCATACCTTAATTTGGTTTATTGCGAGTGTGTGTGTTTATATATATTCACACACACACACACATACACACATATATTATATATATTACCATCGCAACAAAGGTTAAATATTTTATTAATTAAAGGAGGTTAACACTCTTATTTACAGATGTGAGTNCTCCCAAACCGTTTACATTTTATTGACCACTGTGTACGTAGGCGTGGAAATTCTTCTAAATAAATGCATCAGCGGATGAAAGGACTCGTTCGTTGGGTTATGAAGAGAATAATAATGACCTGGTTTGGTATATATTAATAGTGGTATCAGACTGGATAACAACGAATCTGGTGCAAAATGGTGGCTTTAAAGACCAGGAAAATGTAAAATAATATATCGGTATACCTGCAAAATTCAAGTAATTGCTGATATCACATAAATTTTTCTGCTAATTATAGCGTGTTTTTTTTAATAATACGTACATTTTTGCCTGCATTACGTGTCGCAATTTTTTTATGATTTTTCGTCCTCTAAACGAGGATAGCTCGTGATACTAAAAGATCGATGTCGTAGATTCGATGCGTGGGAACCCCCTTCCTTTTATAATGGACAGATATAAATATTTTTATTCGTGTCTGCCTACTCTATTCTCGTAAAATAGTAGTGAGAGCTTACGTATTCTATGTGGTGCGCAAGCTAAAATAATAATAATAATTAAAGTAAAGTTTACATCCTTTTGAGACGGAGCAAGTTCCTAGGACGAACGGGAACAAGTAATGACTCTACCAAGAAACCATCCCGGCATTCGCCTGGAGTGATTTTTTTAAAAATAAATTAAACCGAACGAGTTTAGTATCGAACCCGGGTCCCCCTGAATGTGGATCGCCCCTGGTGTTGACTTGTGTGTGCAGATACCATCTGTGTTTCTTGTCCTATGAATTAAAGTTGGCGTGTGTTAGAAATAAAACATGCTGCTGGAGCGACAAGCCCCCACGCCCCTACCAGCGTAAAGCAAACTGGTTCTGCACTGCTCTCCAGAGGTCAGTGCGCCAGGGCAAATTCCAATTCAACACCTGGTGCAGCGCGGCTGGCCGAGTGCGCGAGCTCAGATTACGACTGCACGTGCCTCTCGTTTAATTCTGTAATGGGACTAGTGACCACTTAATTAAGTATGCTTTTGTCATAATAGTTTTTTAATGCGGCTATCAGTTTTGCCTGAAATTGGGATATTTCGCGCGTGTGTGTGTGTGTGGGCGTGTGTGTGTGGGCGTGTGTGTGTGTGTGTGTGTGTGTGTGTGTGTGTGTGTGTGTGACGCGTGAGCAAGTGGACAAAGTACCTTTTTTGATAATTTCTTAGTTACACTGCATCACGAAGTATCTTTGGTTTCACCGGAATTAAGAAAACATTTATTGTAATTGATTCTATAAACGAAAAAAAAAAAACAAAGGAAGACTTTGAGCCAGAATTTATTTACAAAAAAACTAGTGCATAAATTTAATATTCTACATTAGAAAGGGATTAACATAACTCTAAAATTTCATGGTCTCCGTAATGCACTGGCTGCAATATGCTCTAATTTTTTTTCGTAATTGTGAAGTCTTTCCTTATGTGTCTCGACAAGGTTGAAGGGTGGTGAATGAGAGCTGTATGCGCGTGTCTTTTCTGTAATTCGTATTGTGGTATAAATCTGTATGGTAGACTAGCATCTCAGGAATAAAACGAAGTTTCAGTTCGCGTAATCTATAAAGAGTGAATACTACTGACACCTACTGAATTAGAGGCCGCTCATATACATACACATGTTCGCATGGCAATTTTCATTCTGCTTAAGTCCCGTAACAGCGTGGTGGGACTCTGGAGGATGAGGGTGGGGGTGATTTTGTACTTGTGGTGGGTGTACCTTTACGCTAGCGTCTGCTTACGGTATATCATTTCTTCTCCCGCAAAACTTACTAAACGTACATTATTTGCATGTATAAATAGTTTTATGAGCTAGAAATATCGTTGCACGTGGAGTAACCATATGGATATTTATTTCCTGCTGCCTAAATTTCCAAATGTACTGATTTTAAACTTAGGAGGAAAAGTTTTTTAATGATGATCTATGGTAATACTGTGTTTGTCCACAAGGATGATCAGAGTCATTACACACTAGAGGGAAGATTAATAACAGTGTGGATGCGTGGAAGAACGTACTCTGGAGTACTTTGCCAACTCAAGCGACAGCTCTTGCGTTCAAAATTAAATGATTTGCCACGGGGAACGTAAAAGATTCCCCGCGATCCGGGCGACTAAAAACACGAAAAAAAGCAGAAAGGAGGAAACCTCTACCTAAGTGGAGAGTTCGCCCAAGAAATATGTGCAGAGGCGTTCAAGAGAATTTTTGGGGGGGNGGGGGGGGGTGCCAATATCAATCTTACATAGGCTTTGCGGTAAGATCTTCAACTCGATACGTACCGGCCATAAATGGTAAATCATTTGCCTACTCAAGATCCTGACCGGAGGAGGCAGACGTGCAAGAATTTACTGGAAACATTCATCACACTACCTTCGCGGAACAAGGTTTTGTTTACTGACGAATGTGCAATTCGCCGCAGTGCCCACAATCGAAACGAGTTCTGAAGTGAAGACCATCCACACTTCGCTACGAATAACCTGAGAACAGCCTACCTCGTGTTATGATCTGAGCAGTAATTTCTGGAGAACAATAGGTTAGGTCATTTTTATTTAACGGTTCTGTGGCACAACACTGTTACCTGGACAGAGTCTGCGAATTGTTTGTTCCAAAACAACGTAACCTTGGTATCGGAAATTATCGCTGGTTCCANCCACTAGTACAGTTCGAGCACAACTGAACGAAATATTCTCGGGTAAATGTACTGTAATAGGTTCTCCATCAGTACCTGCACCGCTTCCTCGTCCACACAGGAGCCCAGATCTGACGACCTGTGACAACGCAATCTGGGCTACTGCAAAGCAGTTCGTCAACGAGAACATATGTGAAACCACATACCAACTGAAAACTGCTCTTCGCGCTGTATTCCGCGGCATCCCATCACAAATGTACGGAGAACGAAACATCGGACCTGTCGTCGTATTATTCTGTTCGCCGAGAACAGTGGTATCCACATCGACGTGATTGATGAAGTTGATGTGCTGTTGTGGTTTTAACATTTAATAATACGCGAAGAAGCACTAAAAAGCCGAACATCACTATACCCCATTGTTTTACATGTGCCTAAGTGTTTAGGGACTTTTTGGACAGCCTGTACATTTCTTAAGGAAAAATTGAAATGCGTAGTGAAGTTCGCAAATCTGTTGAGAAGTATTCTTATATTTTCAGTTTGAATGTGATCAATTTTCCATACACCTACTGCGATTAGTTAAAAAAATTCCATTACAGTTTAGGAAGTTTACTGAAACTTTTTTTTCAGCTTGGTTTTATTTACTATCTATCAAGAAGGATTTGGAAGAAAAAAAATTTTCTTTCCATATATTATGTATTAAATTAACTAATTAAGATTTTTAATTTGTATTTTAAAAGCATAAATAATAAATAATTAGACATGGTAAAACAAGGCCCAATTTTTCTTCGTGAAATATTAGCCGTATTCAACTAGGCAGATTTAATACCTAGCACATTTTATTTCTGCACTACTGCGACAGTTAGATTAAGCCAACTTTAAACCAAGTAAGAAAGCATTACTAACAACATTACAAATTTTGTAGTGGTAGCAAAACATTAGTTTTCTTTAACTTTTTATCTTATATACGTTTACGTAACGTTGGTAGAAATATTTTAGAGCCACCTAATTAAACAAAATAATCAAAACAGACGTGAAATGTTTTTACTTCTAGAAAAAAAAAAGAGTTTCAATTCCGCAGACATATTGGCATTTTCGTACACGACTATAATTATGTTCGTATGGTTTATTCAAAATCTTCAGTAACGTGCAAATAAGCACCTGGTTTTTATTTTCCGCCACACCGAACAGAAGAAGAAAAGGGAAGAAATGCTTTCTTCTCCGAGGCGACAATAGATTACTGCGTTTGAAATCAAGTCGCTCCTAGACGCTACGGGATCGTCAACTGCCGGTCGTTCAAAAGCGCGTCCAGCTTCTCGATACATTCTCATTTTCACAGCTGTATATTCGTGCAAAGTTTTTAAGCTAGAGAGCGCAAAGTTACGGGAAAAAAAATTTAACTCACCGTAAACGCCCTTTTCGCACTTTTTTTTCCCCATCGTGGAATTATCGCCACGATACCATCTTTATCTGCCGCAATAACGCACCACCTCGCTATTAATTTCGCTGGTGGCTGCTCCTTAAAAGTCTCTTTCTCCCGCCATCCGGCTACACGCTTCCCCTACTTTTTGTAAAGGTTAAATCTCTCTCCAGGAGTCTGATAAAACTGAAACGCTCCCGAGTTTTAGTGTTCATTGGGTAGGAAAAAGTTCATATCGCGGACGAGAGAAAAGAATTTAATTAAGTGAAATTACTTTGCATGTACTTTAATTATGTTAGTTTCGCTTGTGAGAGCGAGTTGAAAGGAGGGGACGCAAGAAGTTGGAGTGCGCGCCAACTCCCAGCAATAAGGACTTAACACTGATAGCCCTTCAATAGTGTCCCCGCCGCTTAGGACAGCCCCTGCAGCTAGCTCCGTAGGCAAACCGCCCAGCGTACAGTTCTCGCCATGGCAACTGCCACGCAGTCACGCACACACCATAGAGCAAGGAACTTCGAATAATAGCAAAAGTTGAAAGATATGCATCCTGTAGAATTCTTTTTAAATACATAATATTCGGCCACTTTACGATAAATATGTTTCAGCTATTCTCAAAATTATAAACCCAAATTAAGTTTTGCATTAAAAAAAACGAAGCAGTACATAGTCATCAAAGCAGAAATTCTCACAAATTGAGAACTGTGCAGCATTCAAGTACTTTTTATGGTAACGGTCTCTCTTATACAGGTCTCTGTTTCTATAATAAATTACCTAAACCCATTACAATAGAACATTATATTAAAAAGTTAAATAAAATGATAAACAATATATTTTAAAATACATACTTCTATAGTATTAAAGTAATTGAAGAATAACTAGCTCAAAGCTGAATAGAAAGTATATTAAACATGATTGTTTTGTGGTTTTTAATACGTATATTGACAGAAAGAAAATATCCTGTTTTAATTGTTTATGTATACATATGTTATTTATAAATTGGTATTGTTGAAATATGTTAATATTAAATTGAGTCGTTATGTGCTTATCACGTGTTTTAAAAGATTGTCCTGCCATGTATTTGTACATTTTTTTGTTTGTTGTATCCTGACATGTCCCATATCCAGGAAATAGTGTCCAACATAGATATAATGGATGAATAAATATAATAAATAATAAAGAAACCATAGAGCAAGGGCGTGTAAAAGTGGTTCACGATCAATTCGGCACTCTTGAAATCAACCTATGAAAAAAAAATCACTGCTCTAATTGCGTATATTTTAACATAAACAATGACCGCAATACTCACAGTTAAGTTGGCAGCAAACTACGAGTAGTTGTTCCATATTTTAAAGTCTTAGTAGCCGTAAAGTTAAAAATACTTGTCACCTGCAATTCAGTTTAATTTTGTGATAAACAAATAAAGAATAAAATTTGGCGTGTTCGTAACACGTTTATGTTTATAACTCTCTCACATCATCGCCTGGTTGACGCAACGTTCATTTAAGCTGGTTCAGTGTTTTGTTTGGTTTTTTTTTTATTCCCTGTCCGCGCTCGTGTGTCGACAAAACAGCGTTGCGCGGCCAACATGATTTTAAATTATAATTGTAATTCTGAAATAAAGTATACTCATCTTTATACATGTTCTGAGTGAAGTGGCATTGATTCCGTTGTATTTCGAACTAGTTTCTTGTCCCAGAAATTCTTGAAATTTCACATAATACGCCGACATGGAAAATGTGCTGCTGCGTGCAATTAAAGTCGATATCAAATTTAACCCTCGAATAAACTTGAAGAAACTTCGGATGNTAATACGCCGACATGGAAAATGTGCTGCTGCGTGCAATTAAAGTCGATATCAAATTTAACCCTCGAATAAACTTGAAGAAACTTCGGATGAGTGTGTTTTGTTATATTTGAGATATGCTTTGAGATTCTCGAAGTTAAATATATATATATATATATATATATATATATATCTGTGTGTGTGTGTGTTATTTAGTATTCAGGCGATTCCCAACTTACGTTATAGAGTTAATACCTCAGCACGTTGACGTATGTCACTAGTTTTTAAACAATAACGGCATGAAAATGTTTTATACTGCACGTGAAACATTCTTCGAGTGTTAAGGAATACGTTAAAAAAAGTATTATAACGTCTGTCCGAACGGTTCAATTTTTATGAGCCGATTTCCACGACAAACCGTATAGCCTGTTCACGGTAAAGTGAGCACTTTTGATGCCTGCGTTACTTTTTCCTTTCAGCCATTTTTTTAATCCTTTAACCACCTTTTTAAATAAATATTACGATGTAAGTAATAAACACAATGTGCATATTCCACCGCACTCTGAAGTTAACATCTAAGGCTACAGTAAAACATATTTATCGACTATTATTCCCAATGAGAGGGCTTTCAAAAGTGCTCACTTTACCGTCAACAGCCTATATGTAATTTGGGGCAAAATTAGGTTCTGCATTAAATGTGTGGATGCAGTTTCACGAAATACATTGTCATCTGCTAGGTATTTTGTTTTTACTGTTGTGGTGAAATTGCGTTCATATGAGTGTACGTATTTAAATATTATAAGCGAAAAAGGATTTTTTTTTTCGGAACCAAAGCAATAAACAATGGGCCTTATCAAACGTTAGTGTTATGTGCGATAAAAACTGCTTAGCTGGGTGAATTTACACGAAACTTGCACCGAGCAACAAATATTACTGTGGACATATGGTGTAAACATTTGGATCAATTATGTTCTACCATTGAGTTCCATGACAATTGCTTTTGTTACTCGTAATGCAATATCAACGCCCGCCATTTGCTTGTGCGTAGACTTGTATTAAAATACTAGCTTACCCGGCCACGCGTTGCTGTGGCATAAAAATATTTTGGTTATATTTAATTCTGTGAAATTCATTGAAAAAAGTATATGTATTTTCAAAATCTTTATTATTGAAGTACTTATTCGTACACAATGTTTTTCGTTTTACCATCTTCCGCGCGTATGAATAAGTTGGATGGTTCAAACTGCTGAAATGTTCAAACAGACAGCTGTCAACAAAGGCGCTTCCTGACGCGAAAGCATGNTCAAACTGCTGAAATGTTCAAACAGACAGCTGTCAACAAAGGCGCTTCCTGACGCGAAAGCATGGTAAAAATGAGTTTTTTTGCAGATTTTAGTACCTTTTCAGATAGAAAGTTGTACAAACACTCGTGGGAACGAAAGGAAAGTTTATAAAACAGAATTTTAAAATTGGTCAATTTTTTCGGAAGTTATAAGCGTCCGAACAAACTGACACAAAATTTATATATTATATATATATATATATTTATTTGTGAGGTATTAATGCAATAAAATTATACTTTTAAGTGTTGGTGAACATAATTACTACGTCATTTAACCAGTAATTCAGGCACGTTGTCTTCTGTATGAAGGAGTTAAGCTGTAAGTTTACATATTTTTAAACGTGAACATTCGAAATGTCTGGCGTGGTTTTTATAACAGGAAAAAGCATAATTTTTAACTTAATCGTTTATTCTGTTGAAAACCTCAACCAAGCATGTTTTCATATGTCCTCGAAAGTGTTGACCACAGTTAAAGGCATCAATTTATGTCTAAACCGAAAAAAAAAATTGTGAACATCAATCAACATTCAAAAACCAATATTATCCGAGGTTAGTGTGTAGGTGTTTATAGTACTGATAACAACATTTACTTAATGTTGTTTATTTAATTAGTATGCAGTGGACATATGAAGCAAGCTGATGAAAACACCAGCTGAAATTCACGTGATAGGTACGCAGAAAGATACGCAACCAATCAGCTGAAGTATAAATTTAGCAGGGCTTGCAAATATTCTCTCTTTACCATGAACAGGATTTACACACAGAGAGCAAAACGCACAGAGAGCAAATGGCCAATACAACGCAACGGAAAATTAGGTAAGTTAGTTGCTTGTTTTAAGTTGCCTGCAACTGTTCTAACGGACAGTTTACGAAATGTTGTCGGAAGACGATGCTGTGTGAATTCATAATATATTCTCTGATGGCGAAAAAACCGAATCAAAAATGCCTCTGGGTTCATCCATACCTAACAATCACAGTTAGAAAAAATTCCCGTAAAATTACGGAAAGTGCCGGTTTCAAATTATTAAGACATCTGCGTTNCTAACAATCACAGTTAGAAAAAATTCCCGTAAAATTACGGAAAGTGCCGGTTTCAAATTATTAAGACATCTGCGTTAAATTACGGAGTCTTGCGTTTTTTTTTAAATAAAGTTCTGTACGTAAATTTCACAGAAATCTCCGAGAATTCCCTGGGGAGTGTCCATAAACTTTCAAGTATTTTTTTTAATCTTCTTTTAATAAAAAGCGGTAACAAAAAAGTTTTACTTTCATTATGTGGGTGTTTCGCTGAGTATAAAAATAACTATAAAAATGTTAAAAAAAATTTCCTGTAGCGGGATTTTAACACGAAAAAAATATCTAAGAGTCCAACACATCANCTAACAATCACAGTTAGAAAAAATTCCCGTAAAATTACGGAAAGTGCCGGTTTCAAATTATTAAGACATCTGCGTAAAATTACGGAGTCTTGCGTTTTTTTTTTAATAAAGTTCTGTACGTAAATTTCACAGAAATCTCCGAGAATTCCCTGGGGAGTGTCCATAAACTTTCAAGTTTTTTTTTTTAATCTTCTTTTAATAAAAAGCGGTAACAAAAAAGTTTTACTTTCATTATGTGGGTGTTTCGCTGAGTATAAAAATGACTATAAAAATGTTAAAAAAAATTTCCTGTAGCGGGATTTTAACACGAAAAAAATATCTAAGAGTCCAACACATCATCCGCTTCCCTACCACGCTTTAACATTAATAGCTGTTGTAAATATGGGATTAATATAGAATGACGTATGCGCGTATTTTAGTTTCTAGTCATGTTAGAGTGTTTGCAAATTTGTTTTTTATTTCAGATTTACAAACACGGGGTAAGAATACGAGTTTTATATTCATTATGTATTTCACTGTGTATAACAAATAAATGAAAACCTTTTAATATTTTGACCTGTAGTGAGATTTCAACATAAATCGAAAAATTAACATTCATTAACTCGGAACACTCGCCCACCGCATCTCTACACAAAGTATTCCGTAATATTGGGTTTTTTCGTTAAAGTGACGAAGGCGCCTCTCTCTGTTTCAAGTCGAGTTAGAGGGCTTGCTATTTTGTTTTATTTACGGTTCATAAAACGAAGTTACGAAAAAAAAAAAAAAAATTATTTTCGTTGTGTGCGTGTTTCACGGTGTAAACAGATCGTTACGTGTTGCGTTGTTTTGTGTAAAACCCCTTTACAGCACATGTTCTAAAATTACACCGCCAACTTCAGCTCGCGTGGTCAGATGCTCTGTTGCTAATCGGAGCTGGTGACCACATTATTCTTTAACGTGCGCACACGCATTTAAAACGCGAGCAAGCAATTTCTCCCTTGTTTGCACTTTTTCCCTGTAGACGTAGGTATTCAACCAGCGCCACAAACAATAATCTAGCGGAGTGAGGTCGGGTGACCGTGGCGGCCTCAAGAAACAGCACCACAGCGACCGATCCAACGTCCTGGATAGGTTTCGTTGAGGTACTGTGCCACTGTTCGTGTGGAATGTGCAGGGGCTCCAACCTGTTTCAAGTACATTCCCGCCCTTGTTGCCAATGGACGCGCTCAAAGTGCCCCGGCATCAGATTCTGCAGGAAGTGCAGATACCGTTCACCGTTAAGACGCTTGGCTACAATAACTGGACCAATGTGTTCGTTATCAATGGTACCGTACCACGCGTTCATTATGAAACGACGCCGTGAGTGTCGCATAGCTGTATCTCGGACACCATTGCGAACAGAGCATACGTTTATTGATAGTTTCCCTTCAGAATGGCCCATACTATCACCTATTAGCATATGTCCGTTTCCCCCCTGAAACATCCTGTATATGATCTGCTCTGCAGGAGCAACTTTGGTTCCCACTTCGGTTCTGTGGCGTTGCCAATTCCAGCTGCCATTTCTATGTGCGTGGCCAAAGGTGAGGTAGGCCGATATAACACAGACTCGCCAACCGCTAGTTGAACTGTCAAAATCACATTGCCCATAATAATGAAAGTGTTTGTTAAGGTTTGGTTTTTCGACAGACCCACCCTATATATAAAGAGAGAGAGAGAGAGAGAGAGAGAGAGAGAGAGAGAGAGATATTGAAATATGTTGACCAACTTAAGTTGTTCTATACTCTACACTATAAACCTAAAATAATGAAAATGGAGTCAAATCATTGACAACCTGTGAAAATAGCTTCAACTTAATTCACGCGCAGATTACCGATTGTTTCGTTGGCTAAATTCCACTAAATAAATGTCGTTNGAAAATAGCTTCAACTTAATTCACGCGCAGATTACCGATTGTTTCGTTGGCTAAATTCCACTAAATAAATGTCGTTTCGTGTCGACAAGTTGTAATATGGCAGGTATAGTCCATCCGTGGTTACTTCCAACTTTTCCAAATCCCTGTTTAATTTCTACTTTCAGGGTATTCNTTTTCCAAATCCCTGTTTAATTTCTACTTTCAGGGTATTCCTCCGCCTCGTGCAAACGACGCGTAACTAAGTTTTGAAAATTACACCAAAGGGACAACGCACCGCATTCGCATGCAGTAAGTTTAATAATATCTTGCATGAGAACTATTTCTTAGTAGGCATTACCGAAACACTTCCACAGAGGTGACAAAAGTCATGCGATAGCAATATGCAAATATACAGGTGGCAGTAGTATTGCATACAAAATGTATAAATGGGCAGCGCATTGGTTGGGCTTTCATTTGAAGTCAAGTGGTTCATGTGTAATGTTTCTGAAGTGATTATGGCTGCATGACAGGAATCAACAGTCTTTGAACGCGAAATGGTAGTTGGAGCTAGACGCATGGGACATTCCATTTCGGAAATGGTTAGGGAATTCAACATTCCGAGATCCACAGTGTCAAGAGTGTGCCGAGAATACTAATTTCAGACATAACCTCCCACCATGGACAACGCAGTGGCCGACAGCCTACACTTAATGACAGAGACCAACGACGTTTGCTCAGAATGGTCAGTGCCGCAGGAATCAATGTGAGACGTACAACGGACGTGTCCGTTAGGACAGTGCGGCGAACTTTGGCTGTACTGGGCTATGCCAGCGGAAGACTGAATCGAGTGCCTTTACTAACAGCACGACATCACCTGCAGTGCCTCTCCTGGGCTCGTGACCATATCGGTTGGACCCTAGACGACTGAAAACCGTGGCTTGGTCCGATGAGTCCCGATTTCAGTTGGTAAGAGCTGATGGTAGGGTTTGAGTGTGGCGCAGACCCCACGAATCCATGTACCCAAGTTGTCAACAAGGAACTGTGCAAGCTGGTGGTGGCTCCATNAGTGTGGCGCAGACCCCACGAATCCATGTACCCAAGTTGTCAACAAGGAACTGTGCAAGCTGGTGGTGGCTCCATTATGGTGTCTGCTGTATTTGCATGGAATGGACTCAGTCCTCTGATCCAACTGAATCGATCATTGACTGGAAAGGGTTATGTTCAGCTACTTGGAGACCACTTGCAGCCATTCATGGACTTCATGTACCCAAAAAACGATGGAATTTTTATGGATGAAAATGCGCCATTTCACCGGGCCACAACTGTTCGCGATTGGTTTGAAGGACATTCTGGACAATTCCAGCGAATGATTTGGCCACCAAGATCGCCCGACATGAATTCCATCGAACATTTATGGGACATAATCGAGAAGTCAGTTCGTGCACAAACTCCTGCACCGGCAACACTTACGCAATTATGAACGTCTGTAGCGGCAGCATGGCTCAATATTTCTGCCGNTTATGGACGTATGTAGCGGCAGCATGGCTCAATATTTCTGCCGGGGACTTCCAACGACTTGTTGAGTCCATGCCACGTCGAGTTGCTGCACTTCGCCGGGCAAAAGGAGGTCCGACACGATATTAGGAGGTATGCCATGACTTTTGTTGCCTCAGTGTATTTCATATGTGTTTTAATTCATATTAGTTATAAATGAAATGTTGTAATTAATAAGCAAAATCTAATTAAAAGATCAATTTAACCTCGTCTTACGTCGTATCTACAGACGTTATAGTGAATACAACCATGTTCTATTTGACTGTTTGGCCAGTCTGTAACGGCCTCCTGATTGACTTTCAGTGGCTTATAATTCACTGACTCATCACTTATTCAGTTTTAGTATGAAGTCTCATAAAAATTAGGTCATAAAANTTCAGTGGCTTATAATTCACTGACTCATCACTTATTCAGTTTTAGTATGAAGTCTCATAAAAATTAGGTCATAAAAAGTGTAAAAACTTTTCAAAGCAATTGTTTTGATAGTGCAATAGACAAAAAAGCGACCCAATGTTGAAACGGGGAGAGCAGTTACTGTGCAGCGGGAAAACGCACTCAAAGCCATATTCCTTATTGCTCGACCTTCTAACTCTCTGGACACGAGATAAATTTAATTCAATCACCTGGTATCCTTAACGCAGTGAGAGAAAAATCCGAATCAGTTTGGTGCATTGCAAGATACACAGTAAAAACTTTCTTCAAAGCAAAGAAAAATCCAGGTTTTTTTTACAGCAACCAGATCTTTCTTTAATTCAAAAGTGGATGTTAAAGAAACTTGTGTATTCTGTTCCAAACTATTTTTTTATTAATTTTTATTGCAGAATTACATTTCCTTACAACAATGAAAAAAATATATTTGAACTTCTTTTGTTTGAAGTAAAGAAAACTTTCTTTATGCCAAAGGAAAGGGTTAAGCGATATTAAAATTATTTTTCTGTAGATTTTAGTCTACAGTACGTAGCGAAACTTGCAAAAATTTAAACTACCAAATTACCAATCTATTTAATTAACGACATAATGGTTTAACCTTCAACCTGCAGCACCTTACTTCCTATAAATAATAGATACCGCTGAACAATTGAAACGACAATGCAAGGTTTTCATTGCCAAAACAAAATTTTCTTTGCTGTATTAAATTATGTAATGCGGCAAAGTAAGTGTTTATAATGTATACGGTTGTATTTTTATTTGATGGTAAAAACTTCATCCACCGTTTCTAACTACGTGATAAATTTAAAATTGCAGTGTGTTTTTAACACAAGCATTTTCATTGGTAACGGTATCCTACAAATTCCTCAACAAGCCAAAATCGTAGAGAAGCTGTACCCATAATGTAAAGTTACATTACCTTTCCAGGATTCAATCATAAATGTGTGATCAACGATAATAAAAAATTAACATATGCGCATGCTTTACTAAACATACTTTGCATAGTTAGCTTACTCCTACTATTAAACTGGTGACCTTCGGAAAATTAACATACTCCAAATATATTGTTTTAATAGCATAAAAGTAAAAAAAAAAACATTTTTTTTAACCTAATTACAGTTTTCTATTAACAAGTTCTCAAAACGTATTACCAAAAATTTAATTGCAAAAAAGTATACGACAAAAATTACTGAACTTAATATTCCGCTGGTTTTATTTGGAGCAATTAACTTTGTCTCTTGAATATTTTTAAAACCATTCCAAAAAATTGTTAAAGAGGTAACAAAAACACAAAGANTTCAGTGGCTTATAATTCACTGACTCATCACTTATTCAGTTTTAGTATGAAGTCTCATAAAAATTAGGTCATAAACAGTGTAAAAACTTTTCAAAGCAATTGTTTTGATAGTCCAATAGACAAAAAAGCGACCCAATGTTGAAACGGGGAGAGCAGTTACTGTGCAGCGGGAAAACGCACTCAAGCCCATATTCCTTATTGCTCGACCTTCTAACTCTCTGGACACGAGATAAATTTAATTCAATCACCTGGTATCCTTAACGCAGTGACAGAAAAATCCGAATTAGCAATAAAAGATAAATGCCACGCCGATGTCGAGTAGATTTGGAATCTGAAGCAGTTTGGCGCATTGCAAGATACACAGTAAAAACTTTCTTCAAAGCAAAGAAAAATCCAGGTTTTTTTTTACAGCAACCAGATCTTTCTTTAATTCAAAAGTGGATGTTAAAGAAACTTATGTATTCTGTTCCAAACAGTTTTTTTATTAATTTTTATTGCAGAATTACATTTCCTTACAACAATGAAAAAAATATATTTGAACTTCTTTTGTTTGAAGTAAAGACAACTTGCTTTATGCCAAAGGAAAGGGTTAAGCGATATTAAAATTATTTTTCTGTAGATTTTAGTCTGCAGAACGTAGCGAAACTTGCAAAAATTTAAACTACCAAATAACCAATCTATTTAATTAACGACATAATGGTTTAACCTTCAACCTGCAGCACCTTACTTCCTATAAATAATAGACACTGCTGAACAATTGAAACGACAATGCAAGGTTTTCATTGCCAAAACAAAATTTTCTTTGCTGCATTAAATTATGTAATGCGTCAAAGTAAGTGTTTATAATGTATACGGTTGTATTTTTATTTGATGGTAAAAACTTCATCCACCGTTTCTAACTACGTGATAAATTTAAAATTGCAGTGTGTTTTTAACACAAGCATTTTCATTGGTAACGGTATCCTACAAATTCCTCAACAAGCCAAAATCGTAGAGAAGCTGTACCCATAATGTAAAGTTACATTACCTTTCCAGGATTCAATCATAAATGTGTGATCAACGATAATAAAAAATTAACATATGCGCATGCTTTACTAAACATACTTTGCATAGTTAGCTTACTCCTACTATTAAACTGGTGACCTTCGGAAAATTAACATACTCCAAATATATTGTTTTAATAGCATAAAAGTAAAAAAAAAAACATTTTTTTTAACCTAATTACAGTTTTCTATTAACAAGTTCTCAAAACGTATTACCAAAAATTTTATTGCAAAAAAGTATACGACAAAAATTACTGAACTTAATATTCCGCTGGTTTTATTTGAAGCAATTAACTTTGTCTCTTGAATATTTTTAAAACCATTCCAAAAAATTGTTAAAGAGGTAACAAAAACACAAAGANAGCAATTAACTTTGTCTCTTGAATATTTTTAAAACCATTCCAAAAAATTGTTAAAGAGGTAACAAAAACACAAAGACGAAAACGTTTACATGTACTCCGTTATTTCTTAAATAACCTTAGTTTGTTCAAAAGCAAAAGCTTTAAAAACAGTATGTTTTCAAATGACGAAAAAGTGGCATCACATAATGACACTGTGACAATTTCGGACAAAGTCAAACGGAAACACGAGACGTTATGGCGATGATTCTAGGAGATACTTCCGTTCAATATACTTTGGTTCATCGCAAATCTGTCTCATGGCAGAAACAAATTTTATTTAAATCTCCATAGTTCTGATAGGCACCACCCCTTACCCCGTAGGGGCCACGGTGGCTGGGCGGTTAGCCTGCCCGCCTCCCACCAAGGCGAACCAGGTTCAATCCCCGGTAGCGTCACTCCAGATTTTCGCAAGTGGGAATTGTGCCAGAAGATGCCGCTAGTCGGCGGGTTTTCTCGGGGATGATCTCCCATTTCACCCGGCCTTGCATTCCGACGCTGCTCCATTCTCACCTAATTTCACCCTCATCGGCTCTCAATAAATCGTTGTTAAGAGCGACCTAAATATCTCAACTCAACCCTTCCCCCGTGGGAGGGATAAAAGTAAACCTATTACTTAGTAGAGTTTCCAAGCTCTTAACCCGTTCAGTCACCGCGTCCATTATCAAGGACATGTTGCACGTGAAGCATATTTATGACCGGTACTGTAAGCAACAAGGAATCTGTGGCCAATGTTTTGAGGCTCTTTCTTTTTTAAACATTCGATTTGTGGAAGTTTCTGCACCTGTTCTTTTTGTGGTCAATGCTGACATCGACCACGATGCAGTACTTCGTTCATTGGTTGCGAATAGAACGTTCGACACACGTACAATGCGAAACGAAAAATGTAATAATTGCAATTCTTGAGCTTTTAATGTAATCGGAACTGAACGTATTAACAGGCATAGTTACAATACTACTTAACAAGTGTTCCTCGTTATGTAGCACTTGTCAACCCCTCACATATATAATGCGTAACTAGATAACGTTCCGTGATTTAAACCTGTGCTGCTACAAAAAAAAATTTTATTTATTTTCTACACAATAAAAATGTTTAGTTTCATCCGTTTTAAGCTATTAAATTTTAATATACGNAAAAAAAATTATTTATTTTCTACACAATAAAAATGTTTAGTTTCATCCGTTTTAAGCTATTAAATTTTAATATACGGAAGAACTTGAAATATCCGATATAAGGCACCACTCAGCTAGTCCTAAAGTTTCCGGCCTGAAGCAACATATGTGGANGAAGAACTTGAAATATCCGATATAAGGCACCACTCAGCTAGTCCTAAAGTTTCCGGCCTGAAGCAACATATGTGGACGAAATAAGAGTCTCGCATTATGTTTACGGCATACGCTACGTCATAACACAAAGCTTCAAGCAGCGCAAAACGCAAAAATAAAACCTTGACCTTCGAGTCATTTGTAGTCGTGATTGCTATGGCATCAACACACTTATGACGAGGAGGCCGAACAAGTAACGATTCGAACCCAATCCCATGCACGATTCAGAATTTGAGTATAGAGTTTCCTTCAGTTAGCATAATGTGATGTTCTATCGCATTCAACCGTTCTGTACATAACTGCTATCATCACGAAGAAATATCGAGAAAATATTTCGCAACAATTGTATTTGATTTTGTACCCCGTCTGCAAATTACACTACTAAAAATTGTCCATACAATTATGGAAAATTAACTGGTAGAAAATTGCCCCTTTTCTTCCATAACATTACGAATTACCCCTTTCACCTAATAGAACAATTGGTACACGCTGTCTCGTTACACTTACTGTTTTTTTAATGTACTATATTATGCAATAACACATTAAACAAACCTATAATTACGTACTTGATACACGTCCGGAATTTTAGCACGAATAAGCGTTTCTGGTCCGTCATATTTACATCGCAGTCATGCAAGCAAATTTTCAGTTTTGCACCTTGATTCGTATGAAATGACATGACGAGCGTACAATAGTTTCGGACGGCAGTATAACCAGCAACACTACTTAGCCGTATGTATAACCTGATCGATATAGAAAATACGATTTTAGGGTTGTGCGAAGGAAGATTCTGCGTTACTTCGGCAATGCTCGTGCACGAGAACCGAACATTAAAAACTTACACAAGCTTCTGTACTAGCTATAAATAACACGTAAAGTGTCAGTGATTAATGATTAAAAATTCTACTTCTCGGTGTAACCAACAGCAGTCCTTAAATTTATGCAAAAGAGCTGCCACATATGCTCATGGAGGATTCCTTCAACAGTCTCCAATAGCCATTTCTTTTGTGAAGCTAAAATAGCTTCACATTTATTCTTGTTATAAGCTTTAACGCTTAGTAGAACGCCTAAAATTCAGAAATAAAGTTCCTTTTTAAGGCCTTCTCAGCTAAAAACACGAAGTAATTTTTCCAGATAATAAAACTGTGTATACGAAGATTTCCGTAAAATAAGTGTTAATTAATTTACGGAGAACTGGGACAATATTCTGCCAAGTAAGTTCCTCACATTTTAACNTTCCGTAAAATAAGTGTTAATTAATTTACGGAGAACTGGGACAATATTCTGCCAAGTAAGTTCCTCACATTTTAAGAATGCTAAGTAACTCCCAGTGTAATGTGTTTAAAGGCTTGCAAGATCAGTGTGAACGTATTTAATACAGTACTGAGCACCTGTAACATGCATAGCTGGGTGTGCTNTTAAAGGCTTGCAAGATCAGTGTGAACGTATTTAATACAGTACTGAGCACCTGTAACATGCATAGCTGGGTGTGCTCACAAAGATTATTTGCAATAGAACTTCATGATTATGGTGGGTTCTCACAAGCTATGGCATTATTTTTTACGGAACTTATAAACACAGGAAAACCATCTATTTGATTTCATACCCGCACGCGTTCGTTTTATTGCTTGCCGCTAAAGCACACATTTTAAGCGGTGCTTTCCAAATCGTACTTGTAACAACGATCCACGAGTACCGACTCTGATATTAGGTTTATTTAGAAAAAGATTTTAAGTATTTACGATTTAATTTTCTATATTTAGGAACAGACTCAACAGGCAATTTGAATGTATTTATGCGTGTGCGTTCTTGTGCTATTTGAATTTTTTTTTTTTAGCTCAATTCGGTTTTAAATTGTCTAAAACTCATCAAATGCTAAATTTTAGTAATTTCTGATTAAATTTTGCGCAACAATTATTCATAGAAAAGAGCCCTTTCTGACAATTAACTACCTTTACTTTGACAGTCTCAACAAGAAAGTGTAGTTTGTGGTGTTTATTAGAAATACATTTTCACCAACCAGGTTAGCAAATAACAAAAATTAAACCATATTTGATATATCAAAGTATTTTTACACACATTGTATTTTTTCACTTGTCTAAAACGCTGCNACAAAAATTAAACCATATTTGATATATCAAAGTATTTTTACACACATTGTATTTTTTCACTTGTCTAAAACGCTGTCCCTAGATCCTGGGTATTTATTACTCCGCCCACACTGTAACCGAACTACCAATTATTCGATTGCCACTGAAGACATGTCATTTTATTAATTATGATGCGTCAATATTTAAGACGTCCTCCTGACAGCTTTTCCAAGCATAACACACGGAACTTGAGCAACAGGCAGTTACTTCTTTGTTTCATTTACTGCACTTCAACCAACATTATTGTTAGAAAAAAACTACTACCAGCTCAATAATCTCGACGGTCAACATCCGTTATGCATCATAAGAAAGGACTCCGCAAGAATTGTTCGTACATGCTGCTCAATTTCCACTACNACGGTCAACATCCGTTATGCATCATAAGAAAGGACTCCGCAAGAATTGTTCGTACATGCTGCTCAATTTCCACTACAGTGACGAGTAGTGTTGCGGTTAAACTGTCAGGAAGATACGTTCAAAGAAAAATTACCCGTGCGTTGATAGCAGGCTCGTTACTGAGCACATATTTAAGGAAATGCACGCAATGAATCAACTACCAACGATACGGAAAACTATAACTTTACTACAGTCTTTAGTCTCCTACCGCACTGCAATAAGAAATTTGCTGTACGTGGATATGTTACCAGAGGAAATATGGCAGATACATATTTAAAATATTAGTCACACAGTTTGCCGTTCCCTTGTTAATCAATGTACTTGAAATTACATGAGCTTCGACAGCGGACTAGAGCGATATCATACGAAGGGAGAGGGGGAGATATTTTCTGTCACAGCTACACGACGACAGTGCAAAACAGTGCAAAATGCATGCATAAAGCGACAGTGAAATAAATATTAATTGCATTTAGAAACATGGTGCACTCTGATGAGGTTAGTGGATCAGCTGAAGCATTCGACAATCATTAGTCACAAAGTGGCATTGCATTCCAAAAAAAAACAAAAACAAGTAAGTAAATGAGGAAGGGAAACGAGCGAGGTAGCGTGCGGAGATTTGATAAGAGGAACATGTAAGGAAGAACGGCGCCCACACAGCGCAGTGCCTACCTTGCTCAAAAAGGAGGCTACGGCTTTTTTGGAGGCTCGTGGCAAGGCCGTAGGAGACGGGCCCAATGCCGAAGCCCAAGCCAACTCCCAGCGCTTCCGGACCACCGCAGTGGCCCGCGCCGGAACCGCCAACTAAAAGAAAAGAAAGAACTTCCAGAGAGCCGAGCGACACACGTCTAGGTAGGAGGGAGAACACGGAATATGATAACTAGGCGACAGCGTGCGGAGAAGACAGCTCCGCGGGGCGGCCTGCGCTAGCTGCGGGCGATCAGTCACGACCGAGACGAGACTCGCCAGCATATGCCGCTGAACAACACAACACACAACACCGTCCGTGACAAGAAGAACACGCGTCCACGTACACCGCCTGCACGCGCCATTCTCCGCTCAAACTTCCGAGTTACCACTACTGAAAAACAAAACACAAATAATTTGCGCCAAGTCTGCACAAGGAAGTCTTCCGCCGGCTACCCATGCGCACATATCTCCAGCCAGAACAGTTTGTGCACAAGTCGCTTGGATCAAAAACAACATCATTAAAATCAAAGTTGAAGATAAACCATTTTTGGAAGGAGGGTAACTTCACATACAATCTGTCAGCGTTCATGGATAGAAATATCGCTTTACGTGAAATATTATTCGGATTTGCTAAAGAGTTCCATAACGACCACACACAAGACTAAACCACAATTTCTTGTCACAGAAAACTAAACAAATGGTGCATAGTGTTATAAAAACTTGTCGAAACAAGGGACGGCCACAAAATACATAAAAATAAACTAAAAATAAGCATACTTGAAAAACATTTAGAATAATGTACATAAAATTTATCCAGCAATCGATTCCGAAAAATAATTAGAAGATAGATAAGATTACAAGTTAAGGATCTACAATCTCAGCCATGTAAAATAAACAGAGTAGAGACAATGGATCGTAGTGGTAAAGGCATGTTACATAGGATGAAGGATATTTTCCTAGAGAACATAAATGTGGGGTTTCAAGACCCACAGTGAAATGACAGTAGAGTCGGGCCAAATGTATGAAAGCAAGCTATGGAGGAACGAATGAATAGCGATAGTGCGGTACAAATTGAAGCCAGATAAGCGTTAAAGGTGGCACATGTATGATCGTGCCAAATCACTACCGAATATACTATATGTCACATATGTATTCATACACAGTCTTAGTAATTACAAAGTTGAATGTCTTTCCATAAGGTTGTTGAAATTATTGTATGAAATGTTTTGTACATTACACGTAAGAGCAAAATGTACAAACCTTCTGTACATAGTATTTCCTTTTATGCACAGCCCCTTATAAGAACAATTATTTGTAACCCCAAATGAATTGTTACCCATAAATTGTGCTCATATATTAGTTTGATGACCTTGAGTCTAGCGCAAACTGCTGTGGGATGCGTGTGCGTACAGTTTGGTGTTGCTGTTATGCATACAACCCGCAATGATCTCGAGAAATTGGGGAAGAATAAGGAACTTGGTTCCGAACTAAAAGAGATAGTTGTAAATTTAGTGCTTAGAGGATTCGCCTTACGAAACGCACAACAAATAGTGAATAAGAGTCACGAAATAGTTCAGTATGTTAAAAAATAAATTTAAATGTCAATGATCAGACAAGAACATACCAAGGAAGCCCAAACAGAAGCGCCTGATTCCCCAAGAAGAATGACTAATTGCGCGGAAAATACAACCCAGTCACCGTGCAAGAACTCCTCGACTACGCGCGCAATTGGAAATTGCTGCCGGTAATGAAATGTGTTCCAAGACAGTTCGTCCAGTGTTACGTAAGCTTTGCTATAATGGCAGGGTAACAAGGAAGAGGCCATACGCCAGTGAGAACTGTGCTGCAAGACTTCTCTTCGCTAAAGAGCACCTAAATAAGTACATGGAGTTCTGGAACAATGTCATCTGGTCAGATGAGGATCAAATTAACCTTTTTTGGCTCGGGTGGTGCCCTCAGCGTATGGATAAAAGTTAATACGGCCGATGATGTTACTAATACACTTGCCACAGTTAAACGTATGTATGCATGTATATATATATATATGTAGTTTGGGGGTGTATTTCTGTAAAAGGTGTAGAGAATATTCAATTTACTGATAGTACAATGGACAAATTTGTGTCTAATATTCTAAGGAAGAATGTGAAGAAAATTGCAACAAAGTTGGGAATGTCACCTTCCTACATTTTGCGACATGGCAACGACCCGTAGCACTCAGCTGGTCTTAATAAAGAATGGTTAATTTCGAACATTCAAAAACAGTTTAAAACTAGTCCTCAATCTCCCGACCTATAACCCATTGGACATTTAGGGCATTACAGAAATCTCGATTATACAGCATACATGTTTCTTCCATGAAAGAGCAGAAACTAGTAGCGACTGAAGAATTGTACAGCATCAGTCATGAAAGGTGTGAGAGACTAGTAAATTCCGTGCAGCGTAGATGCCAAACGGATATCAAAACCAAAGGCTACTCCACAAGAGATAGAATTTCTGTTTTGTGGGCTTCANATTTAGGGCATTACAGAAATCTCGATTATACAGCATACATGTTTCTTCCATGAAAGAGCAGAAACTGTAGCGACTGAAGAATTGTACAGCATCAGTCATGAAAGGTGTGAGAGACTAGTAAATTCCATGCAGCGTAGATGCCAAACGGATATCAAAACCAAAGGCTACTCCACAAGAGATAGAATTTCTGTTTTGTGGGCTTCATCCAATGTCAACCGTATATGTAACAATGTGAGACAGAAAAGTGTAACTTCCTTAGTTTTATTTTGTATTATATTTTTGTGGAAACGATTTACTTGTTTATAGCTAATAAAATAAATGACCTAGAATTGTATTTGTTAAAGGACAGAAAGAGAACAATTAATTTAACTGTTAGAAACATAACGATATTTTCATAAAATCGAAATATATGTATAAGAAAGTGACAAAACACAAACGTATGAAGATCTATTTCATTTAAAGTTTTAAATTAATTAATGTTACCTAATAAGTGCATCCTGGTAGTGAAATATGAAAACTGGTGAAGTAAATAGGCCTATATGTAACATGTTGTTTGTAGTTTCAAAATAGGAAAACAACTTTTCAAGTACATTTTTTGGACAATGAAATCAATATCAAGGCAATGTTCTACTTTTTGAATACTACTGATTTCTTACATAATATCTCCCAATGTAGTGTAAATACTGTATTCAAAGCTTTACGTAAAATGCAAATCGAATGGATTAGAACAAGGGAAACGGTTCACTTCGTACTAGTTGCACGTAGGAGAAGATGCATAATTACCCACTTAATCATACGAGTAGACAATAATGCCACAGTGTTATTTGTCTGACAGATACAAAGTTCGTGAAAATTGATCCTAGAAACCATATCGCACTACCAACGTAATACAGCCACTACTCTAAAAAAAAAATGCGAAATTAAGTTAACGCAATTATTATAGAAAATATGCACCCACCTTTCAGATATAATAAAGCCTACCTTTATATTTAATAATTAAAGCAAACTAATGAAGTAATGATGGATGCAATTGCATGTGAACCATACTCTATCTGGTGCAATTTTAAAATGTTTTAAGGTCATTTTTGGGTGTTGTCAATCACAGTGTAAACAAAGTAGTGATACCTGAAAAAAAAACCCTTAACTCCTTTGAGGGACACCTATGAAAAACATTGTTTAAAGTTAAAAAATTATCTTCCGGCAAATGAATACTTTCTACTTTCCGTAATACTTTGACAGTGCGATGTTATACCAAATTGGGATTACATGCACAAATTCATCAGTGGTGGACTGTATAGTAACATTGTATACAGTGATACGGCAAAAAATAGAAAAAGAACAGGGGATTCGATGGGCGAGGGAAAGCAATATTTACAGGCTTTCGGGGAAAAGAATTATTTTACATTACGCGTGTAAGTCACTGCAAATTAACGTCTCAGAATAATACCGAAAAATAATATTTAATTTTACTTCATATTTTCTACCAACCGGAATGAGTAAGGAGCGAAATAGTAGGTACCAAGGTATTTCAGCAGTATTTTCAAGCAATTGGGTGGGAAATCACGTAGGCATAGGCTAATAACATTCCCAATGAAGGCGTTCCGAGTCAGCAATGCTCAAACATCGCCAGATAGGGTCGATGACACAAGCGTGCGATATGTAGATAAATTCTTCAACACAAAAAAAGAGAATAGTCTTGATGTCGTGGATTCATAAACTAAAAAACATTAATATCAATTTACACACAAGAATATTAGGTAACTTTACATTTTCATGTGCAATCTACAGAAACTAGTACATTATTCGTAATCTAACACTAATGTTCCTAACAATTCAAAGATAACTAGACGTCTTTGTTTAAACCATAACACTGTAACATAGGACTTAAATTATATAATTTGAAATATGTGCAAAAATATACATACTTCAAGTACTTACCTCTTAAAGTGCGTAATAAAAATTTTCGATAATTATTGTTTAATGTGTAATTTATTAAAAAAAAAGTACTAGTACAAAAGGTTATGCAGCAGTAGGGAGTAGAATTACTTAAAACTTCGTTAGTGTGTTCATACCGAATCTGAACTCCCGCTGATGGAATATGCTAGCTGTTTGCATACCTGAAGATCTAAAATAAATTGTTATCAAAATTTGGCAGATTTTTTATTACTTAATATTTATCAAATCGCAAAATGTAGTAGAATATATAGAAAATATAAAAAATGCATATAAACAGTATGTGGATTACCGTGACTTCACTTGGACGCAGAGTAAACAAAAACTTTTACATTTGCAGGTGTAATAATACACCGACTCTGGTAGATATACACTCAAGAGCCAAAAAAACTCGTATAGGCGTGCGTATGCAAATAAAAGAGGCATGGAATCAATCAGAGTAACGCGATGCTGTCGGCAGCTAGATCGGTTACTGCTGCTACAATGGCAGGTTATCAAGATTTAAGTGAGTTTAAACATGGTGTTATAGTCGGCGTACGAGATATGGGACATAGCATCTCAGAGGTAGCGATAACATTTGGATGTTCGCGTACGACCATTTCACGAGTGTACCGTGAATATCGGGAATACGGTAAAACATCACATCTTCAACATCGCTGTGGCCGGAAAAAAGATCGTGAAAAAACGGGACAAACGGCGACTGACGAGAATCATTAAACGTGACAGACGTGCAACCCTTTCTCAGATTGGCGCAGATTGGATTTGTGGACTGCCCTGCAGGATTCGTGGTGAGAATTGCCTCCTGCATACCTTCAGACATTAGTCGAGTTCATGACACGTCAGGGAGGGAGGGGGAGCGGGTGCTACAAGATATTAAGCAGGTGTACCAGTTTTTTTGGCCCTTCAGTGTACTACTGCTGCATATATAAGAATTACATAATTTTTTACAATTTATTAATGCACATAAAAAACAGTAAGAGATAGCTGGGCCCACCATCATCTCGGTGAATAGCTTCCCACTGCAAGTTCGACCCCGGCCGGGAGGAGAACTCCAACCCTGCTGTGGTGTTAGGGTTTTATTTTTGCCCTTCGGCTTGCCCCTCCTTTCCCAAGCTCAAATCTGACTTAGTTTATTATTGGGGCCGGCTGGAAGACGTATCTGTCCATCGAATGGGGGCAAACGACTCCAACTACACGCTAATAAACTATTCGCAAACTTGCCACATTAGCGTGTACGTATTGAGGAAGTGTGAACGTCACCAAACATCCGTGATGACGTTCCTACAATTACTTAGCAAAGAGTCAGTTCCTCACTTTTTACAGCACCGAAGCTCAAAAATCCTCTATTTGCATCCTGATATGTGGTGTTGTGTCCATAAAAAGTATATGTTAACTCTTATATTGCAGTTTAGGAAGTTTACTAGAAATTTATTTATAGTCCCTTCCCACTGTTATTGGCCCTGCACTGTAAAAACGTTTCATAGTTTTACGAAGAATTCTTTGAAAACTAGTTGACATTTTTTTTATAAAACACTACAAGGAAATTAGTGCAGATTTTACAACACGTTACTCAGGAATGTGTGAATCTAATGTTGAATCTTAGCACGCNACTACAAGGAAATTAGTGCAGATTTTACAACACGTTACTCAGGAATGTGTGAATCTAATGTTGAATCTTAGCACGAAAGTACTGCAGAATTCAAGTTTTTCAATAGGCTGTTCACGGCAAAGTGATCACTTTTGAGGTCCTAGTTACTTTTTGCTTTCAGCCATTTTTTAAAATAAATGTTTCCATGTAAGTAAACAACACAGTGTATATTCCACCACACTCGGATGTTAACGTCTAAAGCTAAAATAAAAAAAATATTTATTGACTATTATTCCAAATGTTCTCATTTTATCGTGAATAGCCTACATAAACATGGAAAAATACATACACAATTTTGTTATGTTTCTTGGAACAATGTGTTTTAAAGATACCATTTTTCAGTCGTAGAGTTACAAGAAAATCTTCAACTAGTTTCCAAACAACTGTTAGTAAAATATTTCTGCGTTAGATTTTCAGTTACTTAGTCTTTACGTTACTTTTGAAAAAAAAAAATTTCCGTGTGCTTAAAGGCGGCTAAAGGTTCATATTTTCATTACTACTGCTTTGCTGAACCTTCGTAGTGAGAGTTTTAGATCGGCGAAACTGCTGTCCCGACTTATTTCCCTTAGCGGATTTCAAAAGAAACTACAGCCAATCAATTACTAGTAATAAATAACGCTTTTTCATGGAATGCCCACCGTTCTAAATACTTGGAAACTGTAATACAGATAGCATCTTCTGTACCATGAAAATTTTCCCTAAATAGAGTACGGCAAAATTTATGATGATATTAAGGTATAGAATTACGTATAATTAGGTATAGAAGCAATGACAACTTCCGGAAGGTTACCACGATGATAATTTAGAATTATTTACACATATTTAGATTATTTACTGCCAAGTACACTTTTATACTGTAACAACATACTTGGAACAAGCACGCAAGCAAGACTTTGTAGAGGGCGTCACTAATAAGGCGTGATAGTAAATATAGTGTTGTTTTATTAACATTTCCACAAAGAGACGAACATTCTATTCCTGAAATTGCAGCCAAGTATACTTATTAAAACATTATATAAAATCCATTAGTTTAAATTGCGTGCCTTCTAAATATAACACATGTTTTCAGATTTGGCCGAGTTTCCAAGTAACGGACATGTTTGCAATTTAATAATGCGGGTCTGCTCAACACCGCAGGCTGCGCTCAAAATGGCCGCCTTAGGTGCGAATGCAAATCTGCAGTAGTCATTTGGTACAGCCGCAACCTTTAAAAAAAAACACTATGTTTGATTCGTTGGTGCACTTTTTTTAATGAACAGACGAAACATTTTAACGCTTAGAACAGATCTCGAATAAGGGATCGTTTTCAAGTGACCTTGCAAACAAAAATTTCCAGGGATTAAAGTCCTATTGACATCCAACCAATAGGCCCTGCTCGATTAATGTTAGTAAAATGAGCAAAATATTAGTTCACAGACNAAGTCCTATTGACATCCAACCAATAGGCCCTGCTCGATTAATGTTAGTAAAATGAGCAAAATATTAGTTCACAGACCACATGCGAAATTCATAAAATCAATCACTACTTCTAATAGTATACTATCGTTCTTCTAAAAATAAAAAAATAAAAACAAAAAAAACATTTATAACACAGATATGGGAAACGTAAAACTCTCAAATCAATAAAATCACATTTAACTTGCACTATCGCCAAGTATTTCTGTCCGTACACTCGCAGTGAATTTGTTGGTGGTGAGGTTGATGAACATGCGGTGGGTTTTCTTCAGCTCGGTGATGACAGTTACGAAGTACGACGCCATCACTGTGGCGAACTCTGCTTCGTCGTAACGAACACCCAGAGGAGGACATGCGGATCGGCGGCAAACATTTGTAGGAACTAAGTGCAAGAACTGGTTACCGGAGGAAAAAAATCGTTCTAGAGTGCCGGCAAGCCTAACCTTCGAACACGGTATGGAAAACTCAGTCACTGCTGTGAAATACAGTACACGTGTGCCAACTCGTCTAGTGCTGCTGTTATTCACGTACTGGTAGCATTCACGTAAACGTGATGCAAAACCTGCNACTACAAGGAAATTAGTGCAGATTTTACAACACGTTACTCAGGAATGTGTGAATCTAATGTTGAATCTTAGCACGCAAGTACTGCAGAATTCAAGTTTTTCAATAGGCTGTTCACGGCAAAGTGATCACTTTTGAGGTCCTAGTTACTTTTTGCTTTCAGCCATTTTTTAAAATAAATGTTTCCATGTAAGTAAAAAACACAGTGTATATTCCACCACACTCGGATGTTAACGTCTAAAGCTAAAATAAAAAAAATATTTATTGACTATTATTCCAAATGTTCTCATTTTATCGTGAATAGCCTACATAAACATGGAAAAATACATACACAATTTTGTTATGTTTCTTGGAACAATGTGTTTTAAAGATACCATTTTTCAGTCGTAGAGTTACAAGAAAATCTTCAACTAGTTTCCAAAGAACTGTTAGTAAAATATTTCTGCGTTAGATTTTAAGTTACTTAGTCTTTACGTTACTTTTGAAAAAAAAAAAATTCCGTGTGCTTAAAGGCGGCAAAAGGTTAATATTTTCATTACTACTGCTTTGCTGAACCTTCGTAGTGAGAGTTTTAGATCGGCGAAACTGCTGTCCCGACTTATTTCCCTTAGCGGATTTCAAAAGAAACTACAGCCAATCAATTACTAGTAATTAATAACGCTTTTTCATGGAATGCCCACCGTTCTAAATACTTGGAAACTGTAATACAGATAGCATCTTCTGTACCATGAAAATTTTCCCTAAATAGAGTACGGCAAAATTTATGATGATATTAAGGTATAGAATTACGTATAATTAGGTATAGAAGCAATGACAACTTCCGGAAGGTTACCACGATGATAATTTAGAATTATTTACACATATCTAGATTATTTACTGCCAAGTACACTTTTATACTGTAACAACATACTTGGAACAAGCACGCAAGCAAGACTTTGTAGAGGGCGTCACTAATAAGGCGTGATAGTAAATATAGTGTTGTTTTATTAACATTTCCACAAAGAGACGAACATTCTATTCCTGAAATTGCAGCCAAGTATACTTATTAAAACATTATATAAAATCCATTAGTTTAAATTGCGTGCCTTCTAAATATAACACATGTTTTCAGATTTGGCCGAGTTTCCAAGTAACGGACATGTTTGCAATTTAATAATGCGGGTCTGCTCAACACCGCAGGCTGCGCTCAAAATGGCCGCCTTAGGTGCGAATGCAAATCTGCAGTCGTCATTTGGTACAGCCACAACCTTTAAAAAAAAACACTATGTTTGATTCGTTGGTGCACTTTTTTTATGAACAGACGAAACATTTTAACGCTTAGAACAGATCTCGAATAAGGGATCGTTTTCAAGTGACCTTGCAAACAAAAATTTCCAGGGATTCAAGTCCTATTGACATCCAACCAATAGGCCCTGCTCGATTAATGTTAGTAAAATGAGCAAAATATTAGTTCACAGACCACATGCGAAATTCATAAAATCAATCACTACTTCTAATAGTATACTATCGTTCTTCTAAAAATAAAAAAATAAAAACAAAAAAAACATTTATAACACAGATATGGGAAACGTAAAACTCTCAAATCAATAAAATCACATTTAACTTGCACTATCGCCAAGTATTTCTGTCCGTACACTCGCAGTGAATTTGTTGGTGGTGAGGTTGATGAACATGCGGTGGGTTTTCTTCAGCTCGGTGATGACAGTTACGAAGTACGACGCCATCACTGTGGCGAACTCTGCTTCGTCGTAACGAACACCCAGAGGAGGACATGCGGATCGGCGGCAAACATTTGTAGGAACTAAGTGCAAGAACTGGTTACCGGAGGAAAAAAATCGTTCTAGAGTGCCGGCAAGCCTAACCTTCGAACACGGTATGGAAAATGCAGTCACTGCTGTGAAATACAGTGCACGTGTGCCAACTCGTCTAGTGCTGCTGTTATTCACGTACTGGTAGCATTCACGTAAACGTGATGCAAAACCTGCTGGCTGAGATGAGTATCTCCCGAACCTACTTTTAACCGTCTGGACAGTTCACTTTTAAATCAGCCTTTCTTCCGCATGGTGTTGACGTAACCTCTGAAAATGTTTTCTTGTCTGGCAAATGTACATACACGAAACTGTCAGCCTAGAGACGTCTTGTTTCCAGCCCATGTCAGCATTTTTCAGGTTCGGATTCCCGTCACGCATAACACACAACACAGCTTTAGTAACTAAAAGAAGCAATAATACCATGTCGGTAGCGCTAATTAACACTCTGATAGGAGTTTCCCTACGAGTATCACTTATGGAATGTTGGATGGCTAAACATATGTTATTTCCCCGAATGAAACCATAAATCACATTACTGCGGATCGGCCTTAAAATTGAATAGGAACATCCGGGGGGGGGAGGGGTTATAGCCAGCGCCGACAGAAGCAGATCAAGTTTCTTCTAGTCTTCAGTACGACGCACCACCGGAAGGACGAACGAAAATAAACGCAGTTTTATAATCTTGGCAGTAATTCTGATCGCACGGACCGATATAACGGCCATGCCTTATTTACTAACGCATACTTAAGGTACCCGCCCGCCTGCCTGGCGCTCGAACCGAGTTGCAGAGTATTTGAAATGCTGGTTTTTCTACGAAACTATAAAACGTGCGTCCAATGTGCTGAACTACGAAAACAACACGCACTTCAGGCTTATGCCTGTTGATTACTTTCAAGGCGTCACACACAATAACAACACCATTAGAGAACACTCCGACACAGCTAAAAACTACTTTTTCAAAGCGACGTATCTCAAAACATACACTTTATATACACACAGACGTACTCGAGGGGCATGCACTGAACCATCCTACAGACTTTCCACCAATAGAATTATACGGTCAACCATTGTTTATCCTTCCAACACTTATTTAAATAAATATTGTCATTAACGCTGTGCATATATTTCACCGGACACTGAAGTTAACGTCAACGGCTACAATAAAATAATTTATTGACTGTTATTCCAAATGACAGGGCTTCAAAAAGTGCTCACTTTAGCGTGAATGGCCTATTTTTTTGTTCCCAAATATTGTCTGTTACTGTAATTTTCCCTGTCCGCTGTGCTTTCGCCCACGTGTGACTCGCTGTTCNACTGTTCTAATATAAACGCAAATTTCCCGTTTTAGGTGACCCTCATTATCTCAACCTTTATTTTCTTTGACTTAGTTGTGTCATTCCTCTTCAATTTTGTTTCCCTTGCCTTCAGGTTTCCTTAATTTATTGTAATTTTCTTACTGGTAATAGTGTTTAATGCTATTGCCGTCTGTGAGCCGTAATAACACCGTATTTTAACTTGTTCATTATTGATTATTTGTTATCGCCATTTTGGGTATACTACATTGCAGTTGTTTCGTATAATATAATAACCCCATTGCAAGAATCCTTCAAAAACATTTCCTTGGATATGGAAATATAGATTATAAATCAACTTAAAAACTGCTAAAGCACTCACTGTTTCAAGTGCCTAAATATTATCGGTAGAAATAGCTTCAATTATATAAATGAAGGGAATGCGTAGAGTAAACAATACAATATGAAGAAAGTACATCTATATTTTTTGGTATTTTATTATACACACCAGTCGCTAATGGATCTGAACATGCAGTGTTTGTTTATGAACGCAATACCTAACTCATTTTCTATTAAAAAAATTATAACTACCACCACGTGGCAAGACATTTTCCCAACATCCCTGTTAATAACCTCCGCAGCACAGTTGATTACAAAGTCAACTTACAAAGCAAAGGGTCTTAGGCTGGAATTACTGGTAAGTTAAGAATAAGTGTTATTTTAGATGGGAGTTCACGTTTAATTACTACGCCCCCTTTCTTCCCCCTCACCGTCCCCTCATCAGCAAAAAACGTCTGCCGGCATAAAGGTCAAAGCGTTCATAAAAGAACTTTATAAAAAAAAAACAAAGAGCAAAAATGTTATAAAGAAAATTAACACTGCAAAATACTGAAATGCATTTTCCCAAACAACACGTTATTGAATTGCACTCAACATAAATTCTTAAATTCTTGTACGCGAAATAAAAGTATGCGAGACGATAAAAACTACTATGAAATAAACAAAATTTCGAAATACATTAGTGAGCTTTGTAAGCAGCGACATTTAAAGTTTCGTATTTCCTAGTTTCTTTCAATTATTTATCGTTAAAGCATTGCGCAATAAATAAGTTTTCATTGTGAATGAGAAAAATCTTTTGAGTTTGAAGAGCACTCCATGATAACCGAAACCATCCAAATTCTATTTAAATACGCTAGGAAAAACTTACTTTGCATGGAATTTAACTAGATCACATAATTAAATCAAGTCGGGTATCTAGCAAGTCAGGTATATAGAAGTAAGTAGATATACTCAAGCTGAACGAAAGATGCTTAAATGAATCAGTACGCTGGACCAGGAAACTTTGCAAACAACAAAGTTGTGAACACTTCGGTGAAAGTAAGAATATGGTAATTTGACGAGAAAATTTATTTAACACATTTTGGTAGTACGTATTCAACAAAAGGCACACTTTACTTTAAAGAAAATTTAAAAGTATAAGACTGAAAAAATAACTTTCACTAATCAATCTGAAAGTAGAAACCAACAAAAATTCTAATTATCCGGAATGCTATACGTTACAGACGGTTCTTTTGAAACATGTGTTCAGCGAGGTAAATAATAGTGAAGCGCAGTAAAACACAACAACAAAAAGTATGCAGTTTACTGCAAAGTTAATATACTATAACCCACACTGTAAAAAAACATTCGTAATTTTTACTGAGAAATTGTTTATAATTTTACAAATGCTTGTAACAGTACAAAGATTTATCTTGTAAAACTACTCGTTTGTAAAACAACAAAGGTCATGTTTGCAACAGACCGTAATAAATGTTTATATTATACAGACCCCTATTCACGCTTCCGCAAAATGGTGGACACTTAACTACGTAAAACCAAATAGAGCTGTTTGTGGAAAAACTATGGGTAACGAAAAGTGTAGTTGCGTGCAAAATAACGTATTGCAAGTTTGAATAACGTTAAACACTTCAAACAACTCAAATAATCATAATAAAACGACAATTTTAATCAAACGTGTCCATAATGCTCATTAATTGTTAATTTTTCCTAGCTACGCATAACTCTTAAAATGTGGTTGCTGGCTGGGGTGTAGGTTCTAATACCCATGCTAACAAATTGTCAGTTTTTTTTTTTTCGTAAATTATATTTTGAAATGTATTTTATATTTTTTAGTTATTCGCTGTTATTAATTCATCACATTTGCTTTCTAGAATAAAAAAAGATAATTTTATGTACACCTCTTAATGACGTGAGATGTATTACAAGGCTATCATTTGTAATATTACAAATATATGCTTTGCAGATTTTACAAGAAAACTCTTTGTAGTTTTAAAAAGGATTTTCTTGGCAAAGTACAAAAAAATTAGTGCACGACGCAAATAAAATCTATATCCTGATCACACTTCCATCAGAGTGAAACAATTTTCACCTTTCCGATGCAAACACAAATAAATTGAAGAATTAAATTTATACAACAGAATACATTCAACAACCAAAACTAAAATCATACGCAAGGATCATTAAGAGAGTAATAGAGTAGTAGGGTAGTAGGAAACAGAGGTGGAGGTGATAAAACCCACCACTTCGAAGCCCGTAATCTCGTTTTTGGACGAGCAAATAAATAAATTCACGAATTACTACATATAACTGCTCAAATTAGGAGGAATTAGAATATAACAGAAACTTTTAACAAATGCTTGTATTATATGAAGTTTGGGTGTCGGAAAAACCTCCCTTTCATGATTATTTTCATCTAAATGGAGACAGTGAAAATCTTTTCACAGAAGGTGGAAACTCGACTGCAAACCGGTGAAATCTGTTCTGCTGTAATCACGACGAGAGCAATGGCAATGGCCGTGAAAGCCAGCAGTCTTCTATCAGTGGCAGCACAACACTATGATGTTTGCAGTGATTCGTCAGTCAGTACGAACTTAGTAACGGAACTACCAGCTAGTATAATTTCACTAACTGAAATCACCGAACTGGTTACGAAATGTCAACATTTTTTAGTGGCCGAGATTCATTACAGACCTTCAAAGCCGACGACGTCAAAAATTTTATTAAAGAAGAAACATTTCTGCGAAAGAGTGTACAATTCCGCTATTTCACTTAAACGACACAATGAATCACTCCACGCGTAGCTGTCTAATATAGAAATTTTAAATTTTCCACTAATAAAAAGCTGTACTGAAAAACTGGAAGAAGATTAGCTTAAGCCCTAATGATTCACGCATTAAAGCACTTTACACTTGGATAGTACATAACTAAATAATAGCACATAATATTGAGTACTCACCTTCCTCCTTCCCTTTCCCAAAATATAAAACAAAACTTTTATTATTTTGGCCCCTAAGTAATTATCTACGTAGATGTGAAGATTTGCTGGTATCAGCGGCCATCACAGAGAACACGAGACACTATTAAGCTCGAATATTTGCCAAAGTTTGTTAACGATGCAAGTTTTCTANGCGGCCATCACAGAGAACACGAGACACTATTAAGCTCGAATATTTGCCAAAGTTTGTTAACGATGCAAGTTTTCTAAGAACAAGCATGAAGGAAAAACAAAATATTTACAATAAAACTGACATTATTTGTCTTCGGTCAACAACACGTGAAAGTTCAAAAGTATTTTGATGGATTTCCCAAAATGTTCCTGAATGTTCTGCGCCGCAACAGCTTCATTTCAGATGAGAAGTTCGCCAACGGTTACAGTGACCGACTTTGTAATCAACATTTGAAACGGAAAAGAAACGTTTGACTAGCCTGAATCATTAATAATCACTGTAAGCAGATGCACTAGGCAACAATTACCTATATGACGTATGGTCTGTCCTACGATCGAAATCATGTTACTACGACACACAGGCGCAAAGCCAGGGTCGTGGGTTTCGTTATCAGATGGGGTGTATAATTTAAACTCTTACCTCGGCGCTAGTGTTGTTAACTGATCTACTCATTGCTTGTTATGACCGTCAATTAAACCCCAAAACAGTAACCGGAAGGAAAGCCAAGATAATGTTGCACCTTATAAAAACGTTGCATTCGCTCAAACCTTTTAGGGGGGGGGGAGAGAGAGAGAGAGAGAGAGAGAGAGAGAGATAGAGG
>NQII01000042.1:1542957-1552981 GCA_002778355.1 Clitarchus hookeri
TATGCATTCATTGCAGCGTTCCTACATTTGCTCAGGAAACAGCCAAATGCATAAGGAAGTTCCCAACTTTGTATAGTTGCGACGCTAAACCTTCCTATATATGCAGCTTGATGTGTGTATTATTTCCATACAGTATGTAAGTTAAGAACTTCCATTACAGTTCGGGAAGTTTACCAAACATTTTTTTCACAGTGTACTTCCATGTTTCACATAATGATCGATTTCAAATCATGCGACAGCCACTGCCAGCATTACCTCACATTGTCCCCGTAGCACCTACCTACTGTGCAGATTATGGAACACTAAACTGAAGCTCTACTTTAATATCGAATTCGTTTAATTTGGGAGTGAAATGAAGTGAGAATGGAGCTGGCCCGGAATGTATAACGACGGCGGAAACGGGAGATCCCCGAGAAAACCCGCCGAAGAGCGGCAT
Source organism: Clitarchus hookeri (assembly GCA_002778355.1). Lineage (NCBI taxonomy): Eukaryota > Metazoa > Arthropoda > Insecta > Phasmatodea > Phasmatidae > Clitarchus > Clitarchus hookeri. Next base: position 1,543,394 of record NQII01000042.1, read on the forward strand.
CGTCCGGCACGATTCCCACATGCTAAAATCCGGGAGCGACCCCGCGGGGAATCAAACCCGGTTCGCCTAGGCGAGAGGCAAGTGGTCTAACCACTACGCAACCGCGGCCCATGTTAAATTAATATCAAGCGCCACTTGTGAATGTTTCCTTAGTTTTCTTAGCTGTTCTGGACTGACCAAATGTATAATTATCCGGAGATACGTAGACTCGCCACACAACACGAGCATAATAAGAACTACTTCTTTGTCTACCAACGAATACACGGACCTTTTCCATTGCGAAACGGTTTAGACCAATGTCAGAGCGCAGATATTACCGTCACGATCCACCACTTCTTCTTCCGCAACCGCCGACTCGCCTAAACGCGGAGAGCTTTTCGCGGCAGGTCTGCCTTTGGAATAGTGCTATCACGAGCAAAGGAAGATCATGTTAAAAACCCTGCCCACCTCCAGAGTTGCTATATCGCGTGGAAACTTTAACGTGCGATCCAACGCTTGAAGAACACTCCGAGGCCACGGGCGATCAAATGTAAAAGACGCCATCACCGACGGTGCTTTGTGCCCGACTTGCCCTCATCTCGTCCGCGTACCACTTGCAGTTTGCAGCGAACGCATCGTGCAAGACGGGAACAAAGAACATCCCCCGAGAAAAAAAAAACACGTGTTACTACAACTTTGCACCGGAAACGTGCTTAGGAAACTGCGATGGACGAAACAAACGAGAAACATATCTTGACGCAAATAAAAACTGCTGGGATTCTGAAGTTGCACAAAATATACATTTTATCAATAAAAGGCGAAATGAACAAAACCAAACTTTGTCGCTCAAAGCCTTACTACTATCCCGCAAGAAACTCAACTGATTACGCGAACCTGCAAATATTCACGGTTGTATCAATACAAATTCTGAGAGATCATGGTAAGAAGAAAGCACAGCTCGAAAAATATATATGAACACTTATTTAGTAACAAATAAAGATACAGTCAAAATATATAAAGTTACATCGGTTTATTGTAAAGCGCTTCTTCACACTTAATAAAATTTAATAAAAAATTATGAAAATTTAAAGTACTTTATGCGCATTCCAGATTGGAGCTTTTCTGTGTCGTGCGATAAATTTAAATGGTTTTTTTTAAGTAATTGTCGTTATCTTCAAAACACTAATGTACGTAACGGGCGGTATAGTATACGAGTGTTTCGAATAAAGAGTGATGTTAATAAAGAGTAATTATATTAGGATATCAGCAACGGTTAAAATCAGCATTATTTACGTATGCGGTGAGCCTATAATTTAAATTATGGTTACCTTTCTGACTAATAGTGAAAAACAATGTCCATACATCGAAGCCAAACGCTGATTCGGACATGCAGTTACGGAGGCGAGTGATTTATGCAGCTCTTAACAACGAGGTGTTGAGAGCCGATGAGGGTGAAATGAGGTGGAAATGGAGCAGCGTCGCAATGCAAGGGCGGGGAAACGGGAGATCCACGAGAAGACCCGCCCAGCAGTGGCATCGTCCGGCACGATTACCATATGCGAAAATCCGGGAGTGGCCCGGCCGAGGATTGAACCCGGTTCGCCTCGGTGGGAGGCGAGCAGGCTAGCCGCTCGGCCACCGCGGCCCCCTTTGGCGGAGGGGATTCTAGCTATTTTGATAAGCAGGCTTAGGCAATAGCCTCCCAGAATTTTCAGCCTGCAGGCTTGGTTGCAACTGCGTTGATAAAATACCAATAAAGGTTTTTTTAGAAATTTGTATTAATTTTTGGTTAAACTGAAAACCATTTTATGATTGTACTGTTTTTTCCCGCAATTAGTTTAAAACTGTTATTACTTCAGCAGTCCTCTGATGTAGCTTATGATATAAAAATTATTTTTCTAACAGAATATTTTATTATTTTCACACACATTTCACGGGTGCGCTACACTCGTTACATACATAGCAAATATATTTTATAAGTCGTGCCTTTAAATACTAAAGCAGTCGTATCCAGCCTTCTTTTATACATTTTTATGTTGTTTATTTCTACTGCAAGCAAAAATAAGAGGTACATTTGTAGATTTCACAATTTAATAAGGAACAGCTATACAGGAAAAAAAGTTAAAGTAAGTTTAGCTACAATGTCCGAAAGTTGAATGTTTTTGTAGATCGCGTTTCTAAAAGGTCGGCCTACGTATGCAGCAAACCAATATCATAGCTTCAGTATGTAGTTTGCGTATATTAAATGTTTTATTTTTAATGGAAAAAACATATATTAAAAATTTTTTTTGACGAGTTCGTGTTTCGAGTTTCACATCTACACGTTTTCCTATAGGCGCTATATATAGCAAAAAAAAAATTTTGATTTTTTAAAATGAATTATTATGTAGTAATAAGATATGATACGAACGTTTTGAACAAGTTAAACAGTGGAGTGTGCTTTTAATGACAATACCACAATATCATAGGCTCATTGCAGTATGTTGTTAAGTTGTCCGAGGCATGACTGCAAGGTATAATTGATGCCTAGTTCTTCCTTAGCGCTCTTTAGTCCTGTTCTTCAAGAAATACGAATGTATTCACATAAGGGCATACGTTATCTTCACATTCCCACCAATGCCTGCGAGTAGGGTACGTTCTCCGTTTGAAATATAGTTTTGCATCCGGCAGTAACGTCGGAGTGTTGGTGACAGTTTTTGCTGGGAAAAAGAGAAAATACTAGTAATATCTGAAAACATAAGTTAGAACAAACATTCTCACTACCTTGAACCTCAATTTGGCTACAGTATGACATTCGGCTAGCTACAAGCTACACAGCATAAAATTAAGCTACTTGTAGCCGCATACCATATACAGGCTGAGGCAGTAAACATAATTTCTGGTGCTGGTCTCAAGAAAACGCTCGGGAACTTCACCAACGACCACTCCACAGCCCCAAGGTAACGGTGTGGTGCGCCGTTTTCCAGTTCGGAGTGTGGGGTCCGTACTTTCTGAAGAGGATGGCGTTACTGCAACTGTCTCATCCAATCAGCATTGTGCAATGCTAGGCAGCTTTCTCGTACCTTGATTGGGTGATCTTTTAACTGAACATGGGCAAGAAAATGTGTGGTTTAAACATGATGGTGCATCAGCACACACGTCTCGTCGTTCCCTTGGTATTTTGAGAGATGTTTCCCGGGAATGTTGTTTCCGTGCGTAATGAGATCGGGTGGCCACCGCGTTCGCCGGATTTGACCACATGCGGTTTTTTTCTGTGGGGCTACCTAAAGTCCCTGGTGTACCAACGCCGTCCCCACACACTCGATGAACTGAAGGTGGCTATTACCCAAGAGGTCGATGCCTTTCCACTCGGCATTACCCGCAAGGCGATGGAAAACTACCGTGAAATGATCAATATGTGTATCAACAATAGAGACCACCACTTGTCGGATGTGATCTTTAAAATGCGTTGATGTAAAATGGCATTTCGTGTACTATTCGTGACGAACAGATTTTTTTTGTGTATGACTTATTTTGGTTTTGATTAGCTTCCCAAGTGGCGCAGGTTATTCTGCCCTGCCCTGTACGGTTGGCAACACTACTCTACTGGCTGTGACGCCGCTCAGTGGCGTAAGTCAGAAATTTCTCAAGGGGGTGGGGTATAGAGGTGCTGACACGCACATGTTGCTTTGGACAAATCCTAGAAGAAAATTACCTCACAAGATAATCAAGTGTATCACAGAACACCACCCCCAAAGGGCCGCGGTGGTTGACCGGTTAGACTAGACTGGTCGCCTCTCAAGAAGACGAAACGGGCTCAATCCCAGCCGGGCCACCCCCGGATTTTCGCAAGTGGGAATCGTGCCAGACGATGCTGCTGGTCGGCGGGTTCTCTCGGATATCTCCCGTTTCCGGAGCTGCTTCATTCTCACCTCATTTAACCTTCATCGGCTCTCAAGACCTCGTTCAAGCTTCATCCGCGCTTTTGGATTCTTGGTTTTTCTTATTTATTTATATTTTTTTACATGAAAATTTCAAAATTACGTCTATAGCGAACTAGCTGTTGACTTTACACTGCAATACAGATTAAAAAATTTAACTACGAACCCACAAATATGTCTCAATATCGATTCTGCCAACATTTAGCAGAATCGATATTGTCAAATAGTTATGAGTACGTAGTTCAAATTCCATGTATGGACTGCAGGGTAAGGTCAATATCTAGTGCGCTGCAGACGTACTTTTGAAATTTTACTTTTTAAAAATTTAAATAATCAAGAAAAACCAATAATCCAAAATGGCGGAAGCAGCTTGACTTTAAGAGCAACCAAAATCTCCGAACTCCAACACAACCCCCAACCTCTCCTGGGCGCACCAGTGTGGCCGAGCGACACTCCTCCAAGTGGCGAGTCCCCCAGTTATCCTCCAGCACATCCTAGTTTCGGCAGACATGCACACACCAAGGTTGTCCGGGATTCGGACCCAGGACTGCGGCACGCAGCTCCGGCGAGTGGATGATTGAGTGAAGATACTTGGGAGGCCCTTAACATCGAGGTCTTGAGAGTTGATGAGGGTGAATTGAGATGAGTATGGAGCAGCGCCGGAATGCAAGGGCGGGGGAAGCGGGAGATCCCCAAGAAAGACGCGCCGACCAGCGGCATCGTCCGGCACGATGCCCACTTGAGACGCAGCTCCGGTATTCGGACACAAAGGGCGGAGGGAGACTGAAGGGGGGAGGGGGGCAGGTGTGGAAGTCAAGGAGGGCGCGGCTCTGGCAGTAATTGAGACACCTGCGCCTATAAAGGGGAGATTACAGGGCGGGGCGCAGGTTGGGTCCGCTTGGCACGCCTAATCCCCGGCAGTGAATGCGCGAAAGGAACCCTGCCCGCGGGGGCGAGGCGCGGGACAAAGCGGCCGCCTGCCTTCGCCGGGACTACCTCGCGGCACAGGCAGCTCCCCGCTCCCGTTTCCCCCCTGTCAATGAATGGAAGGGCACGGCCGCCTAAACCTCGGCGGCGGCTTCAAGAATGTCAGGCTGTGGGGGCGAGAACACTTGCGTCACTCCCGAGCCGCGAGACCTCGAACCCAGCATCTCGAAATGGAAATCTGGCGGCAATGCATCCGTCCAGTGCAGTGGAGTGGAGAAATTTGGGCTACTCAACAACGGGGTCTTTAGAGCCGACGGGTGGCGTTCCAAACGTTACTCCGAGAGTAGTGTAAAGTACGAGTAAATGTGGTTTTGGAACAAACATGGTGTAAATGCCATGCTGTGTTTACAAATATAACAGATAAATCAAAAAACATGAATTCCAAAAGACATTTATCATTTTCCCCGGATTCTTTATTTTCCAAAAATTAGTCTCGTACATAAACAGCTTTACTTGCCATAAGTTAATCATAAACATTACGTCTAAAAATGCAACCTTTATAAAAGTTAACTTTTACATAAAAATAAGATTATCACTCGTTATTGAAAATTCTCCCGTGGGTGTTTGTAACCAGAATGTCCACTTTTCCTTTAAATTTGTTTAATTCTAGTAAACTTCCTACCATTTTCAGTCTACCCTTCGTTGCTCACTGAAATAGTTCGTGTAAAAGTTTGACATTGGCGAGATGCTCAGAGTAACTACTCTGCGGTTTTGGGACACTGCCGAGAGAAATCAAACCAGTTACTCAAAGTGATTTGGGAGAGCCAAAGAGAAAATGTTACTCGTAGAGTAACGTTTTGGAACGCCGCCCAGCAGTTGTGGCGCTAACAGTGCCCGCCAACCCGGCAGCCTAGCCAACATGGGGAACCTTTCGCAGCACGCTGTAGCCAATCAGAAACAAGGCCCGTTTCCAGAACCTCGCGCAGCCAATCAGCGAATGAGTGCGCCCAGATGAAAGGAACCGTCACACCCCTCCGTATCTGTGTACTTACCCACTCTGTTATGATAACTTTACGTTACTCGTTACGCGTAACACACATCACGTAACAAATCACGTGCGCTTTAACACGTGGTCTTTTCGAGTGTCATACTACGACGCATCACGTATAGTAAATCAATTATAAAATTAGAAAAAAAATTTGTTTTTGAGACTGAAAAGGTTTAATAATTGAAGTTGCCTAAGTGTGTTTATACTCTAAGAAATTATTTGTAAATTTACCATCTCAATGTATACGTACAGTGACAAAGCGCGAATGGTAAATTATTTCCCCATACATCCATTATAACGCTCATACAGTTGATCAGGAAAGGCTCAAATGCGTAGGGAAGTTGCGGACTTTGTATAGTACATACCCATTTTTTTTTTGCCTGATTCGTAGCAATATTTACATATACTGTATATGTTAAAGACTACTCCACTACAGTTAAGGAAGTTTACCAGACATTTTTTTTCTGTGTATATTAACACTCAGTTACGGCCAAGAGAAGATTGAGGAAGTTTGGCGTTCACGAATGTATTCAAACTCTGGAAACAACTAGATGGTTGTAGCTTCCAAAATGAAAAGCACCTGGAGGTGCAGAAGTGTTTTTCGTGTATGTGCGCATTAATCGTGAGAGGTACAGAGAAAACTAAGTCGTATTTCGTGAAGAACTTAGAGCTTGCAGACGAATTGCTGAACATTAGGCACTACAATCAAGCATGTTTATACTTTTGTATAACATAATTAAACAATTCTGGCAATTTATAAATAATTTTAATATATCCTAATTTACGAATAAAATAATATTTTGTAGTTCTTATACCTAAAGGTTGCGAGTTATTAATGAATTGAGGGTTATGCAGCTATTCCTGTCCTTTCTCCGTACAGTCATTATAACATATATGTACACTGCAGCTACCTTTCTGTAAGCAAATCTTTAACAGCTGTATTATTAAATCGGATGTTACATTAATTACGTAGCTAACTACACCTTGGTTACTATGTGAGTAGACGAAATGTCAAAATTACAATTAAATCCATTAAAAACAAACTTCGATCACGCGGCACAGATCGCAAAAGCTAGACATTGACAAGCTTTTCTTTACGTGAGCGTACGTCTTACGTTACGCAAAAACTACGTGATAGGCCTCATTGAAGCACATCAGAGAAGGTAGAGCCTGCTTACGTGAACATGTCATATGTAACTTGGTGTTGTCGTAATCCCGGCCTAGAGCCTCGCTCGTTAGGCCATCGCGAGGAATGTGTCACATTTACCAGCATGGCGCAATGCACGGGCAATACAGGTTACACGAATACGGTGCCCGCAATTAACTTGCAGTTTCTGCTTAGGAAGAGAACACATGCTTTTGATATTTTAATAACTTATCAAACGCCTCGCTACACGTGGATATATTTACTTATTTAAAAAACGATAGCCGAACAAATAAACCCCATCCTCACACGCTCGTAATCGCGCAAAGGAAATCCTTGATACAAATTAACAGGAATAAAACTTATAACATACGTGCACGGGTACCCCTAAAAGTAATTGCATCATAAACTGTAGATTATTTTTTAGTTTTACATAAAAAGTCCTTCGAAACCCGGTGGTAAAATTTTTTTTATAAAACTTAAAAGGTTTTCTTCTGAAATATACAACGAATATAGTTGTAATATTACAAATTATAGGAATGTATTTCAACTCCCAATATTGAGAAGTGGAAATAAACTCACGTTTTTTTTCTTCGTTATAGAATACAAATTTCGTGAATAAATGAGAGAAGAGGGGAAATATTCTTCCTAATTTTAATTCACGCAAAAAAAAAATGCACCTTGCCAACGTAGGGGTTCAAACCCACGCCCTCTTGCGTTACTATCCTGCACCTTTCAACAAACGACCAACTTGGCTTACAAGGAAAAGATTTACGTCCACAGTGCATACAGTAAGGTACTGACAAAGCGAGAAGAACATAATATACGCGAGAGAGTGAAGAGATTTGGGCGGCTCTTAACATCGAGGTCTTGAGAGTATAATATACGCGGGGCCGGTCTCGGAGTTGTGGGAGATGATTCACCAAGACCCGCCTCTCCCCCAGGTGGGACCCAGCCACTGCTACGTCGCCAGGCCGGCAGGGGGAATGATTGACAGCTGACCTGGACACACGTCACTGCCCCACCTGCTGGAGGACTCGGCGACTTGAGCGTATGCACAAGAACCTTCCAGCTAACCCCCCATCGCCGTGTCCAGATGTGTGGAGAAGGTTCTGGGCCATGACAGGTGCAATATAAATACGGCCACAGCCGGTGGGTCGGCAGTCTGTGCTAGCCATCTGTCTTGGGTGCAGCAAGTGTGTATAGAATATAGGGGCATCGAGTGACTTGGAAGAAAAGTACTGGCTACAGACGAGAGTGTGTGCGGCGGCTACGAACGAGCGCGCGATTGGTGAAGAGGGCGAGGCATTGACGAGTGGAGAGCTACTGAGTTTGGAAGTGTTCGGGGCGCCCCACAACATTCCGGACAAGAAATTCTGGTGACATCTGGACTGAAACAAGGTGGAGCGGAATGCGTGAGTGGCACACACTTAATGTAAATACTGTAAACTCCATATTTCAAATATATAGTTTTAATAGTCGTTCAATAGGTGTTAAATAAACTTTTTTGTAGAGATTGAACTGAACAATTAGGTTGTATTAATTTCAGTTAGGTGACGAACGATTATGTTAATATGTTGACACTAATATCTATAACTTGCTATTTAAAACTAATACTTAGATTTGAATATTTATTTTGTTGACTTCTTATGAATAATTTAAGAATCTGTTACATATTAACTCCTATTTAATTAAGACCTTCACCCCTTAATGTATCAGCCCGAGTGTACTCGTTCACGTCTGACATGCTGCGGATTAGGTAAAATCATGGTCGGCGCTATGCAAGTCCAGAAGCTAGCGCCAATACAGACATCGCCTTTCCCAGACACTGCTATTGGCTGCTGCTGGCACACCAAGTATTTTACAATTGGTAGATTCTTGTGCCATGGATCTGTTGAAAACCCTCCCATAGGTTCCAAATTGTAAGCTGTTATTTGAAATTCGTAAGTACTGTTCACGCCACAAATTTCACTTATTGCATCACCTGAAATGAAAAAAAAAAAAATTACGTGTACGTTAAGGGGCTAAAGAACTTGGCTATACCCAGAGACATTGAAGAGAAAATCGTAATACATATACACTGAAGAGCCAAAAAAACTGGTATAGGCGTGCGTATGCAAATAACAGAGGTATGGAACCAATCAGAGTAACGCGATGCGGTTGGCAGCTAGATCGGTTACTGCTGCTACAATGGCAGGTTATCAAGTTTTAAGTGAAATTGAACGTGGTGTTATAGTCAGCGCACGACAGATGGGGCTTAGCATCTCTGAGGTAGCGATAAAATTTGGATTTTCGCGTACGACCATTTCACGAGTGTACCGTGAATATCAGGAATCCGGTAAAACATCACATCTTCGACATCTCTGCAGCCGGAAAAAGATCGTGAAAGAACCGGACAAACGACAACTGACGAGAATCATTAAACGTGACAGACGTGCAACCCTTTCTTAAATTGGCGCAGATTGGATTTGTGGACTGCCCTGCAGGATTCATGATGTGAATCGACTCCTGCATACCTTCAGACATTAGTCGAGTCCATGCCACGTCCTCTTGCGGCACTTCTGCGTGCT
>NQII01000042.1:1562411-1582327 GCA_002778355.1 Clitarchus hookeri
CCCGTCTACCAGGTGATTTAACTGCGTTACAGTTTGTTAGAAATTAAAGTTGTTTTGCGAAACTATTAAACATGCGTCCTATGTGCTGGTCTGCGAAAAGAACACACACTTCAGGCGAGGGCTGGTAAATGCTTTCAAGACGTCACGCACATCAGAAACATCATTTCAGAGTACTCCAAAACTGCTTAAAACTGCTTTTTCAAAGAGCGGTATCTCAAAATATACGCTTCAGATACATACGAAACTACTCTAGGGCCCTGTATTGAACCTTCCTACAGACTTTTCACCAATAAAATAATAGCCTCATCGCTCGAAGTCCCATAAGTAAACGCAGTGCGAAGACAGTAAAAAAAAGTGTTTCACGTGCAAAAGATAGCTGTAAGAATAATCAATAGCAAAAGAAAGTCAGACTCATTTACAACTCTTTTCAAGAGGTCAGAGATTTTAACTTTTACACGTGAGTACATGTTTTCTGTACTCATACTCGTGTCCAAAAACAGTCATTGTTTTTCAGAAAAATGAGTCCTTCCATAAGCCCGACACTAGAGTTAAAAAACACTTAGACGTGACTTCCGTTAATTTAAAACTAGTCCAGAAAGGGCCGTCCTGACTTGGTAGCCAACTTTTCCATAAATTACCACAACACCTTCAAGAAATTTGCTTCTCTAACCAAAAACGTTTTTAAAAACATCAGAAATAATATTTTAGTGAATGTGCATTTTATAGCGTAGATTAATATCTAAACTACAAAAATTAATAAATTACTGCATAACACTTTATTGCACACATTTCTTATTCCTGTTTTTCTCGTGCCCTTTTTCTTCCGTTTCATTAAAACGATGACGCAATACAGCATTTGGAAGAATATTAGTCACAGTATGAAGAAAATATATGGTGTGTGTGTGTGTGTNTATGAAGAAAATATATGGTGTGTGTGTGTGTGTGTGTACGTGCGTGTGTGTGTGTCTGTCCGTTGTATAAACTTCGTATACTGTAATTTGACTTTTTTGACTTGCCCAACATCTTTGTAGAGCCATGTATTGANACGTGCGTGTGTGTGTGTGTCCGTTGTATAAACTTCGTATACTGTAATTTGACTTTTTTGACTTGCCCAACATCTTTGTAGAGCCATGTATTGAAAAAAAAAGATGTTACGGGCGCAATAAAACAAACGCCAGTTGAGAGTGCTGCGCTTAGCGGCGACGGCACACGTGATGCGACGAGGCAGTGTCGTCCTTATCGCTGGATCCGGCGATCCTCGGGGGCGAGCGGCTAGCGCTGGGTGGAGCCGGGGAGACGGCGGGTTCCACTGAAGCGTGGGTTGCCGCGTCCCGACAGCGCCGCAGGGAGCGAGCACAACGCCAGCACTGTACTTCAGCTGCAGAACTACCGGCCAGCGTGGACATGCGCGCCACTGCCTTGCCCTCGCGTGTGCAAGCTCGAGACGTTCACTCCGGCAAAGGCCGTCAGGCAAAGTGAGAACTTTCGAGGCCCATGTCGCTTTTTCCTTTCAACCATTTATTGTCGTTTGACAACCTTTTAAATAAATACCGCTATGAAAGTAATAAACACATCTTACGGAAGTTAACGTCCGAGCATAAAATAAAATATATTTATTGACTATTATTTCATATGACAGGGCTTTCGAAAGTGCTCACTCTATCATGAATAGCCTTATGCAAAATATTATCAAACTGAGTGCGGTGCATTTTCCTTTTGGTGTGATTTTCTTAGACTCGGTTGAACTTTTTTTTTTGCATGAGGCGGAGGAATATCTTGGAAGCCTAACTTAAGCAGGGCTTCAGAATAGTTGAAAGCAATCGTGAATTGACCATAGATTGGCGACACTATGTGTATTGCGTCGAGCACTTTATTTCGAGCTACAGATTGTAAATACGTGACGCTTATATTGCCAACATAAACAACTTTCGTCACAGCACACCAGTACGATGAAAAGCTACGATTTCCGGTATTGGCTACTCTGATGACACAATCTAAAGAACCCATATCCGCCAAGGTAAACGTTGTCTAATTGACTGTTTTAGAGTTTTTTTTTCTACTGTTCATCCATGTTGGAAACTGGTATACGTTAATTTTGTGTGTGACGAATGAGGGGGGGGGGGGGGTTAATTAGAACTCTTTCCACGATTAGGCATTGAGGACTGGCGACTCCTAATTTTATCGAATTCCTTTCTATTTTCAACCTTCTTCTGGCAAATTAAATCGAAAATCAACGACCTCGGTGAACATAACAATAGGCAAGGCGCAAAACATCAAGTGGAAGAGGACAGCAACTGGGAAACGATCGCACCAAGTCACAATTTTTTTGTTTAATTTGCTATATATTGAAAGTTAAATTATTTGTCTAACCCCCTCACAGTAATAAATTGCGCAAAGGTATTCAGTTGCTCCAGAGTTCGTAATTTTTGAACATGAATAAATTGCCATTGTATTTTTGGTGTTTACAACGAGAATGTGACCACAGAAAGTAGTGACTCGAAATGGCGTATAAAGTATCACTCCGCAGTTGTGTGTACAGGTGCAAATGGGTCGTGCTTGAAGCGTACAACTGGAGCTGGGAAATGTAGTGCGGAGCGGTGCACTTGTCACTAATGTTTCTCCGGAGAACTCCGGTGGTTCTCTGGTTGGAATTGTGGCCCGCAGTTTTAATACATGTCACTGAATATACTGGCGTTTATTTACGATATATAACGAGTGAGACGCATGCTACAGACTTGTCCATTGATGGAACAATAGATTTACGTATGCATACATTATTTCAAATTGCGTACTATAATTTACATGCCTTTAATTAACTGAAATAGCTTGTCAAAGTCAAACGCAATCAATACCAACGTATTGATCGCGTTCGATCCCGTTTCTTTGTTCACACAGAAGAAGACATGCCTGATATCTAAATGAACGCATAATTTTAATAATAATATTTTTAAAAAGTGTGTCGTACCAACATAATCGTGTAACAGTTAGTCCATGTAATGCGAATTAGCATGGTTAAAAATCACAATCCTAGCTCGCTCGGGCGACAAACATGACCTTCTGTCACAAATAATTTCCCCTGCAGCGGAAAAAATCACTTTTGCGGGAACTGAAGTGGCAGACACGTTGAGATAAAATGCCAAAGCTATCTCATGGAGCTAGTTGCCTTGATTTGTGGACCAATATTTAACATTATCTGTTATGCTTGGAATAGGGGGATCTCAAAATATTGGCGTAACAGAATGGCAGCATCCGATGTGGCAGTGCTAGTGCGCTTATGTTGCGCTACACTTTATGTTCTGAATGCCAAAAGATCGTGAGCTCACCAGCCACTTTGTGTTTCAGTGGATGTCTCGTCATTGCCATTCCGTGCCTCCGTCTTTTGAAGGAGAGTTTTGAGCTCTTTTTCCACCAGAAATATACATTATTATTATGTCTATTATAAACAAAATAACTACGTCAGTGTGTCATCTAATGAGTGAAATACCTTTATTGACCTGAAGACGCGCTTCTTCTGCATGTTATGATACTCGAAATACCATTTTCTTAAATCTAGTATCTAAGAGAGTTAGCCCTCGAGCAACCGAACGGTTTTAATTTTGGGACAGTCTTTCGTTCATAGCTCCCAAAACACTGGTTTGGAAATCCTACCCAATTTCCGTTTCGGGAGTTACTCCAGAAACTTGAAGAAAGAAACCACGCACCAGAGGAACTATCTTTGCAGAAGTAATGTAGCGTCCCCCTGACAACATCGCCGTCATCTTCTGTAATGGAGATAGGATCACCGCTGTTTCTTCAAGGAGGTTCCACTCCTTCGCTGAAATAATAATTTTACTATATCTCTGAAACAAAAACATGGCTCACAGCAACACGCAATAAGGATGTAATAGAAATATAGTTTCCCACCTGTTAGGAGTTCGTGGAGCATTTACGATGCCTGCAAGTTCTTGTACGACATAATGCTTAACTTCCAAAAACCTCTGGATCATAAATAATTTACTTTTCCAGCACGTTAAGCGTTGCTGGATGAGTCTCAGCTCTGGACCACCTGCCTTCCTTCGGATCTTCCTTAGTTTGTCTGCAGTTACATTACTTTGTCTAGTAATAACAATGCACAATAATTGATACATAATTGAAGCGAATTGAGGAAAATGAACTCGTAGGTAAGGACAATACCCCTTCACCCCAAAGCAATACCGGGGCCTACAATTATTTGTAACCTTAGCCTTAACACACACTTACTTGAAATGCCTCACAATATCAGAACACAGACAGAGTAGCGCATCAAGACGCTCGGTTTTGGCGACGCTGTTGTTTACCACTAGATCCAGTGTATGTGCAGCACATTGGAAGTGCCAGATGTTCAAATTGTTAAAAGCTGCTGTGATGTTAGTGGCATTTTCTGTTGTTATAGCAGACACCTTGCCTACTAACCCCCAAGAAGATATCACGTTCGGAATGTTATTGGCCAGACTCGTAGCCGTGTGCCCTCCTGTAATGACTGATGTGTGAAGAGAAACAGACTTAACCGTTGACTACGAAATGGGCCGTCACAGTCGCATAACTGTCCTGCCTACTCGACGTCCAGCAGCCGGTAGTAAGCACACCATGCTTGGCTTTTGCTTAATATCTAGCCACTTGTGCCTTGATATCTTGATAGAGTTCAGGCATCAATATGTTAAACAGGATGTTAAAAATACACGAACCTTTGTTAATACATTATGAACCTCGTAACTGTAGCCAGTATTCCTCAACATATACATTACTTGCACAGAATTTGTGCATTGTATATACGTACCTCCGACAGAGTGCGATGACATGGAAATTAATACCCGGGATTTAAATCGTGCATCAATTTTGTGAAACCTTTCTCTTCTACGACATATAAGGGTTGCCTGATGGTCGCCACGAACTTGGTCAAACTTTGAATCAATTTCTTTTTATAGTTTATCCGCGGTTTCTTCACACTTATTGAACCAAACATTTGAAGAAGAAAAAAACCCATGTATAATGCGCTGGTTGTTTCCTAAATATGTCATGTATCACAAACGTTTTATTCTTCTCTTTACACGAAGGTATCTCATTTTTGGTTAAATTGGACTTTTACTTATATTTTATTTATAAATTATAATATTTCATTAATGAATAATATGAATAAAATTTGGGATAAAATAGGTGTGTCGGTAATGCCTAGTAATAAATAGTTCTAATGCTAAATATTATTCGACTGAGCACGCACGAATGTGGTGCGTTGACCCTTTGGTGAAATTTTCTAGAAATGGTTAAGCTTTGTGAGCATAACGCGGAGGAATGCCCTGAAATAATAATTTTGGCAGGGCTTCAGAAAAGTTGGAGATAAGCATGGATGGACTATACAGGATTGTCCGCTTAAAGTGGACACACCAAAATTTCCGGAACGGTTGCAGATAACGAAATGCTGTTTCTGCTAAATGAAATTACGTACGGGGGAAAGTAATTTACCGCAAAGTGAATATTCGTAACACATGTATGTACAGAAATGATTTAATAACGTATGACTTCTCCCCTGGAAACATAAATTTATTTTAACCCATCTGAAAGTACGTGAAAAGAGGAATTCAGTGATATAGTATATGCAATGGAAAATAACACAGAAACACCAAGAAATTATGTGTAAATATGATTAAATTAAGTACGTCGGTTGCATGGGGCAGTGGGCCTGTACTCTCAGCTGTAAGTTTACAGTTTGCTTAATTTTATTTTGTTCAACCACTTCAAAGAAGTGCCAGGCATCCGATGGTTTTCTGGGGATTGCGTACCTCTTTATTATTAATTACGTGTACACGCTGTACAATCGACTAGGTACTGTGGACATGTACAAAACACTTTATTACACTTTGTTACATTATCCCTGTCGAAAACCCACTAAACAGACAAATAAGAATATTGAATACTTNATTTTGTTCAACCACTTCAAAGAAGTGCCAGGCATCCGATGGTTTTCTGGGGATTGCGTACCTCTTTATTATTAATTACGTGTACACGCTGTACAATCGACTAGGTACTGTGGACATGTACAAAAACACTTTATTACACTTTGTTACATTATCCCTGTCGAAAACCCACTAAACAGACAAATAAGAATATTGAATACTTATTGTACATTGCCCAGATTTTGTCGCGTTGAACTACAAACTTANTTATTGTACATTGCCCAGATTTTGTCGCGTTGAACTACAAACTTACCCAGCTTTCCTATACACAACATTATATTTCCTTGTCGGTTGCGCTGTTCTTCCACTACCTCATAGGAGAACAGCTACTAAACGTGTTGCGTCACGTAGTGAATACTATATAGGCTATTCACGGTAAAGTGAGCACTTTTGAAAGACCTCTCATTTGGAATACTAATCAATAAATATATATATATATTATTTTAATTGTAGCCTTAGACGATAACTTCCTAGTGCTGTGGAATATACATACTGTGATTATTACTTACATGGCAATATGTATTTAAAAAGGTAGTTACAGAGTAAAAAATGGCTGAAAGGAAAATGTAACTGGGGTGTCCAAAGTGCTCACTTTACCGTGAACAACCTATATCACTGTGGATGTTGAAGATGGAATGCATTGCGTTCAGTCTTTCCTCTCATCTTTTTCTCCTACCTCGGTATGTTCTCTGGTCCACCGATTGGTTACGGAAAACGGGTTAACTACCGGAGATAACCGGAGGTGACTTATCACTCACACCACGGCATTTATTCATAGTTGCCTCCGCTTATTTCCCGACACTACGTACAACTCAGTTTTTGGAATCACGAGGTCCTCTGTCCCGACCACTAATTCTATACATTCTATTTCTCCAGGCCATATTTTTCTTGGAATAAAGTAATCACACGTGGAAAAATTAACACTATAGATTTTGTTACGTTAAGTTAGGATAGCAGATGCAGGAAAATGCCGGTATAAAAATTAACTGTTACTAGCAGTAGCACTCGTTACTGCGGTAATGAAACTGACATTTTGCGAAGTTTTGTTTATACACGTGAGTGAGTGTGTTAGTGACTTATTGAGAGTAATTAAATTGAATCATTAATTGGTTTAGTATTAAGTTCCATACTTATAAGTTTTAATTTGTAATATCTATGTAATAACTTCAAGCAAGTAAAAGTGAATTTCTTGATGTATTCAGTGTAAGATAAGGCAACTATGCCTTAACTGAGCCTTTACGCTGTTAATAAAGGAACAATAAATATTTAAAAGTCGTGTTGGTAATTACAATTAGAGGTCCCTGCGAAGTTTTGAAAAACTGAATACCCAGTTCTACACTGGAAAATAAGTTGGGAAACTTCCACATCCAGTTAGGAATCAGAAATTAAACCTTCGGTCAACTGCTACACGTGACCACGGTCAACTGCTACACGTGACCACGGTCAACTGCTACACGTGACCACGGTCAACTGCTACACGTGACCACCGTCAACTGCTACTCGTGACCACGGTCAACTGCTACTCGTGACCACGGTCAACTGCTACTCGTGAGCACGGTCAACTGCTACTCGTGACCACCAGAGCAGACATCACTGTGCACAAAGAATATCGCCTAGTTCACAGCGAATNCACGGTCAACTGCTACTCGTGACCACCAGAGCAGACATCACTGTGCACAAAGAATATCGCCTAGTTCACAGCGAATACACAATTTCGTAGTTCGCGTAGATTTGTACAAACAAAAGTTTATTATGAAATATAAATATATTAAGGTATAGTTGAAAATTACAACAAATGATAAAACAACCTGCAAACACATTTTGCGTATATTTTTAGTAAACATATTACGACTGTAAATGTTGCTTTGTAATGGCAGGTTCCAGTTCTGGAAAACAGTGTGGGAAAAGGAAGACGAGAAGCTGAGAAAATAAAATACGTTAGAAAATTGTTTCAGCAATTCTCTGATAAATTTTAAAGATGCAGTAATTAGACTAATACAACGTTAAGCCAATGTCAGTAAACATTTTACAAAAAAAAAAAATATGTATATACGACGGAGCAATTAACTCTTGGGTGATGTGTAAATTAGCAAAGATCCGCAACCAGTGTAACTTACATCTCTGTCGACAGATTGTTTCGTGGGAAGTAAGGATTGCGATCCTGATCTTGCTTAAAATTTCGTGATGCAGAAGACTGACTGATTTTCCAACGACGGACCATTAATTAACATGGTAAAATTAATCAAATAAGTCGTCTTGTGAGATTCCCCCTTACCCAACCGTTTTCGAGTAATTCATGCATACATTTAAAAACCACAAAAATTAATTTTATTCGTTTTTNTTCCCCCTTACCCAACCGTTTTCGAGTAATTCATGCATACATTTAAAAACCACAAAAATTAATTTTATTCGTTTTTAAATTTACGCACTCTTAATTCCACGCCAACAACTATGATTAGGGAAATTACACGACACGTTTGTTGACCTGAACGTGTTAATTAATAATCTGTGATCGAAAAATCAATAAACATTCGGCATCTGGAAATTTTATGCAAAATCAGGGCCACAACCCCTATTTTTCCAACGAAATAATTTGATGANTTCCCCCTTACCCAACCGTTTTCGAGTAATTCATGCATACATTTAAAAACCACAAAAATTAATTTTATTCGTTTTGACATTTACGCACTCTTAATTCCACGCCAACAACTATGATTAGGGAAATTACACGACACGTTTGTTGACCTGAACGTGTTAATTAATAATCTGTGATCGAAAAATCAGTAAACATTCGGCATCTGGAAATTTTATGCAAAATCAGGGCCACAACCCCTATTTTTCCAACGAAATAATTTGATGANTAAACATTCGGCATCTGGAAATTTTATGCAAAATCAGGGCCACAACCCCTATTTTTCCAACGAAATAATTTGATGACAGAGAGAAGTTACACTGGTTGCACGTATTTGTGAATTTACGCATCATCTAGAAGTTAATTTTTCAAACGTAAAGAATATTTGTAAAATATTCAGTAACCACATATTTATGTTCCATAAGCGTGCCAGACGATGCCGATGGTCGGCGGGTTTTCCCGGGGTTCTGCTGTTTCTCCCGCCGTTTCATCCTGGAGCTGCTTCATACTCACCTCACTTCACCCTCATCGGCTCTGAAGAACTCCCTGTTAACAGCCGCATAAATCTCTTCACTCACTTTATGTTCCATCTTCAAGGCCGTGTACCGCCATTAGGAAGCATTTCAGACAACGGGTCAAGCATATATTTTCGCTTTATTTTTCTGTGACTAACACGAAGGCGGCGTTTGTCCACGCAATTGCGAAACATCCTGTTTCTTCAATTCCAAACCTTTGCGAGCTTACATACCAACATCCTCACCAGTTTCGATTCCCACAAATAAAGAAACAGTATTTGTTACAAAAAATGAAACAGCGAATTTCCTAGGGTTCTTTTTAACCTGATTGTAAGGAATTATTATAAACTTCAGAACATTTTAAATTTATGTCGAGTAAAATAATTTAGGCTGTTCACGGTAAAGTGAGCACTTTGAGGTCCTAAGTTACTTTTTCCTTTCAGTCATTTTTTTTTNAATAATTTAGGCTGTTCACGGTAAAGTGAGCACTTTGAGGTCCTAAGTTACTTTTTCCTTTCAGTCATTTTTTTTTATCCTTGAACAACATTTTAAAATAAATATTGCCATGTAAGTAATAAACACAGTGTGCATATTCCACCGCGCTCAAANATCCTTGAACAACATTTTAAAATAAATATTGCCATGTAAGTAATAAACACAGTGTGCATATTCCACCGCGCTCAAAAGTTAACGCCCTAGGGCAGGGCTGGCGAACCAATGGCACGCGTGCCATTGATGGCACGCGACAAAATTATTGGGCACGGCATTAAATAAAGAATTTAGGTACCTAATCGAAATAATTTAGTTTTTCGTCTACATTTGACGTCAAAGTAACAATGTTCATCGTGAACGCGCTATCGGTGCCGCGTTAATGCAACAGATTGCGCGGGAGAGAGAAAGAGATAGATAGATTTCGCTCGAATTTCTGACCAAATGGGAGTAAGTGGGAGCAGGCGGCGGTGGGAGGGGCGGGAAGCTAACTATTCACTTGTTTGTTTTTGTTCTGTGGACGCTTACGTCGTCAACTGCAATTACGCATAGTTTTTCATTTAAGCTAATTACATTTGAGTTATATTTACAACTACAAGTATTATTCAACATGGCTAGTTTGGCAAAAAACAAAAATTGCAAGATAAGTGTAATACAGAATTCCAAACTTGGTGGCCTGAGAAATATGGCATGATTAATAAAGGCGATAAAGCTGTGTGTGTTTTATGTTCTGGGACAGTGATATGTATAACATAGTCTGTAAAACGGCATTATGAAACCAATCATAAATCTCTGTGTCAAAAAAGCGAACCAGAGCAAAAGGAATTCATTGCAAATACAAATAAAGAGAGAAATAAACAGTCGACATCTATGGTTAAATACGTTAGCAAGGATGGTCATACCAGTGCCGCAAGTTTCTCGGCTGCAAATGTCGTTGCCCGGCGTGGTAAACCTTCTGGCGAGGGATCATTTTTGAAGGAAGCCTGGTTAGCATGCTTCCCATCACTTTTTGAATAGTTTGAAAATAAAGATAAGATCATTCAGCACATCAAAGATACTCCTTTATCTATAAACACAGTAAAAGACAGAATCCTAAAACTGGCGGAAAATATAAAATAACAAAGAAATGACATCAAGTCCTCTCCCTTTATATCGCTATGCCTTGACGAAGTACGGAGTAACTAAATCTTCTCGTTTAGCTATTTTTGCTCGATATTGTGTAGTAAATGACGTCAAGGAAGAATTAATTGCGATAACATCGTTGCCAACAACTACCAAGGGCACAGATATTTGTACTGCTGTTAGAAATTCACTTATTGAGAAATTAATTGATTTAAGCAAAATTGTTTCCATAACGACTGATGCTTTTCCCAGTATGGTGGACAATAAAATGGTTTTATCAGTTTATTTCAAACACACATAGGACATTCGATTCTTGAATTCCACTGCATCATACATCAACAAGCCTTGTGTGCAAAGGTTGGTTTCGCCTCCCTTGATAATATAATGGTCGTAGTCACACAAATAGAGAACCTCGTATCGTCGCAGGCTCTAAATAAACGGAAGTTTGGATGAAGTCAACTCGGTGTACACTGGCTTACTGATGTATAACAATGTTCGCTGGTTGAGCAGCGGCAACGTGCTTCACAGATTTGTTGATTATCTGGAAGAAATCAGACTGTTTTTACAAAATGAGGCAAAGATTGAACAATATCAACAATTGATGGATGTTATGTGGCTTGCAAAATTGATGTTTTTTTACGGACATGTGCCAGAATTTCAATGATTTGAACGTAAAGCTTCAAGGCGCAAATAAAACTGTTATCATTATGATAGATCTCATTCGCGCTTTTGAAGTTAAACTGCAAGTTTTCAGTAGAGATATTGTTTCCAAAAACTACAAGTATTTCCCAAAATGAAAACATTTACAGGCGATTTGGATTTACACGAAAAACCAGATCAAGCAAGAGTCACTGAAGATTTTTCTTCGGTAAAAATTCTGCAATGGAAGAATTTTCATCGAGGTTTTCTCAGTTCAAAGAGTTATCGGAAACACTCAA
This sequence comes from Clitarchus hookeri, assembly GCA_002778355.1. Lineage (NCBI taxonomy): Eukaryota > Metazoa > Arthropoda > Insecta > Phasmatodea > Phasmatidae > Clitarchus > Clitarchus hookeri. Next base: position 1,574,077 of record NQII01000042.1, read on the forward strand.
ATTTATTATATATCCTGATGTGACTTAATTTGATAAACTGAACTTGTCCAAATTTGATTGGTTAGAAATCTAAGATTATGAAATGCAGCGGATTGATTTCCAGTGCAATTCAATATGGGCTCAGAAATTTATCGAAACAAGGAAAGAGTTGGAATAAATCGAATTAGAAAAACTACCAGGTAATATGAGCAAAAATTCCAATACTAAAATTATGGAAACGTGGAAGTCAATTCCAAGCACATATAGCTGTCTGCAGAAGCTGGCGTTTGCTATCTTGACAATATTTTCATCTATATATGGCTGTGAGTCATTATTTTCAGAAATGAATAACATTAAAAACCCGCTTAGAAACGGTTTAACACATGACTTTAGTTCAGCTTCTTGCTGCTAAAAGTAGCAAGTATCAACCTAACATAAACTATTGGCATCTAATTTTCAAACAGCAAACTTCGCACTAATTTTTTCTTTTATATTAATAAACATAAAACTGTTAATGTTATGATGGTTGTATAAAAATGAAAATGTAAAAATGTATTTCCGGTTCCAAATAAAGAGTATTAATAAGGAATTATTCAGTTTTTTTTCATTAAACACTAACCACCGTACTCATTACATTTGAGTGACATTCGTTCCTTTTAAGATTTTTTGTATGAAAATCGTCATAATGAAAGATTTGAGCGTCTATTAATGTATCTAAGTACGGCGGAAGTCAAGATTGTTTGTTGGCACGTTATGGCAACATTAAACATTTCTTTGGAAAAAATGGCACGTAGATGTATAAAGGTTCGCCAGCCCTTCCCTAGGCTAAAATAAAATATATTTATTGGCTATTATTACAAATAAGAGGGCTTTCAAAAGTGCTCGATTTACCGTGAATAGCTTATACGTACAATTATTTGCACGGCCTTCCATCTTGTATCTATTTTTGTTTCACCGTAGCTTACTTTTCAGTTCAAACATATGGAAACGAGGGCTGTTTTTTTTAATGTAGAATGTTTTGTCCAAATTGTATTTATTGCATCTGTAACCATAATTAAGACTAACTTAATACTTACTATTTTTCAGCCTCACATGAGAAAATTCAGACCGAAATCTGGTTTCAGAAATTCTGTCAGGTACTTCTATATGCATTAATGTTTTAATTTTAATATAAAATTTTAATAGTAAGTTATAAAAATATACCAATAAACACAAGGTGGCAAGGATACCAGCATCCTAATATATTTGAGACTGAGGCATAACACGTATTTTTAAAGTTTATTGCCTTGTTTTTCAAGTGGAAACAAACAGTTGGAGGGTTGAAGGCGCGCAAGAAGGGTCGCATTGTTATCTGAGTGTCAGAGGGTCATCCTTTTCAAAGGGGCTTGAAGATTCTGCAGGTAGTGCCCATCCCTAACGGTGCTTCAGGTCATTGCCCTTGTCAGGGACAAGACGTTGACGGGCTAGAAGCCTCCAATAGGAAGAAAGTGGGATACCTCTAGCAACCAAGCAGTTATGCTATAAAGAACAATCCACCAATTCTAGTGTTTTAAGGGTGTTGAGTAAAATACGATTTTAGATTATACAATAGACAAACCACATACATTTGCTTTCCAAAGTGAAATATGGTCTATAAACTAAACCGCATTCAAGTTTTTCTTTCGACAAACAATCATATAATAACAATGAACGTGATTTTTACTGAGCAAATTTCGCTGCTGTTAAAATTTTATTTAGAAAGAAAAAAACTACACAACAATTATGATAATAATTACCAGTACGAGATTTGCAATGTTTGAACATCTCTGATACTCTGTAGGTCAGACTGGGTCACATGTGTAGTTTATTTCGCGTAACTAGGACGAAATATAAACCATCAAGGAGTAAAATTTGCGATTTTATGACGAACATGTACAGAAGTTATATATGACGTCACCAGTGATTTCAACAGGCTCCATCCAACATCCACGCCAATAGTATATCCGACATCGTGCTCAGCAATTTTCAGGCAACGGAATATGAAATGCTTAAATTGAAATAAAACATGGTAACAATTTAGGTATCAGTTGTACTAATTTATGTTTCCTAGATGAAAGAGCAATGAATTATCAACAAAGGAAAGAGACTAGAGGATAAGGGCGTTGCTCCCTTTAGTAGAGCTACAGTTCCGGGCGTTTGGTCTGCCGGTCGCCCGAGTCTACGCACATACGGGGGACATAGGATGTGTTTACGGTTAATTAAGCACTTTCGAAATCAATATTTGAAATATGTAACTGCCCTTACCTACATATATATTTAACTAGCAAACTGTTTGACATGTACCGAGTACAGTTGGTAGAACCGGGAGGGAAGTTTTTCCGTGTGTTATGTTCAATTGTTAGGTAAACTTTTGTGAATACTTACTGAAATGATGTCATTAGCTTCGTGTTTTTCAATGCATGCAAGCGCAAGAATAAGCAAATTTGTAAATTATTTGCTTTTTTTAAATTATTAATGCACAGCTTTTCTTTCCCGGCGCATGAACAGGGGCCGCGGTAGTGTAGTGGTCAGCGTACTCGAATCCCACCAAGGCGAACCGGGTTCGATTCCCTGATTTTCGCACGTGGAAATCGTGCCGGACGATGCCGCTGGTCGGCGAGTTTTCTCGGTGTAACTTCCGTTTCCGGCGCTGCTCTATACTCACCTCGCTTCACCCTCATCGGCTCTCAGGACCTCGATGATGAGAGCTGTCAAAATCGTTCTACTCTACTCTCCGACGCATGAGTAAAGTGATCAGGCAAATGGCAATGTTAATTTTACATATGGAGGGAGAATAGAATTTTCTTTTACTAGTAGATCCTAAACAGGTCTTTCAGAAGTGCTCACTTGATCGTGAACAGCCTATGCTAGGGTGGACGCGAGTATCGCAGAAAAACGTTGGCAGCGCCCTGTCCTGGGTGGCGATTCCGAACACCTCTCATCGCAACACCTCTCATCGCAATGTTCGATCGAAGAGTAACGGTATAGTTCGTAGACAGACGATATTCTAGCGAACGTGATGAACTAGCGCCGTGCGCAGATTCTCTTTGGTGATCGATGACGTCATAGCGTTCGGCGCGACTACGACTGTCGGTTGGCTGTTTTGCTCACCGCATAAAGGATTACGTTCACCTGCACGATAAAATGCACTGACGGAAAACGGTGGCGAGTTTCGGAAATCGCCTGCCAGCCACACAAGCACGTGGACTGTCGCGTGTCTACGAAAATAAAAAAGATATAAAAAAAGTCCAGTGAATTCTTAACGTTTTATTTCTTTATTGCAGCGACAAAAAAAAAAAGCTGTAACTGTTCCTCTTTTTTCTTCGCATTTTACAGTCCTTTTTTAGACGTGCAGTACACTTTTTTAACAGTTGTNCGAAAATAAAAAAGATATAAAAAAAGTCCAGTGAATTCTTAACGTTTTATTTCTTTATTGCAGCGACAAAAAAAAAGCTGTAACTGTTCCTCTTTTTTCTTCGCATTTTACAGTCCTTTTTTAGACGTGCAGTACACTTTTTTTAACAGTTATNCTTTTTTAGACGTGCAGTACACTTTTTTAACAGTTGTTACAGAAGGTAAGCAGTATGAGCGAAAGAAATGTAGACAAAGCATAACATTTTCACTACATAGTATCGGTTTTTTTTTCACATTCGGCTGTTGGTTAAGGTATTGCGTAATATCATTTGTTATTAATGTAACAATATCGTACACAAATGCTAATCATATTTTGAAAAATCATACACCCTTAATTCTCTTTGCAAAATATTTCTTATTTTATAAACTACAATTATTTTACTTAAAATCAATGCTTTTGAAGTAATCTGATATGCCATACATAGCTTTATATGAGTTAACGCTACAAACATTTTCTTAAACAGATTGACTGCACAAAACCATTTTAAATTAATAATATTATTGCGCATACGTTTTGTAAGTATTTTTATAAAGTTTTGTTTCACTACGAATGTTTTTGTTTTGGTAAACGGGAATTCCACTATATGCGAAAACGGTTCAAGCCGGCATGCAGTCCGGACTTAAGTAGCATTGTTTTTATGCATCCAAAAATTGCCACGTATTATGTTTTCTGTAAAAAGAAGTTTTCATTTCAGTGCGTGATAATTGCTAATATAAGGATAATTATATTTTAACCTCGCGATGTAGACTTAGTTATCCTTATAATCGAGCATTATTACTTGGACAAGTGGATGCTAGACATAACCAACTGTTAAAGAGATAAGTTAAATATCGTACTGATAATCGTTTAATAGATATAAAAGAAAATTATGGAACGACGGTATTTCTTACTCGGCGAGAAAACGTACGTCTCTGGCTGCGTGCTGTTTTATTTTGTTAAAACACATGTACGGGCGCAAGTGGAAAATAAAATGTATACAGTATACAACAATGCCGCAATGTCACGTATTTTTAATTTATATTGATTGTCTAATTATAAATATTTTGAGCTATTATATGAGTGTTCATAATGGCATCAAATGTCATTTGCGGTATAAATACATTTTACTGACTAACATTTTCATTTAAACGAATATAATGTACATATACGGTGTTTGGTGCATTTTACTCGCGTGTCCGCCATATTCTCTCTTTATGTCGTGAATATAGGAGAAATTCAGCCCAAGGAAGCATGGCGTTATTAAAATTCGATGAACGTTAAGATGTAACACTAAATCGTTAGTCAACGAAATTTGTCCGGAATCAGCCCCCTGGCGTTGTAATATTTTTTGCGTCTTAGAAATACAGTTTTGTGAAGTTCACGGCAGCAAAGCGTAAGACACATTCCTTATCAGTCTCTTAAACAAAATGTAACTAAAGGATGTTCACGGTAAACTGAACACTTTCGGAAGTCCTGCTTAAGATCTACTTGTATGCACACTGTGTATACTTCATGTACAAATTAACACTGCCATGGGATTGCTCACTTTATTTATGCGTGGGTCAAGTGAAAATGTAAAATTATTAGAAAAGTGAATATTTTACCAATTGGCTAATTCTGACACTTACGTGCATTAACGATACACAGAAATGCAAATAATTTCAGTTTTCACAAATGTTTACATAAAACTTCTACTTTAAAGTTAAGACGTGGAACTACTTTCCGTCGTTACCATCTTTACGGGACGCATGAAAGTCGGTTTGGCCGTTAAAATATATGCAGATAGGGACAGTGATATTTTTTTAAAGGTTGAATTCAAAAGTGCTGAGATAATCGTGAACAGCCTATCACGAACTCGTATCAATGAAAAATAGCACAAGGCTGCTATAATAAATATATATTAGGGTATTATTACGAAAACTCGCCGGTCCTCCTGCATAGTTTCAGANATGCGTGGGTCAAGTGAAAATGTAAAATTATTAGAAAAGTGAATATTTTACCAATTGGCTAATTCTGACACTTACATGCATTAACGATACACAGAAATGCAAATAATTTCAGTTTTCACAAATGTTTACATAAAACTTCTACTTTAAAGTTAAGACGTGGAACTACTTTCCGTCGTTACCATCTTTACTGGACGCATGAAAGTCGGTTTGGCCGTTAAAATATATGCAGATAGGGACAGTGATATTTTTTGAAAGGTTGAATTCAAAAGTGCTCAGATAATCGTGAACAGCCTATCACGAACTCGTATCAATGAAAAACAGCACAAGGCTGCTATAATAAATATATATTAGGGTATTATTACGAAAACTCGCCGGTCCTCCTGCATAGTTTCAGATAAGCCCGACTCTCTTAGAAAGCGAAGATGCATAGTTTCCGAATTCTGAATGCAAAAAATCAACAATAAGCAACACAACTTACCTCCTTAAGCAAACATTACTCAAATTCAGATACATTTCTGCGGTTATTTTTAACNAACAATAAGCAACACAACTTACCTCCTTAAGCAAACATTACTCAAATTCAGATACATTTCTGCGGTTATTTTTAACTCCGTACAGTATATGTCCACGTTCTTGCACAAGTGTAAGTTGTTATTCAAGTGTAAACTGTTTAAATTAAGAACTATCCCAATAGGAATATATGTAAAGGGTGGCTACACAAAACGTGAAACTTAATTCCCTGACTGTTCCAGGTTTTCCCTGTCTCATCGCATTTTTTCCCCTGGCCTATACCAATGCAATAACATAACATTTATCGTACATTTTAATTAATTGAAGCACTGTACACAAACTACGTAATAAAATTTTTTCTATAAATGTATTCTCTTGCAACTATCAATTCAAAGGAATTTAAAAATTCAGTATTGTGTAATACACTATGCGTATCAATGCAACAGCATGGCACGTAAAGTATTCTTTTAGTAATTTCACTATCAATAAATACATAGCGACTACCAACTTTGGTATGAAGATAATATTCTCTGGCTTGAAACATTATGTGTGGTACATGTGACAGATACATAGCTAAAAAACACAGGCTACAATACAATAAAATCATGCAAATAGTAAAACCACGCCTACTAATAAAGTCTGCCAAAACTAAAACGTTTTGCGAATTATCACTGCTATGGCACCCCACAAGNTAAAACCACGCCTACTAATAAAGTCTGCCAAAACTAAAACGTTTTGCGAATTATCACTGCTATGGCACCCCACAAGAACTAGTTTGAAATGCCACAAATGCTGCTTCTCCAGCTCACGGGCTGGCGTTCAAGACCACTCCGTGGTTCTGATTAAGACCAAAGAATGTAACAAATATATACATTACAAAATGAGCNGGCTGGCGTTCAAGACCACTCCGTGGTTCTGATTAAGACCAAAGAATGTAACAAATATATACATTACAAAATGAGCTTCCTGCACATTAGAAACATATTATACAAGGGATTTGTTATAAAAACTACTTTATTTTATATAAAGCACCTTCGGGGAGTTTCTACGTAATCTCCGACAGGATTAATATTCATAACCAGCATTTAGAAGATGAAATACTAAATAAAGAGACGTATTAAGCAAACAAACACAGCCAGCTAATTATCTCTATTTTAGATGCTACTGCAAAAATTTTGAATAACTTAAATACATCACTTACAAGACATTGCTTGGACATTCAGCAAATGTCCCTTTCACAAAGACACCAATTGCAGGATCATCAAATATTTATACACAAGAGAATTAAAAGCAATCACAACGTGATAAAAAGTCCCTGTTCCCTGACTGTAGCCACCCTGATGTATCATTACTCTTCAAAATTAGTAGTTTCCAAAATACACAAAAGCTTTTATTTAGCTAAAGTCAGTGAAGCAGCGTCGAAACAGTGTCTTTCACGAAGTTTCAGAAAAAAAAAAGTTGTTAATAAACTGCAAATAATGTGGGAACTATATTCTAAATTCGACAACGGATGGGTTTGCTTATAAATTTTCCTGTTACATTTTATAGAAAATTTAACGTTACCGAAGAGCTAATAGAAGATAAATAACTTGAAACGTATATATATATATATATGTGTGTGTGTGTATGTATATATATATATATATATATTTTATATATAAAGAATTTGCATAAGCAAAACATGTCCGTTCTTATCGGTTTTGAGAAACCTGAACAAGCTGAAATGTAATTGGATGTGGTACACCTAGAGTATGTTATAATACGCACCGTCTAGATAATTTGAATTTTTGTACATTAAACAAAATTAAACATTTTCGAAAAACCACCAAATTGCAAGGTCCGCTAATCAGGACGTTATTGCCAGGGTGATAATATCCTTTTACTTTACTTATAAACATTTACACTTTAACGGAAGACAAATGTGTCTGCTGAATATTTACAGGTATCACAATCATGCACAGGCCACGAAATAAAAAACTAAGTTATAAANAGACAAATGTGTCTGCTGAATATTTACAGGTATCACAATCATGCACAGGCCACGAAATAAAAAACTAAGTTATAATAATTAGAAGACGTTCCAACAGAACGAAATTTCAATCCAGAAAATAATCACAGTTACTGGTAAACATAAACTGGTATAAACAATATAAAATAATTTTCGAAACAAAGGAAAATTAATTGTTAACCATTGATCAAGACGGAAAGCCCACGATGAAATAACGCCTAAATGTTAAATATTAACACGTGGAGAAAAAGTATGCATTCTGCGCAATTGAAATCAATTTCCTTCAAACCGTAATAAAAGTTATTTTGTAAACATGGTAGAACCTGTAATTCACATGATCTTACATTAACCTACTGAGTTCCCTGTTACATTAAACTGTAGGGGAAAAAAAAA
>NQII01000042.1:1582435-1599909 GCA_002778355.1 Clitarchus hookeri
ACAAAAAGAGATAGTAAAGGGGGGTGGGGGGGCGCAAGAAAAGACCTTGCGACTTACCCTTCGTTTACCATTCAATTTATACTGTTTCGTGATTAAAAACTTTAGATGGAAGGTGGAGCGCGGAAAACAGAGAAAGCCGATAAATTTGTGATAATTTCCTTTTTTTTTATGTGCCTCGGTGATAAGCCACCCCACGTCGTCGTCCCCTCCACCCAAACCCCCGGACCCCCTCTATCACTCAGCCAACCACCACCCTCAACTGGGGCGCCCCGTCACAGGGTGAAACGCGAAGCTTATAGAAGAGAGCAAAATAATTAATTTACTGCAACAAAGGACGATCTGCGACATTGGGCTCCAATCAAGAAAACTTTACACCCTCGCCTCGGGGAGGAAAAAAAATTACGCGGCAAATTGAAAAGAGATGCTTCGACAGACGATGCCGCGAGGCAGGGTGATCGCCGCTTACAAGGAACTGAGCGACGCGCATTAAAAAAAGTCGCCACGAAGGCTGCTTCCTCCGCCGTCTGGAATCTCGCGTCAGATGGTCTGACCTCGCGTACAGACACACAATGTGGTCAATAACGACGCCATAACATGTAGAACTTGTATGTATCCAAGTACCCCCGACGCAGGAAACCTGTAAACCTGTCTTCTGCATTATGCCGCGCATTTAATTTACACACACTCTCTAGATGTTAATTTTATTTTGCTCCAAGACCTTACAGAAAATGTTGCACACTTGTAAAAAAAGACATTAAATACACTTTATGGTTGGAACCCTGGCAATTTCTCCGAAGACATATAATGCTATCCATAGCAAAAGGGCGCCAATTAAATAACTGCGCTCCTGCACCTTATTTACATTACAGAAAGTCGCCAATTAAAAATAATATACACTTCTCTACTGATTTACACCCAGATACACAGTCCCGGGTAGTGAAATTCGGTGTATCAAACTGATTCGCCCGTTCACAGCATTTCTCCAGGTCAATTTTCTGTAAGAAGGATTTCAGTGACTCAAACCACCAATTCCACTTCAGAAGGCAGGGCGGTTTTCTACCCGCAACAATTTCACTTATTTCTTGGCAGCCATATTAATTGTCTCACGGGCAGGGCGTGTCCGCCCGTACACGTGATTCGCCTAAACATATATATAGAACGTGACGCTGACGTTTATATCAACTACAGCTGCCATGTATGAACGGATGGCGCGAACGTAGTGATTTTAAACAAGGCATGATTATTGGTGCATATAAGTTTGGCCATTTTTACCTACGAGTAAAAACGCGCAAAATTAGCGGCATTATTTGGTGGAAGGTGAGACTTCGCCACCCTCTAAAAACCAGAGAACAGCTGAAGTTTTCATTGGCCGCTGGCCTTTTTTTACGGAATCTCTTACCTGTGCTGCTGCATTACAGAGGATTGGTCATTCTGCCATTGGAAGTTTGCCACTGTCTCTTAAGTACTTCGGGGCGTGCCATGTGCAAGTTTTCGGCCAACCGTCAAACCATATAAAAACTCAAGTCTGCTGACAGAAAGCAAAGCGAATCTCGCAGGTCCGTATCTATGAGATGTCATGCCTAGTCCCAGATACCCAGCCCAACAGTGGGTGATTTGCAGATCGGGAGAGTCGAAGTCTGCGACGTGTGAAGTCAACCCGAAAGGATTCGTTGCAAACGGTGGCTATAGACTCTCGACCAACACGACCGACATCGGGAAGTGCTATTAAATGATGTTACCGTCTGCCCGAAGTTGGTTCTACTCGGACTCAATGGACGCATTTGCTGGACGTCGATTACAGTGGTGCAGGAGCACACCGCCGCTGGACTCATGAACAGTGGAAGAACATCCTAAGGACTGGCGAATCATGCTACATTTCATGGTGATCTGACTACGTATATGGGTGTGGCAAACGCCAAACCAGCTTTTCCTACAACACTGTATAGTTCCCTGTGTGTCATTCAAAGGAGGTGGAAATATGAAATTGTCCTTTTTTTCGCGGCACTGTTTTGGTTCACCACATTTATGCCTATATTCAGGAATGCCAAGGCTTGTGAAGCAATTCTGGAAAATTCGACAATATCCACTCTACTAGAACAATTTGGAATTGGCCCATTTTCAGCAGGACAACGCAACGGACAATGGCTATAACCGAGTGATCTGGGAACATGGGAATGGATGAACTTAAATGGCCTGCCCATAGTTCTGATGTCAACACCGTTTTGGATGAGCGCCAGTTGAAAGCCGGAACCAACCGCCCACTCAACAAATCTTCGAATTGCAAGTACTGAAAGAGTAGTGCAACAAAATCCTGCAACAACTGACGCAAATTGACGTAACATATTCTTACATGGCTTGGATAGAGTCCAAAGGTGGACCTACAATATACTGACACCAAACTAAATCGTGGTTACATTACTACGCACGTCTGGTGATTAATAGCAAAGAAGTGTACGTCAATGTGACGAAAACTACTTGAATGAAAATCGAGTTTTGGAATATTACTTCAGTTTGTGTACAGCTTCTGTGTAATGATATCGACAGATGTGCCTAGCTTAATGCCAGAAGACTAATAAATATATACTGCTACGGTTAAGGAAAATTTTTCGTGAAATTAGGGAAGATTACGAGTAAAATATTTCAGAAGTCTTCGTAGCATTGCGTAGACGTCCTTTTCTCAATAATCAACTAACTATGAATTTCGCAGAATTTTCTTGCGGCAGATCTGCGCATTCTTTCTTTATTGTTTCAATAGTCAATCATTTTGTGTAACGAAATCATTCAATATTCTTTTTGACGTGAATATTTCTTTAAAATTAAACTGACCCTTGGTGTACCAGGGCTGAAACGGCGATGGAACGTTTCCAGGGTGATCCGTTACACTATAACTTCGTGAGTAAGAACGAGACAGAAATAAATTTGGTCTCGTTCGATCGGGCATACGACCGATATAAGCGTGACCTTGAGTTGACGCCGCGCATGCGCTAGGCGCGGGTGGGGGTAAGCAACTACTTGCGGCCATTTTGAGAGCGGGCGAAAATTTCCGAGCAGTATATCTCGCAACTATGATGTGCTACATCGCTGATTTTGCCGCCACACGGAAGCTCTCGTCCAGACCTGTCGATTTAAGCCACGAAACCCAGCTATCTATTTCGTTAATTTAATTTCATTCCCATATCTCAAAGAAAATATTGCCTGCCAATGCAGACGTGTTCACATAAACACATGTCCCCGACACAACTGCAGCCCAAATATTTTTATTAATGCATTTTTAAATTCTTGACCGAGATTTGACGCGAATCAAAAATTTACTATTCTGAGACCAAACTTATTGAACTAATCGGATCTACAATGCATAGTCTTTAAATTTGATCAAGTATTTCAGGTTTTGCCACCTGTTACACATAATTTCAACTGTGTATTTCCGTAGAACCTTTCGTTGATTCACTAATGCTTTCAAGAGTGCAGTAAATGGTTAATTATTGACGCCACGCTACCTCCGGCATCCAAGCGGGTTATGCCTGCTGCCAGCCCTAATTCGGCAGCAGCTCTCATCGAACTTTCGCGGGAGTGTTGAGGGAAGGCAAGTTTGATGGCGTGTATGTCTTCGGAGTGGCAACGTTCGACGTGACAGGCAGACCATTAGATGTTTTGCTAAGTTGGGCAAGTTAGGTGCGCTCCGCTAANGTTTGATGGCGTGTATGTCTTCGGAGTGGCAACGTTCGACGTGACAGGCAGACCATTAGATGTTTTGCTAAGTTGGACAAGTTAGGTGCGCTCCGCTGANAGTTGGGCAAGTTAGGTGCGCTCCGCTGAAATGTTACCAGCGGGATTTTAGCGTTCTCCGTCTTGAACCAAGCGATATAGGCATTGCCGTCTCAAGGTCATTGCAACTCCGCTACAGTAAACGATTTACCTCCTAGACCGAATTAAGTAATTACGCAGAGGTAATATTTAAAGAATGTCAAACTGCTGCATTTATTCGGCACCAAAATATATTCCAAACGTGTGATCCAAAATCGAATGTAACCAATTTAAACTCTCGAATGCACCAGCCGTTTCCAGACTTCAATGATTCGCCTTGAGGTGAATTTTAACTCAACATTTCAGAACAATAGGTACGAGCTGGTACATTATCATATATTGCGTTATTTTATTGGATTCAAACTAGTTCTGGCTATATACACTGAAGAGCCAAAAAAAACTGGTACACCTGCCTAATATCGTGTAGGGCCANGTACATTATCATATATTGCGTTATTTTATTGGATTCAAACTAGTTCTGGCTATATACACTGAAGAGCCAAAAAAAAAACTGGTACACCTGCCTAATATCGTGTAGGGCCACCCCGAGCAGGCAGAAGTGCCGCAAGACGACGTGGCACGGACTCTACTAATGTCTGAAGGCATGCAGGAATCGGTTCACACCATTAATCCTGCAGGGCAGTCCACAAATCCAATCTGCGCCAATTCGATAAAGGGTTGCACGTCTGTCACGTTTAATGATTCTCGTCANGGACTCTACTAATGTCTGAAGGCATGCAGGAATCGGTTCACACCATTAATCCTGCAGGGCAGTCCACAAATCCAATATGCGCCAATTCGATAAAGGGTTGCACGTCTGTCACGTTTAATGATTCTCGTCAGTCGTCATTTGTCCCGTTCTTTCATGATCTTTTTCCGGCCACAGCGATGTCGAAGATGTGATGTTTTACCCGGTTCCCGATACTCACGGTACACTCGTGAAATGGTCGTACGCGAACACCCAAATTTTATTGCTACCTCGGAAATGCTATGTCCCATCTCTCGCGCGCCGAATATAACACCACGTTCAAAGTCACTTAACTCTTGATAACCTGCCATTGTAGCAGCAGTAACCGATCTAGCTGCCGACCGCATCGCGTTACTCTGATTAGTTCCATACCTCTGTTATTTACATACGCACGCCTATACCAGTTTTTTTGGCTCTTCGGGGTATTTACACACTTAACATGGGACTTCCTACTTTAATTTCGGAACTGGCAGACGGTAGGCAGCGCGCTTAATGCTCGTCACAAACGCTACATCGGCGAAATCGGACTCGACCGATGGCGTACGACACGGGGGTGGGCGGACGGATTTTTTCGGTGGACTGGGAGAGCAAGGAGGAGTGGGTGGGGGGACAGATATAAACAAACCTGTCGGCGGTGTCAGACGAGGAAGACTGCCTGCGACCGGTATCACATGTTCCCGCGCGGGAATCTGAATAGGCGTCGGAGCGGCAATGCGGCCGGCTGATACTCCCGCTGTAGGGCGCGCATGCGAGGCGACCGCCATTTACACACAATGCGGCCCTTCACGAGGTCAGTCCCGCTCCGCAGGGCTGCAGATATTTAAGAGCCAATTGTGCCGGAATTTATTCGTCGGGCGCGGCCGGCGGAAAAATCGTTCGCGACTTATAAAAGGCCGCCGGCAAATTTATAGGTAATACGGGAGAGATGGATTGGGGATTGCAGTGTAAAAAAAAAACAATTTTTATTGAGAGAATGTTTGTAGTTTTACAAATGTTTGTACCAGCACAAAAATTTATTCTGTAAAGTTTATAGATCATAAATCACAAGGAGAAGTGTTTGTAATATACCTCAATATATATTTGTACTACTCTGACCCGTATCCACGAGCTCAAGCAAAATGGCGGACACTCGTCAAAGAAAAACCGTATAGAGCTGTTCTTGCAAAAATTAGAGGCGATGTAAGCTGTATTTTCGTGCGAAAAGAAATGTATTGCAAGTTTGAATAACATAAAACAGTTAAAATAACTCAAATAATCATAATAAACTGACGACGAAGTTAAAATTATGTGATGCAGTTACTCATTAAATGTTAATGTTTTATATATACACAAAACTAATAAAATGAAATTAATGTGTTCTTCTTAACCGAATAACTTCACAAATATTTTGCAGGTATATATAGCTATATTTAGTCCAAAAATAATTGAATAACACGGAATTCAAGTTGGTCTTGTGGTTAAGGCTGTGCGGTAAAAACGCAGGGGATGTAGGTTCTAGTCCCCGTACCGGCAAGGTGTAATTATTTTTTTCGAGAATTATATTTTGAAATGGTTTTTTTCCCCATTCTCTGTTATTAATTCATCACATTTGTTTTGTAGAAAAATAAAANAAGTTAAAATTATGTGATGCAGTTACTCATTAAATGTTAATGTTTTATATATACACAAAACTAATAAAATGAAATGAATGTGTTCTTCTTAACCTAATAACTTCACAAATATTTTGCAGGTATATATAGCTATATTTAGTCCAAAAATAATTGAATAACACGGAATTCAAGTTGGTCTTGTGGTTAAGGCTGTGCGGTAAAAACGCAGGGGATGTAGGTTCTAGTCCCCGTACCGGCAAGGTGTAATTATTTTTTTCGTGAATTATATTTTGAAATGGTTTTTTTCCCCATTCTCTGTTATTAATTCATCACATTTGTTTTGTAGAAAAATAAAANGAATTATATTTTGAAATGGTTTTTTTCCCCATTCTCTGTTATTAATTCATCACATTTGTTTTGTAGAAAAATAAAAATAATTTTATGTCTATTCCTCAATAATGTAAGTTGTAATACAAGCACATCCTTTGTAATATGTTAGGAAATATGTGTTTTGCAGATTTTACAAGAGAATTAGTTCTACAAAATATTTTCTTGGCAACTGACTTTCCAAGAATTTTTCTTGTAAAAGTAAAAAAAAAATCAAATGTACAGTATACAGAGCATGGTTCGAAATCCGCTCCACATATGCGGTGCTGGCGCAAGAACTAAGGACGTACCCAAATTGTCAGTATATACTTGTTAAGCAAGCACATACGCATTTTGTCCTGGCATGCACTTGCTCAGAAAATTCAGATGGCTCGTCGTCACACATTCCAGCGGCAGTAGCATAAACTATGAGTAAACAGAAGCATGTAAGCCTACTGCGCGGAGACACGAGCGTGTTGCGATTCTTAAAGGCCGTTCACGATGAAGCGAACACTTTTAAACTCTACCTTTGAAAGAAAATCACTACCCTTAACTACATATATGCTATAGTCCATTCATGGTTACTTCCAACTTTTCTGAAGCCCTGCTTAAGTTCTACTTCCGGGATATTCCTCCGCCTCATGCAAACAAGGCTTAACCGAGTCTAGAAAATTACACCAAAGGGACAGCGCACTGCATTCGTGAGCACTCAGTGTCGTAATATTTTGCGTAAGAACTATTTCTTATTAGGCGTTACTAACACACCATTTCCCCCTCGTTTTTATTCATATTATTTATGAATTAAATATTTTAATTAAATAGTAAAATATAAGATAACGTTAATTTTAGAAAAATGAGGCATTTTTGTGTTTCGCAAGTATAAAGTGCCTGTGACTCGTGATATGTTTAGGAAACAACCAACACGTCATACATGGCGTGATTTTTCAAAGGTTTGATTCAAGAAGTGTGAAGAAACCACGAACAAACAATACAGTACGTAATATGGCATGCGGACTCCAAGTTAAGTTGGCAGTAAATTCGGAAATATAGTCCCGCGCTTTGACGTTGCAGTGGAAGTGTAACGTTTCAATTTATGGCTACTTAAGAGCCTGTGTCACCCGCCTTATTGCATTTTATATTTATTTATTCCTCATTCAAATTTAGGAGGTTTTATTGAAAAATACCTATCATTACAGCCATAATATATGAACTAATAACGGATATTTATTAAACAATTAACTTATTACAAAACAATATGTAGGAATTCATTCTCACCTTATAATGACAAACAGGGAACATCTATCAACAATCAGGTACAAAAATTTGCACAGAAACATGAAATGTAATGATGCTTCTTTAATGAAACATTTTCAGTAATAACCCTGAATCGTCTGTTAAGACACTAAAACGAATAATTTCGTTATAAGGGGCGATACAGTCTCTTCAGTCGCCGTTTGTTTTATAGCTAAAAAGAGCACGAATTTGCAACTTATTTACAAATTAATTTTTCCTAACAAATACCACTGTTTCCCCGTAATGAAGCATGAATAGGGTTAGACGGGCGATGGAAATTAAATCTTTCATATGGCAGAAGGATACAAAAATGAGGATAAAAACAGATCCTAAGCAAAGCTTTCAAANATGGAAATTAAATCTTTCATATGGCAGAAGGATACAAAAATGAGGATAAAAACAGATCCTAAGCAAAGCTTTCAAAGTGTTCAATTAACCGTCGAGACCCGAAACCAAAGTTTTCTGAGGTTATTAACAAAACAAATACTTAATGAAATATACCTTGAAATCTGCCGTCTTTGGTCATCAAGGTTGTCTAGAGGCATATAAAGCCCTCTGCATCGCCTAGAAATAGGAAGCACTATTACCGAACGTACATATTTTTATACGCAAGCTATTAGCTGGAAACAAATTTAACCTAAAACTGTGTACTTACAATTAAATGACGTTCCGTAAAAAAAATACTGGCTTTTAAAGGTAGTGGTCTTCATTTTATACCATTCACAAGACGTTCACAGAAAAAAACGAAACAAATATGGTGACGGCAGCAATAACGCGCACACACCCACTAGTAAGCAATTCTGTGTACTCGCCACGGCCAGAGCCTATATTTGCCATGCTGCAATTTCGTACCGCGCTAGTTCATAGGCCTACATGATGACGTCACATGCGGGGCCAAGTGCGGGCACGCGAAACTGGTAAAGTGCGGGCACGGTTACTTCCAACTTTTCTGAAGCTCTGCTAAAGTTCTACTTCCAGGATATTCCTCCGCCTGATGCAAACAGTGTTTAGCCGAATGGAAAATTACACCAACGGGGCAACGCATCGCATCCGTGCGCACTCATATTTATACAATTTGGCGTAACTATTTATTACTAGGCATTACTAACACACTTATTTTCTCCCTGTTTTTATTAATACTTAGTAGTTACAAATGAAATATTATAATTAATATATTAAATATAAGTAAAAGTTTAATTTAAAAAAAAATAAGATAGTTTTATGTTAACAGAAGTATAATACGCATGTGATACATGGCATATCTAGGGGAAAAAACCAAACACGTTATGTATGGGGTGGTTTTCCAAAGGTTTCGTTTAAAAGTGTGAAGAGACCGCGAATAGACTATAGATAATTCCGAAACGGCCTAAATTCGTTAAGGTTGCACGCGGCTAATACGACCGATATGGACTGTTAGTGGTATACTCAGCACTTTTGAAAGACACGCTGAGGATCTCTCTCTTTCCATTTTGTAGCCATCAACCGTATTGAAATTTTGACACAGACACGGTTCGGATGACTATTCGTGGGCCCATTACTTGAACTCACGAAAATTCTAGAAATTTAAGTATTTACTAAAACGCTGTATCTTGTCTATAACATGCGTATAATAAATCACAGGAATTAAGTTCAATATATTCAGCGTCCGTAATTTTGAGACACACTTTCCAAATTACGAAAATATTTAGATCTAGTTTTCTTACTCCGCAGCCAACTTTACATGCAGNATTTTGAGACACACTTTCCAAATTACGAAAATATTTAGATCTAGTTTTCTTACTCCGCAGCCAACTTTACATGCAGTAACGGCCAATAATTTTTTTTTTCCAATGGTTGATTTCAAAAGTGCTCTATTCAACGCGAGCCTTATACCATACAGTTATCACCAGATGTACAAACAATAATCCACCAAAAATAATACTTAACTGCAACTTCTTAAGCATAGGTATGATTTTTTCCCGGGCATCATACTGTAAATTTACTTTTACAGATCTCCCATAACATGGTACAGCAGGAGACTAACTTTTGTGTTTAAAACCAGAAATTTATTGTGCATAGAGGAGTCCGCTTCTTTCAACAGGAATGGCACGGTGACCTTCTAGCACCAGCTGGAGAAATATGCAAGTGGCACTATATATTCTACGGTAGAATAAATAAAGGTCACGATCATGGATTCCACTGAGCAGAACTCGTAGCGTCAATGAAGAAAAAAATACGTTGGGTGGATGGCCGACCTTCTACAATTGGTACCACAGCAGTTGTACGGTTTTGCAAGTGTCACATCGTCCCAAACATTCTGTAGCAACAAGTGGTTGAACTACCGAGAGAAAAGAGGCGAGTAGTTATTCCTTTTACGTAATATTTCTAGTTTCCGTCAATAATACCATTACAAATTTCAACAGTAGTACCTACAGCACGTTACGTTGGAAATGACTGAAAATGCCATTCGCGAATGCAATATGGAGCGATTGTTTCGACANAGTACCTACAGCACGTTACGTTGGAAATTACTGAAAATGCCATTCGCGAATGCAATATGGAGCGATTGTTTCGACAAATGCAGCCCATGTTTTCCATACAAGAAAAATGTTAACCACGTTCCTACTGCAGCACGTAAGTGAGAAAGTCAGCACCTTGCCTTTATTTTCTGTTAAAAGTGACTTTGGTAGTCAAGGCAAGTGAATGAATATGCATTCATGCAGTGGGATGACGAGGAGTAAACTCTGAACAGACCTATAAAAAGTGTTGATCATTACAAGCATCAGTGAAATATACACCAAAAAAATGCACAGAAAGATACCAGGTGGTAAAAGAGTTATTAATGATAGCGATGAGAAATCATTTACCACTTAACCAAACTGCCTGTGGGTAAAAAATATTTTTCGTTACTTTTTGAGATTATATATGCAAAGTAAAGGAGAATTATGAACGAACGTTAAGACAATACGCCAAAATATGAATGGATTGAAAGGTTTCCCTGTGGTCATCCTGGATTATCAATAAGGTTTTCAAAGAACAAGAAANATTATCAATAAGGTTTTCAAAGAACAAGAAAGTAAGATCTGTTGCGTCGGAAGAAACCAGCATTATTTGCTAGCACCTAGTAGAAAGAGAAAGATCAGTGTTCCTAAAGGAAGGGACATAAGTGAAAGCGATGTTGCGAGGCCATCGTTAAGCGAACCATACAAACTGAAGACTCACGAACCGAATCAATAATACACAGAAGACCTATAAAGCCCACGAACAATCCCTTTCGGACGATGGAAATTTGTACTTAGGTCCCAGACAATACAGAGGTATTTCCTGATCGAATGACCAGTCACTGACCACTTTAATACTTTTTCCCTTGAAAGATTTTAGCAATGTCAATTATGCCACTGATATATACGGTGATATTCACAACATACGAAAGAATGTTGAAATCACTAAACGTAGTCGAACACTTGACTGTACGAACCAAGAAAAGCAGGCAGCTTCAGGGTTGCCACCTTTCTCACCCTTTGCGGTAAGTAGCGGTGTAATATTATGCCTATCGCAGGCTGGTTCAACGACTGTTTGGCGCCAAACGATTCAAATCCCCTAAAGAGAGAACACGGTTGCCTCTACCTTGTCAGTCGCGTTTGGTTGAATGTCTTCGCGTTGATATTCAGAGTGCTGGGCATACCCAATTTCCTCCTCTACTGCAAACTTGCACAGCAGAAGAGGTCCCCCCTCCAAGGTTGCTTACTTAGGGTACAGTGTACATATCTATCAGGCGTTTGCCGTACACCGGGTTTGTGACTATGTTAGTCCTACTAACGGCAGGCTCACTCCGACCCAAGCGATTGGGGTCCTGCTAGGCCACTTTTCCACAAGGTCCACGTGCATTCAAGCCAGACCAGCCTGAAGATGCGCCAAGCTGATCTTTAAGCGTGCTTTCCACTGCCTTNTCCGGATCCCCAGTGGACCCTGACCATTCCTGACGTCACAGGTGGGGTGTGTGCCGAACAGCGAGTTGTGGAAAACCCATGTCTAGTGCGAGTCTAGCTTGTTCGGGGCGATGGATCTCGAGGCGACCCTCCAGGCCCTTGTGAAATCACATCAAAGATGCCGACACAGAAACCTTTGTTCTGAGTGGGACGGGACAGACAGTGTAAACAGGACCCGCGCAGTGGGAGTTGTTCCAAGAAGGGCCGGGCATTCCCCCAACGCGATTCTAACAATGGTACGCGACACCTGCATGATATTCATGTAGACTACTCATGGTCGCTTCCGCCCACCAACATTTTCTTTAATATGGCAACATATTTTCACCTGTTGTGACCACATGCTAATGAATTCGGCAAGGATAACCCCGAATCTCGTTTACTACAACTAACTCCGTATGTCAATTGTTTCTAACCATAACTTAATTAAACGGATTGATACTTAACGTGAACATTCTTACAGTAGTATTAAGACAGAGCAGTTTCAAGCATTTTAAGTTCTTGACTGTGCGGAAATGTAAATTCCTAGGCTTCCAGGGGAGCCGCGGTGGCTGAGTGGTTAGCCTACTCGTGTACTCGTTAATCGTGTATTCGTTAGCCTAATCGTGCTGGACGATGCCACTGGTCGGCGGGTTTTCTCGGGGATCTCCCGTTTCCCTCGCCCTTTCATTCCGACGCTGCACCATATTCACCTCAATCATCCTCATTGGTTCTCAAGACCTCGCTGTTAAGAGCCGCCCAAATCTATTAATTCTTCATTCCTTCCTAGACTTCTAGTAATTTGAAGAACCTAGGTAGAAAATTAATTATTTTATTTATGTGTAAACACAGTTTGGTGATATAAATTGTTATCAGTTAGTTATTAAATTGCAAACGTTTTTNATTATTTTATTTATGTGTAAACACAGTTTGGTGATATAAATTGTTATCAGTTAGTTATTAAATTGCAAACGTTTTGAAGTTACAACTTTGTTGGTGCAAGTACTAGAATTCTATAAGTGGAAAGTCATTGTCTCCTAAGAAAAGCATAGGTGNAAGTTACAACTTTGTTGGTGCAAGTACTAGAATTCTATAAGTGGAAAGTCATTGTCTCCTAAGAAAAGCATAGGTGGAAATTGTAATGTTATATTGTAGGACAAAATTTGAGCTATTTGGTAGAGCTTCTGAGTTGTTACTAAGCTACGGAAAAGAACGTTTGCAACGTTCATGTGCATGAAACATATTTTAGGAGCATTAACTTGTCGGTTATTTTTTCCTATCTTGCATATTGTATTCTGTACGTATACATTTTGATACTTACAAAACTATTTTAATTATTTTTATGAATACCGTGGAAAAGATACGGTTTGTAGAAGCGATCTGAAATGAAATAACAATTGAAAACTTTAAAAGCACTAAAAAACTTAAATAGTTTTCTTAGATTTTACTAGCAAATTATATTCAAAAACCTCACATAGTGATCAGTCGTCTATCGTGTGCACTAAAACTCAGCAATATAAAGTAAAAAAAATATTTCACCCCGCCAGAGTAGGGTCTGTCATTCGCTACAATCGAGTCCCGTTATTTTTTTTATTTTTTGGAAAATTAAATTATTANCCGCCAGAGTAGGGTCTGTCATTCGCTACAATCGAGTCCCGTTATTTTTTTTATTTTTTGGAAAATTAAATTATTAGCGCCTTCTGTTTTGTTAATCTCACTCTAGAAATATTTCAGTAAACTTCCTAAACTGTAATGAAAGTTTTTATCCTATACACAGTACAGAGAAATGAACGCGTATCAACTTGCAAATATAGAAATGCTACTATCCATCGTTGGGAACTTCGCTACGCATTTTAAGCTTTAACTTGCGTGGTTTCTCAGTTCGTATATAAAATGAACATTTTCGAATAATTTCTTAATGTGCTCGATTTGGGTGAGTGGTTAGAGGAGGCAATTGGGCGGGGCTTAGCATGTGGGAAATTCAAAGTCGTAGCTGGGGGGNCGATTTGGGTGAGTGGTTAGAGGAGGCAATTGGGCGGGGCTTAGCATGTGGGAAATTCAAAGTCGTAGCTGGGGGGCCACGGTGGCTGAGCGGATACACTGCTCGCCTCCCACCAAGGCGAAGCGGGTTCAATCCCCGCCGGGCCACNGGGGGCCACGGTGGCTGAGCGGATACACTGCTCGCCTCCCACCAAGGCGAAGCGGGTTCAATCCCCGCCGGGCCACTTCCGGAATTTCGCGCAAGCGGGAATCGTGCCGGACGATACCGCTGGTCGGCGGGTTTTCTCGGTGAATTCCCGTTTTCCCCGCCCTCGCATCCCGGCGCTGCTCCATTCTCACGTCATTTCACCCTCATCGGCTCTCAAGACCTCAAGAGCCGCCCAAATCTCTCGACTCAACTCAAGTCAAGTCGAAGCTGTTCAAACGAAATGAAAACGAGTTCAAGGAACGCCCAAGTCCTTATACTTGCCTGCGGAAAGAAACATGGCTTCCAGAGTCGGTACGTTCCGAATCTTCCGAATTGTACACACGTTCCTCTTTTCATGCCAGGTCTCGCGTTTTCTTCAAACGCTATTTCACGCACGTTGTAAAGGCACTCGTGCACCGGGTAGGCAGGACGCTGAGATCCCGGTACTTCGGAGATACGAAGATTCTAACAAGCGTAGTGGTGGGCGTGTCGTTTGACGGCTGGGAGCAAGAAGCTGTTCTCCCCCTCTCCCCATCAATGACCGCAGCACATGGTCGAATTTCCACTCTCCTACTTTTATCGGCGTGTGCTCTCCCTCCACCGCGGGGGAAAAACCGCCCTACCCGACAATTACTCCCTGTCTCACTCGGAACATTACTGGAGTGATCGGTAAAGCCACGGCATTAAGGCCCTATATCACGATAATTTGTATTGCATTAACTGAAAGAGATTTATAAAAGGACCACATGAATGTAAACATTTATAGTCAAATGATTATAGTTTTCAAAATATATAACTGAAAAATCAAACATTTCANGACCACATGAATGTAAACATTTATAGTCAAATGATTATAGTTTTCAAAATATATAACTGAAAAATCAAACATTTCAGAATATGGGAGCACAAGTTTCTATGCTGCAAATTAACTTTGCCAAATAAATTACATGTCATGTAATCTATATTATANGAATATGGGAGCACAAGTTTCTATGCTGCAAATTAACTTTGCCAAATAAATTACATGTCATGTAATCTATATTATACCCACAACATATTAATAAAGTATCAAGGATATTTAGCAACTGAGTACTCGGGTAGGGCCTACTGGTATCCCGATTATCTTTTAAAATAGGTATTGATGTTTTTGCCAACGCATTTTTAATCGTGCAAGAGAAACCAATAAATATTAATATTATTTTCTCTCGGACCAATAAAAGTGTGTTGGCAAAAACATCAGTTACCAATTTAAAATAGATTCAGGATGCCAGCACCCCGAGTACCAATAGTTAAATATCATTGATACTTAATTAATATGTTGTGTATAAGATATAGACCACATGACATGTGATTTATTTGGTAAAGTTAATTAGGAGCAAAAAAAACTTCGGCTCCCATATACCGAATTTTTCTACTTTCCAGTGCTATATTTTGAAAACTTTAATAGTTTGATAACAAATATTTACGTTTATGCGGTCCTCATATAAATCTATTTCAGATAATGAAATAAAAAATCATCGTGAAATTTGGCCTTGAATGCGGGTCCCAAAAATAACTAATACAGAAATGCACATCATGTCGACTCCTTTCAGATGCTAACATTCTCATGGCGTATTTGTTGGGATTTAGCCTACAAATTGTGATCTGCATTNATGTCGACTCCTTTCAGATGCTAACATTCTCATGGCGTATTTGTTGGGATTTAGCCTACAAATTGTGATCTGCATTCCCATAAGTAACACTTGCCAGCTATTCTCCGGCAAAGAATGAATTTAAAAATAAAACCAGGCAAGAACGAACGATGAGACATCATTTTAAAATGCCATATGATTTGCGAAAATATTTATTCATTTATTTTACTGGGGTTCGGAGGTCTAACTTGGAGANCATTTTAAAATGCCATATGATTTGCGAAAATATTTATTCATTTATTTTACTGGGGTTCGGAGGTCTAACTTGGAGAAGGCTTTCAAATTAAACGTGCGTACATTTGCGCATAAAAACAAACCAGCACCCACATACTCAACAGGAACTTCGAATCTGAACCATCGTCCAAATCTGCTTTGATAAACTCGGACACGGATGTCGCCTTGCTAGATGACCAAGACGAGAAAAATTATCTTTCTTTAGAGCAGCAGTAAAAAAGACCCAAAAAACATCCTAATAAACAGTTCACAAGACACAAGAAGGTACAACAAGCAGACTTATAGATTGTGTATGGAAGACTGTGATAGTATTCGTTTCTTCGTTTTAGTGAATAAGTGACTNACAACAAGCAGACTTATAGATTGTGTATGGAAGACTGTGATAGTATTCGTTTCTTCGTTTTAGTGAATAAGTGACTCTCCCAGTAGAAACCCTCCATACATATATGTACATACCAAACATTCTATTTCTTAAAACACAGCAACGTTTTTGACAGCAAATATTTACCGTTCACAGAGACATTTTGTGGCACCATTAATTCTTTCATTCACAGTGTAGGCAAACCGTCTACATGTTGCACAGTAAGGTTATATTTGGCCGGTCATGTNCCATTAATTCTTTCATTCACAGTGTAGGCAAACCGTCTACATGTTGCACAGTAAGGTTATATTTGGCCGGTCATGTATACGGCAAGACTCGGTGCATAATAAACTTCCCTGCATGCAACTGATTCGTTATCCGCTCTTCTGCTCTAAATTGTAACTGGTTCATATCACTACAACCAGGTAGGCGGACCCCTTAACAATTTGGACTCCTACTAGAAACCAAGTAAAAAATCCTGGAATTTATTATTCTAGTCTGTTAAAACTACGTCACCAGTCACCAGAACTACGTTGCATTGCTTGGATGTTTTGGAATGCCCCATAATTTTTCCGTGTGGTTTTCCCATGCATTAGAAGATAATCGACCTGGCTTGAAAAAGGAATGTAAAAAGGTTAAATTGTGGTTTTGTATCAGAACTAAAAAAAAAAGTATTCGGCACAAATAATTTTAACGTAATTTCAACTCAAGTAGCAAACAAATGATAGTGGTAAATATTTTTCTATTATTCCCGAAGTTATATTTCCGCGGTGTTTTACACAACGATTTTTACGTGAAAACTGTGAGCTCTTGGGGTGGAAAAATAGGGGAGGGGGTAAATACGCTGTCTCTTTACTATAAGCTGTTCACGGTAAAGTGAGCATTTTTGAAGTCCTAGTTACTTTTTTCCTATCAACTTTTTTTTTATTCCTCTACCACTTTTTGGAATAAATATTACCACGTTAAGTGATAAACACTGTAAATACATTTCACCGGACTTGAAATTTTACGTCTAAGGCTGCAATAAATTATAATTTTTTGAGCATTATTCCTGATGAGAAGGCTTCACAAAGTGTTCACTTTACCGTATGTCGGCAAATGAACGAGTTACCTTGCCGACATTCCAACCGGCCCACACCAGTCGCTGCGAGTCGCGCCACAACGGAGCAGCATTGTCGTCGGCGGCCGGAAACAAAGCCGGCGGGAGCCCGCTGATGAAGGCAATATAGCGCCGCGGTGGCCCCCCGCTACGTGAC
>NQII01000042.1:1599919-1644841 GCA_002778355.1 Clitarchus hookeri
ATCAAGCACGACTGCGCGAAATGGACCGCACGCACAAGCTGTTTAGCAATGCCAGCGGCGTCCAACCCCCGTCCCCTTTTACTCCCGCCATACGCGAGACAGTCCTGTCACCAGGACTGCCAGCTATTCGTTTTACATTATACGACTCGGGGTCCCGAAATCGTGCGAAATCTGGTGCGAACATACTAAACAACGAAACAAAAAGGAATGCCGTAAGTAAAATACCAATCAGACGATTTTACAACCTAGACGCTAACGGCCAGTATAGCCAACATTGATAAATAACTCTGCAATTGCATTTACAAAAAAATATATATATAAGAGTTTCCCATTCTCACACTAATCACTCACGACTGACAATGAACAGAACTGGTTTTGACACACGTTCTTTGTACATTGCATACAGTTCAAAATA
The DNA here is from genome assembly GCA_002778355.1 of Clitarchus hookeri. Lineage (NCBI taxonomy): Eukaryota > Metazoa > Arthropoda > Insecta > Phasmatodea > Phasmatidae > Clitarchus > Clitarchus hookeri. Next base: position 1,600,335 of record NQII01000042.1, read on the forward strand.
GATAACTTTTATACTATATAGTTCTTTACACTATACAAATACTATGCAAAGACTAGTCAAATTGGGACCGCGGTGGCTAGGCGTGTTAAGAGCCGCCCAAATCTCTCAACTCAACGGGTCAAATTATACCGATTTCGTAAAGAAACTGTACAATCTTGCAGCCTTGCCTGTCCTTAAGCTGGAATCACGATAGCACGGCAACCCCCACACAACGACAAATTCGCAACAGCCGATAGGAATCAAGGTAGGGCTGGCAAAACCGCAGCCCCGACAGCACGATGGAAGCACATTCTATTTCTACTTTTGTCGTGTCGGGCTCGTGGGGTGCGCAAAGAATGCAAGTACATCACTGAACAAAATTTGGTGCAAATTTTTCTGCTGTAGTAAATAATAAACAAGTAACATGGCACAAAATAGCTTTCGGTTATTTTAATAAGCTGCTCTCGTATGCCTTAGAATGGCACAGAAGCAAATAATCATTCAGTGTATCGTGTTTTACAACGTAATCTTTGGACGTTGTATGCNTTGCCCCACCCCCACCCCACCCCCCGTAAAATAATTGTCATGGGGGAGCTCGACCCTCGAAATGTAAGAAATCATTAAAATGAATAAACTTAGTCGTAAACTTCATTTGTAACCTACACCTAAACAAAGGATCAGCTTACGTATGAACATATTTACGTTCTGTGTGCTCTGTGCGGCGTGATCAGTGAACATACGAAATGAGAAGATAACCAACCGACCTGTGTGATCGATTTTCGTTTGCAAAAAGCGTGCATGGCAGCGACTGTTTACACGTTGCCAGTTACTGGCACGCCAGTTGAGGTACTTGCTGGCAATGCCATCACTGGCACTGTGGGCGACTGGCAATAGCTGTTCACGCGGTGCTAGTAACTGGCAGTATTCGTTTACACGTTGCCAGTTGAGGTACTTGCTGGCAATGCCATCACTGGCACTGTGGGCGACTGGCAATAGCTGTTCACGCGGTGCTAGTAACTGGCAGTATTCGTTTACACGTTGCCAGTTGAGGTACTTGCTGGCAATGCCATCACTGGCACTGTGGGCGACTGGCAATGGCTGTTCACGCGGTGCTAGTAACTGGCAGTATTCGTTTACACGTTGCCAGTTGAGGTACTTGCTGGCAATGCCATCACTGGCACTGTGGGCGACTGGCAATGGCTGTTCACGCGGTGCTAGTAACTGGCAGTATTCGTTTACACGTTGCCAGTTGAGGTACTTGCTGGCAATGCCATCACTGGCACTGTGGGCGACTGGCAATGGCTGTTCACGCGGTGCTAGTAACTGGCAGTATTCGTTTACACGTTGCCAGTTGAGGTACTTGCTGGCAATGCCATCACTGGCACTGTGGGCGACTGGCAATGGCTGTTCACGCGGTGCTAGTAACTGGCAGTATTCGTTTACACGTTGCCAGTTGAGGTACTTGCTGGCAATGCCATCACTGGCACTGTGGGCGACTGGCAATGGCTGTTCACGCGGTGCTAGTAACTGGCAGTATTCGTTTACACGTTGCCAGTTGAGGTACTTGCTGGCAATGCCATCACTGGCACTGTGGGCGACTGGCAATGGCTGTTCACGCGGTGCTAGTAACTGGCAGTATTCGTTTACACGGTGCAAGTCATTGATGGCAGCTGGCCTCTGTGAGAGTATAAAAAAATGGCGTGTGCGTATAGACAAGTAATACTTTATATATAGGTGCGTTTGATTTTTTTAGTTGCGTCTGAATAACTTTTACATGTATTGCTAGAAGAGAAGAGAAAAAAGGGAAAATGAAGTGGATATGAGCTTGGTAGAGTAGTAAAGGGATGAGAGAATCATAAACTATTATTAGAGAGCTACATTTAAAAGATCCTCGGGAATTTAAAGCAGTTACGAGACTTGTACCAGAACAATTCGAAGAGTTACTGCGACTAAGTCCACTAGTTACATGTCAAGATACTTTGATGCGTATTGGCTCTGCCTACAAAACTGAAGTTAGAAATAACTCTGGTTTTAATAGCACCTGGAACTAATAACAGTATGTTATCATTCTTCTTTTGTGTATCAAAAGCCTCCATTTCAAATATTATTCCTGAAGTTTGTGATGTCATCTACAACGTGTTGAAGGATTTTGTTAAAGTAAGTAATACCTTTATTTGTAGTAATCGTGAAAAATTAAAGTAATTCAATAGCTCTTTTTAACTTGTAATAAAATTAAACATGTAATGCAAATATATAACAGTACTCCTGGTTGTCGCTCGACGACATAAACTAATGTAAACAATATGGCGGATGATTGTGGCACACACTAGCTCTCCTAGCTGGCGGCGAGGGTACTGCGTAGATGGTGGGCGAAGAAGGCAACGAGAGAACTGGGGGAGAAAGGAAAGAGACAGCCAAGACGGAATGAGAGAGCATGAAAATACAAGATGGAATGATATAGCATGAAGTGTGAAAACAAAATGGCGAACGGAAACAATATAGTTGTCGGAAACAAAATGGCGAATCCAAGATGGCGGAGGAGCCACGGCACCGCAGCATCCAACCCTTGCCCTGATGTCTAACAAATCCATCTACTAATAATTATAGCAACGTTCCAAACAAATGCATCTAGGCACTGACAATAATATTATCTCTCACCTGCATCGACGCCTTTGTGCGCTTATAGACACACACATGCATAAATATATTTGACATGAAGTTTGAAAAAAAATTAAAGTGTTTGTCATTCAAACATGCACATACGAAATTAAATTCCAGTACTATACCATTGACATACTATGTAATCCACACGGAAGTTAGTAGGAATGAAAATAAACACATGAGAAAAAAAAGTTTCCTTATTTTATTGGCAACCACTACGTTAGCTTTATGTTGTATTGGCGTTTGGTGAACTTCTCACATAGAAACGTTAAATTTACGTCGCTCTTAATCCAATGCGAGCACGCTGCTGTGCGATCTATACGTGAACGTAACGATAACTCAAGTTAACACAACGAACTCCGTGTCAACTGTGAATCGGCTTTAACCGGACAGGGAATACGGGTTATCGTGCGCATGCTATGACTTCAACTAATGTCAGCTCTTTATTTTGTAAATTACGTGCTTGAAAATGTCAGTACAATCACTCTGACAAATTTTCGTAAGTGCAGTTAATTCTTGGTTTCTTCACACTTTTTGAATCAAATCTTTAAAAAAAACACTCCACGAATGACGTGTTTGGTGGTTTCCTAAATTTGTTACGTATTACAAGCGTTTTATACCCTTGTAAAATAAAAGTTTGTTATTCTTAGTTAAATTTTATTTTTGCATATATTTTATCTGTAAACTATAATAATTCGATTATAACTAATATGAATATAGAAAGAGATAAAATAGGTGTGTTGGTAATGCCTAGTAATAAATAGTTCTTATGCAAAATTTTTTTACACTGAGTGCGCACGAATGCAGTGCGTTGGCCCTCTGGTGTAATTTTCTAAATTTTGTTTGTATGAAGCGGAGAAATATTCTGGATGAAGAAATTCAGCAGGGCTTCAGAAAAGTTGGAAGTAACCGTGAAGTTACCTTCAAGTCAAAAGTAATTTTAAATATATACATATTTTTAAAAATACATGTGCGTGTTGACAAAAAACAAGTACACAAAATATATACATACTATATTGTTTCCGTAAGCAAAACATGAGATAATAAATAGCAGGAGCGGCAAAAAAATGAGCTTTTGAATAATCTAGTCTTTCTGTTTTTTTTTCGCCATAACTTGATTACTTCACAATATGTTAAGGAAATGGAGGGTGGGTGGAGAGATGTATGTGCCTGTAATTCTTAAAATAAAAAAAATGCAAATAGGCAAATGAAACTGGCAAAAATGCCTACGAACAGCTCCCGAAAATTCTCGAAAGAACTACGCCATTGGAAATAAACCAACGAATTAGGGATCAAGTATACGGTATGTCGCATGCTGCACTGCATTTCTCAGGCACCTGAGCAAACATCTGCGTGATACAAAAGAATAGGCAAGTATACAGAAGTACAACTGTGTGGATATTCCTTCGACGTCGGCGTACCCATTCGCTGGTTGGCTTCGGAAGCCTCCGGAACGGGCCCAATTGGTTAATGCACGCTGCGAAAAAAGAAACGTTTCCTCATTGGTCAGGCCGCCGGTCTGCACGTAATATAGCAAGCGTTCCGACATGTTGCTGGCCAGTGAAGCCATGTCGCTGGTGTGAGGTACGAGCCACTTTTTATCTTCTGTTTTGGTGTTAGGGTTCTTCAACGTATTCGAACAACGAGCTGCAATCCTGCACCAAGGCGCAAGAAGCATTTAACTCATTTTGACCTGGGGCCGCGGTGGCTGAGCGGTTAGCCTGCTCGACTCCCACCAAGGAGAAACGGGTTCAATCCCCGGCCGGGTCACTTCGAATTTTCGTATGNATGTGGGAATCATGACGGACGATGCTGGTCGGCGGGTTCTCTCGGGGATCTCCCGTTTCGCCCGCCCTTTCATTCCGGTGCTGCTCCATGCTCGCCTCAATCACCCTCATCGGCTCTCAAGAGCCGCCCAAATCTCTTCACTCACTCATTTTGACCTGGCGTACACAAATTGTACATATACTGCACAGGCCGCTGGTACACTGTCAGACTCAGTCACTAGTTGTATTTACTGTAACTGATTCGTAAACCGTGCTACTGGTCTATGTTACGGTTGGTTCACACAAAAAACGCCTAACACAAAGGCTACAGCTTATTGGTTGTTACAATTTCAGTACAGCAGGCATCCAAAATGTCAGCACATGGAATCACAAATTAAAGAGTTTTTGAAATGGTTAATAAATATACACACCTAGAAGACCATTACATCGAAGTGTGCAAGTCTTACTGGTGTACAGATTCCTTCAAAGCGCCGAATTGTTTTACCATTATTTAAAAAAAAAAATTTATCATCGGGGGGTGGATGAACAGCGCTANTTTTTTTTTTTTTTTTTTTGGAATGCCAACACCCATTTGTCTCGTGAATATACGAGCCCATAAAAACTCGCCATTACCCGTCAAGAAACGGATCGGACGAGGGTGGAACAACCAGGCAGCCTGCGACCGTGAAGGGAGGGGGCGGGAAAAAAAAATTTAATCTCGGCCGGCGTAACAACCCGGCCGCTTATCACGACGAGCGCCATTATTGACAGCGCCCGGCATGCATAATGCAGGGGACGCGCGCCGAGACGACGTCGTACGAGCCGCGCATCGGACAGAGATTCGTCGTCGTGGTCACCGCCCAGGTGCGGTCATGCGATCAGTTCACTCACGACGGCCGTTCCACCGCATCGTGTCCGGAGAGCACGTCGTCTTACCTGACGTCGCAGTTGGAGGTGTCCGTCAAGCATGTTTCGCGTCGAACCTTCCTGAGGCGAACCTCCTCGCCCGTTCAGAGTGACGAGGTTTAGGCGGCTCTTGACACCGGGGTCTTGAGAGCCGACGAGGGTGAAGCGAGGCGAGAATGGAGCAGCGCTGGAATGCGAGGGTACGGGATGCGGCAGATCCTCGAGAAAACCCGTCGATTCACACGTGCAAAAATCTGGGGGCAACCCCGCCGGGAATCGAACCCGGTTCGCCTTAGTGGGAGGCAGTATAACTACACCACCGCGACCCCCGACACAGTGGTCTCTGGCACCGAAAATACATACCCTCAGCCAGGCGACTCCCTTAAGACAGTATGTGACCTAGGATAAACATTCAACAAATCTGAGCTTATGTAACAAGCTGTCTCCTATGTTGAGAGAAGAAAAAGAAAAATTCAGCTTTCTGCCAGTTCAGTTCGCGCGGGGAAAAATTACATAGGATGCCAGTGGCATGTAAGTATGTTACACTGAAACCAATCAGTCGGTAGTCGCATTTCTACAAGTACATCATTTATATACAGGGGATGGACAAAATAATATGAGCACCATGCAATATAGTACATTTTGTTGCATGTTGGTAACACTGATTCCGTGTAAATAATGCGACGCGTAAATACTGCACAATTTACGTGCCAAGTCTTGTAGGTTATATTTCAGTGTATTATACGCTTTGTTCTGCGACGGTTAAAACAGGCAATCGGTGAAATGGGTGATCTCTCAGACTTCGAAAGACGGCAAATCGTTGGTGATCGGTTAGCGGGAGCGTCTGTGACGAAAACAGCTGATTTGTTTAACGTTTCACGAGCGACAGTATCCACGGTAATGACAGAATACACAAAACATGGTAAAACATCATCGGCGCAGAGGAATAGTGGGCGAAACCCAAAGTTAACTGACAGAGAGCGACGAACATTAAAATAATTGTGGCCAGACAACATAAAACTACCGCGGCAAAAGTGACAGCAGAACTCAACACTCACTTGAGTAATATTGTTTCGACAAAAACAGTACGGCGGGAGCTCCACAAAGCTACCATTCATGGAACGGCTGCAATTACGAAACCCTTTATAACGGAAGCCAACGCTAAGCTGCGAAAGAAGTGGTGCAAAGATCATAAAACCTGGATAATTGATGATTGGAAGAATGTGGTATGGTCTGATCAATCATCGTTGACATTGTTTCCTACAAACGGCCGGGTTTATGTATGGAGAACCCCAAAAGAAGTCTACGATCCGGACTACCTGCTTCCTACAGTCAAGCATGGGGAAGGTTCCGTTATGATTTGGGCGGCTATATCGTGGTATTCAGCTGGTCCTCTCATTCACATCACTGGCCGGATTACTGCCAATGAATATCTCGACATCCTCAACGATGAAGTTCTTACTATGACTAGCATATTGCTGCCAAACACTGCCATATTCCAAGATGATAATGCACCCATACACACAGCCAAAAAGGTTCAGTCTTGGTTTGAGGAGCCAGACCTCAACATAATTGAACCGTTATGGGGAGTATTAGAGCAGAGCGTGAGGAGCAGATTTCCATCTCCAACACCATTGAAGTAATTGGCGGATGTTTTGGTACAAGAATGCGACAACACTCCGTTGGTAACTATTCAGACACTTTACGAATCTATAACGCGAAGAATTGCAGCTGTTCTAAAAGCACACGGTGGCCCAAAATCTTATTAATAAATAAATATTGTGTATATGACAGGTGTTCATATTATTTTGTCCATCCCCTGTATAAACATACATACATACAAACATACATACATACAAACATACATACATACAAACATACATACATACAAACATATATATAAAGTTCTTTATTCCTTAAAAACTTGTACGAAAATGCAATCACGTCCTTTGTAAAATGTCTTCTATGTAACTTGATTAGTCATATTTGTAACAATTATAGAAAAATGTTTGTTATAATCAGGAATCACTTCAAGTCGTTAAGTCAAAGTTACAAAATAATATATTCTTAGATAAATGTCCCTTTAAACCAGCGAATGTGTTTAATAATGACGAACTACTGAATGATAATTTAATATGTTCTTTCTAATGTTAAAAAACTATCATAGCTTACACTCAAATTTTTATACGAATTATAACGTCACGCGATGACAATTCTATGTGTATTTCCTTTATCCAGTAATGTTTGTAGCCAACTAAATCAACTTTCATGTTAATTTGTATATTTGCAGTGTCGATAACTGCCATCCCGACGCAAACACTCAGGAAATTAATATATTCCGCAATTATAAATTACAACTGTACAACTGTTCAACTCGCCTGCAAACAATGCCATTCTGAGGTCCAGTCCCAAGTAGCAAACAAGCAATTAACAGTTGGCCAACTGTTGGCAGTGGTGGCAAAGGTTTGCATTTATGACTGTCAGAGTTTATTATATGGTTGACAATAAAATCGTATAAATAAAAGTGATTTTACCTATTTTTAAATTATCGCAAAATGGGCTAATGCTCTTACAATGATTGCTAGATTTCAACAGACGCTCCACAAGCAGATGATAAACGAAATGCTAACTGTTATTCACTGCTGGGAAAATATTAGCAGCATGTTTACGGGTCATTTATGGCATGCCAACTGTTATTTACTACTGGGGACATACAAGCAGCAAAAGTGTGGGCCACTCATGGTAAACCAACGGTTACTTACTGCAACGGATGTACAGTGAGGCGACAAGAGTCATAGGATACCTCCTAATATCGTGTCGGACCTCCTTTTGTCCGGCGAAGTGGAGCAACTCGACGTGGCATAGACTCAATAAGTCGTTGGAAGTCTCCGGCTGAAATCATGAGCCNTATTGAGCCATGCTGCCTCTATAGACGTCCATAATTGCGAAAGTGTTGCCGGTGCAGGAGTTTGTGCACGAACTGACTTCTCGATTATGTCCCATAAATGTTCGATCGGTTTCGTGTCGGGCGATCTTGGTGGCCAAATCATTCGCTGGAACTGTCCAGAATTTTCTTCAAACCAATCGCGAACAGTTGTGGCCCGGTGACATAGTGCCTTGTCATCCATAAAAATCCCATCGTTTGCGTACATGAAGTCCATGGATGGCTGCAAGTGGTCTCCAAGTAGCTGAACATAACCCTTTCCAGACAATGATCGGTTCAGTTGGACCAGAGGACCCAGTCCATTCCATGTAAAAACAGCCCACACCATTATGGAGCCACCACCAGCTTGCACAGTTCCTTGTTGACAACTTGGGTCCATGGATTCGTGGGGTCTGCACCACACTCGAACCCTACCATCAGCTCTTACCAACTGAAATCGGGACTCATCTGACCAAGCCACGGTTTTCCAGTCGTCTAGGGTCCAACCGATATGGTCACGAGCCCAGAAGAGGCGCTGCAGGCGATATCGTGCTGTTAGTAAAGGCTCTCGAGTCGGTCTTCTGCTGGCATAGCCCAGTAAAGCCAAATTTCGCCGCACTGTCATAACGGACACGTCGGTCGTAGGTCCCACATTGATTCCTGCGGTTATTTCACGCAGTGTTGCTTGTCTGTTAACACTGACCATTCTGCGCTCACGTCGTTGGTTTCGGTCATTAAGTGCAGGCGGTCGGCCACTGCGTTGTCCATGGTGGGAAGTTATGCCTGAGATTAGGAATTCTCGGCACACACTTGACACTGTTGGATCTCGGAATGTTGAATTCCCTAATCATTTCCGAAATGTAATGTCCCATGCGTCTAGCTCCAACTACCATTTCGCGTTCAAAGTCTGCTAATTCCCGTCGTGCGGCCATAACCACGTCAGAAACCTTTTCACATGAATCACTTGACTACAAATGAAAGGCCAATCATTGCACTGCCCATTTATACAGTTTGTACGCGACACTATTGCCATCTGCATATTTGCATATTGCTATCCCATGACTTTTGTCACCTCTGTGTATTAGTAGCAGGCTAATGGGCCACATATGGCATGCGAACTGTTTCTTACTGCTGGGGACACTATAAAAGCATACTTACGGGCCTTTTGTGGTATGCCAACTATATGTTGTGCAGTAGCAAATAGTGTATGTGAATGCACTTGATTATTTTATTTCATGCATATATGAAGTTATCACGTGACATTGCTAGTAATAAGAAAAAAATAGTTTTCAGACTGGAAACCTGCAAAACAAAACCCGTAAAAAATTCGTTATTTAGCATTTTAAATTCTACCTGAAAGTATCACGAATCTTAAATACACGCATTTTAAACAAAACACAGAAATCCCGGTATTGACTTGTAACACTAACATTGATTGTGTCTATAGCAAAGCTAAATGCAACTTGTGTGTATAGAAAGTATTCAGATATACTTATTTTACATGAATACATGGTTGTGTAGTTGCTAGCGTTCTAGACTGTGAACGACAGGTTTTGCGATACAAATAGTGAAATAATGATGAAGATAACATACATGAATATGGTAACTAAATCATCTATATTTAGGTGAAACAATTGTTTTTTGACTTTGAAAATTCATGGCAAGCCGCTTCTACGATGGTTACAAGTGGCCAATAGCTGGGCCACAAGTTGCTTGCCAACAGTTGGTTGACGACATGCGGTTTACTTACGGCAGGCCAGAAGCAGAAAGCCAGTGGGCCACTTCTACCAAACATGACCCACTGATGGGGCTGACATGTTTGGGTTAAAGTTGGTTACGCAGAAGCGGGCCGCTTGTGGGCAGACTGTATTTTGCTAAATGGACGTCGTTTGAAAAGTGGCCCACATGTGACCAACTGCAAGAGGCATCATGTTGGCCACAAGCATATGCGGGTGCATTACATACAATTGTTAACTGATTATGAAAACCGCATGGGGCCGCTCGTGTGCAAGGAGATTTGCAACAAGTGGGCCAACCGACTTTTACTACTTGAGGTAATTCTCTAAATCGCTAACCTCAATCCTTCTCCAGAGGTGATATTACTTTAATCTTGCACAAATTAATAAACTTCAATCATACCACTAAAAGCTAACCAAAAGCTTAAGACGAAGTGGCAGTGTGATAAAATTATATACTAAGTACAACTAATAAACTACAACACAATTATTAGCTACACTAAATATAAACTTTCATTTCGGTCCTGAAAAAAATCTACAGTGGAATATTCCATTTTTTTTTAAATTGAGAATATACTTAACTGCTTACAATGAAACCAATATGAAAACTAGGGAGGCCCCATTATGTAACTGCAGTTTCAACTTGGCGAGGAACGCTGCGTACAGAATATCTATTGAAATTCCATTCTGGAATTCCCTGACTTTTCCCTGTTTTCCAGGCTAAATCTTAGCATTTTCCCTGACCTATTTTCAGGACCGAAACCTCCAAATGCATATTTTCTACCGCTGACAGAATAAATATACTATCAGAGAAGTTGAATTAAATTACTTTGCAACAGACCAAGAAAGCAGGACCAACATTTTATTCAGTACATCGATATTTCTCGCGATACACACTACTGACTTCATAAGAGTGGCCATTACAAACACACAAATACTTTATTTTGTACGTATAGGCCGTGTGTGACTACGCAAAGACGTATTATTGCCAGTTCACAAACTTAAAAATTTAAATTTTACAACGCCCATGCTTATAATTACATAATCCTGTATTTACACAACTAGTAGCTTTTGCAGAGTAGTAATTATTTACATTTCCCGTGATCCCAGGAAACATTTCCTGACATTTCCCTGTCACATGACATTCTCTGACTTTTCCCTGTTTTCCCTGTGGGTGGACACCCTGATACCGGTTAGTCATACGTTGTATTTGAGTGGCTCAACATGACTTTGTCAACCCTCGCCAACAGGATATATTTCAAAAATTACTCTGTATTTGTAAATAAAATGCCTGCTAACACTTGTCCATAACTTCAGTTTAGTAACAGCAAAGCTTCCGTAGTTTAAAATATATAAAAATAGAAGAATGTGCAGAATAACGAGAAGAAGCGAAGACTAGGACCGGTCCTTGACATTTTCCAAATGTTGGTGAACAAAATTTAGCCGCCCCTGCACCCCCACCCCCAAAAATCCCTTCGTATACCACACAGACCACGTTAAAATATTATCGTGCTATTGTGGTTTTAACTTTGTGTAAACTCCGTTAAGACATTACAATTAAAACTATCATAATCATCATATAATATATTCGAATGCACGAGGTAGCAGTCAGCATGTTTAGTTAAAACATTCTTACAGAAAAATAACGTACAATAATTATAACGATGATAAGAATTATATGGTAGTTGTTAACTTTGAAATGGATGTGCGTAAAGCAAAGCAAACACACAAAATTACAGAAACATTCTCCTGTCTTTAATTCTCGCAGATTCCTTGATGTGTAGATTTCATTCAAAATTTCGTATTCAATTGCCACCGTTGCAAGTCCATAACACTCGCGCTTGTGATATTGTGTTTTGATTAATTTTCAATTTAGAAAAGCTTCTTTCGCCACTAACCTCTCAAAAAGGGGGTCAGACGTATTCTCAAACTTCGCCTTACGTACTGAATACTGTTTCGTGGCATGTTCGGCGTCCCTTTTCGCTTGGCGCCCTACGCGAATACTTACTTCGCTTGCACCAAGGACCGTCCCCGCGGGCTGGTCACGAACATTCGCATATCGCAAGATTCGGTTCGTTGAGAAGAGACTTTGTCGGAGTGTGGGGCACTCGGAACCAAGCCGAGTAGGAACGTCTCGTGTTTCGTTGTTGTATCGCAGATTCCGGACTTCGATGACGTCGCAAGATGCTAGTACGAACCTGCATCTTGTGCGGCCGACATCGCCATTGTCGTGAGTTATTCAACACGAGTACGACTGAAATTAAAACACTGTGAGTCATTTACTTAAGCTAATTGACACAATAAACACAATACACTCTAATATGGTGTAAAACACTTCGAATCATTCGGAATATATATTTTTATATAGTTGCAGCCATCTTTGTAGGTTATTGTTGGGTGGTTGGTAGCAGCACGAGCTTAACTTTACACTCGACAGATTTCACGTATGGCGAGATGTAAGTATACAAACCACACACATAAATAGTTAACAACAATGCCTCACACAATTATAATGACTTTTTTCAGTTAAATATAAAATTTTAGGTAGGTGTTTCCGTCTGCCTGGCCAAAATCACTAGTTACAATTTACATAGCGATTTTCGGTGTATTCATTTGTTCTGCGACGTCAGAGAATTTCAACACGCTCAGAAGTTGAACGGAACGCGTACCGCAGTGCAGTTCGTAATCACCACCTCCGCTTTGCGTTTCGTCGTGTCCCCGAAGCATAACGATTGCCGTCGGGGAGTTGGTGGCCAGCCCGCTGGCAGGAGCAGGTTTTCAGCCGCCTCCGCGTGGGGACAGACACGCGCCCGCTGACGCAAAACCTCCCCCCGCAACAGCGAGGCGACGCGCGCACCGCAGCACGTGCGACACCGGACTTCCGCGGAGGGAAATGATTAAATCAAGAAAAGGACGGCGTTTGCCGAGAAGTTGGCGGACCGACCCGCGGCGGCTAATTGCATTTTAAAATCGGCCCGGCCGCGACTTTACTCCCGGACAGGACTCGCCCGAGGCGGGGAGGGGATCATCGGCGCGCAATCTGAATTGTTAATGGCGCCAGGGGTTTGTCTGGGGCTGCCCCCCCCCCTCTCCCAGCAACCACCAGCACGGCTCTCCGGTTCTTTTCTGCGGACACCCTCGGCGACACGTCGAGGGGACGGCAACGCCGTTCTTGCCGACCGAACGCCGACCGCCGATAAGCCGTCGAAAACGAGCCGAAGCCTTCGTTAGAGACGGGGCTGATCCATTTTTAACGAAACACTCCCGACATCGACGGCAACGCGCGTTCTTTAACGGGCTGACGTCCGCGCCGTGCGACAAAAATGAGAACGTCAACGCACGTCACCCCCCCTCGCCCAACGTGTACATTTTTTTTGTGCCGGCCGCGTAATCCTGCCCTTGTGAGGCCACGTGTGGGGGAATTTTTTTTTTTCGCGCGGTTCGTCGGACCACCGAAGATCTCTGTGCGGATCGGTCTCGCCCGTAACGGTCAACCTCCACTTGCGAGTTTCCAGAATGCATTTTACATTCTAGATTTCTGACGCGCGGAACACAGCCTGGGTGATGCAATGCGTCGTGTAAAACTAACAAATAACTTATTCATATTAGAAAACAGAAATTAAGTGTGTTGCCTATCAGGCGTACAGACATCCCAGTTCAAATACAGAATCAATATTAAAGAAATTCCTCTTCAATGTATCAATTTTAAAGATTATTTTCAAACAAAAATGTTTCACACGGCAGTGACCAGGAAAATATTTAAGAACCTGAGAGTTTGCTCTAAACTGCATCAGAGATCGCACAACTTCCAAAAGTAGATCGTTACTAATAATTTTCACAGTTCATGTTTACTTATCGCCTAACTGCGATAGGAGGTGAAATGCACATTTTGTAACTTCCGCCGGAGAATTTTTTATTTCTAAATGTGAGAGCAATACAGTTTTCAGTGATGACTTTTTCAGTTCCATAGATTTCTGGTAATCCCATGCCAAAGGGTATTTGTTGTTTTGGTCACGCTAATAAAATACCCAAGATATTAAAATTAAGAAATACATTATTATATAACTAAATATAAATATTTAAGATTTTTAAAATACTATTTTTGTCTGTGTTCAGACACACAAGATGGTGGTCACACGAAAAAAAAATATTGTAGAATACAACTCTTTATTTTGAATTTCAATATACAGTTGCAATATCAAATATACCAGTTTGTACATTGGAAATTAAAAAATTAAAAAATGGTAATATTTGGTGGTGATATAAAATTAATTCCATACTATTGGGGGGAGGGGGGGGGCTGAGCGGTTAGACTGATCACCTTCCACCAAGGCCAGCCGGGTTTTCAATCCCGGCCAGGTCAATCCCGGATTTTCACAAGTGGGAATCGTGTCAGAAGATGCCGTTAGTCTGCGTGTTTTCTCGGCGATCTCCCATTTCCTCCACCCTTGCATTCCTGTGCTGCTCCATTCTCACCTCATTCCACCCTCATCGGCTCTCAAAACTTCGTTGTCACGAGCCACATAAAGAAGGTTTTCTTGGAAAATGTGGTTTCTGAAGCATCCGAAATGAAAATACGCTCAAATTTAGGCTAAAAATACTCTTTTTGTTTTTTCTAATAAACATTTTAATACGTACATATATTTTAGATTATTTTACGGTTTCATAAAATATGCGCATTCTTCTTTCATATGCAGCAAAATCGTACATTTGTGATAATTTTTGGTACTGTGTGTGTGCTACTTCTTAACGAACTCTGTATGTTATACAGTCAATTGCAGTGCTCATCTGCAGCCGCTCACCTTCTACCTTAACCAAGAGTGAAAAGAGCGTATTTTTATACCACATACTGATAGCATTCTTTGAAAATACTGCATGCTTTGCCAGTCACCAACACAAAGACCATGAGTAATCGCCTATAGAAATCGCGATTTCAAGATTTCTCCATGCGCATATTCCCCGATGTAGCGGGATGCTTCCGCAGTGACTTGATGCAAGAGATGACGATCGTCAAGATCATTTTGCATTCTGTTAGCCTGAAGAGCAGCAGTATTATCAAATTAAGGCTATAAGTGCTGAGTGGTTGTTGACTAAAGGCTCTCTTCATGTATACACGCCTATAGGCTGAGAAGTAGTGGAAGGAAGCAGTATAATTATCTGCTGAAAGAACTTGAAAAATGTAGCACAGAAGACGGTTGAGCAGTCTATCTGCAGCACTCAATATCTGGGAGTAATGGTAGTTGAGAAGATAACATTTCCACCAACGCGTGGTCTGTGTCGCTAATAGTCTAATAAAATAAAGCGGCGATAGTGAGTAAATAAATTTGGTCGGCTCTTAACAGTGAAGTCTCGCGAGCCTATGAAGGTGATCGAGGTGAGCATGGAGCAGCGCCTGAATGAAGGGACCGGGGAAACGGGAGATCCCCGAGAAAACCCCGCAGATCAGAGGCATCGTCCGGCACGATGGCGTATCACAATGTCCTAAGTGTATCGAGAGTGTCCCAGGGACTGGACTATGAAACCGTGACGTCAATCAACAGGGGAATCTTCAAAGCCGTCATCAGCCATGGAGCTACGGCGTTGTACACAAGAGGAGGCTAATTAATGAAGGCACAAACATCAGCGTTATTAGCAGTACTCGAAGTGCACCGGACTGTGTAGGATGACGCATTGCCATTTCCCGGTTAAATACAGTGACATGACCCAATTAGCATGCATTTCAAGCCATTTTACGTGTTTGAGAAATTTATGTAACCGTAACCTAAATGTGAGTAGTGCGTATCACTTTTTTTTTTCTAGTAACTTTGTCTAAAGTTGTGAAAATATGTGCTATATTGTATTTTCCCTTATAGTCTCGGCGAACAGTCTGTGCTTGTAAGCCAAATGAAAATGGCATTGCAAGAAGACATACAGTCACATAGATCTAATCTTCAGTCGTGTCTGTCAAAAACTTCATTATTAGAGATTTAAGTTAATTTCATCAGCTGATATTTACAAAAAGCCCAGGTGCACGCCCTCGGAGCCATTTCAGTTTTCAACCACCATTTGATTGTCTAGTGATTTACGTTCATATTTAGTTAAGTAGCTTAATTCATTTATGCACCAGTTGAGTACGAATTCCCACTGTGTTAAACCGTTAACGGTGTTAGCCACGAAAACATCTGTTATTTTATGATCCTACCACATATTGTTTAACTTTTAGGCATTACGCTTTCCTCGTATTAAAAAGTTTTTTGAGGATATAATTTTTATATAAATGCATGTCAAAATAGCAATGTTACTGTTTTAGAAAAGTACATGTAATGAAAACTAACTTACGTACATATATAAGATAATTCACAATGAAAGAAAACTACATGAGTTACATCAAGTGTCTGTAAAATCGTCCATGGAAATGTTTATTAATTTGAAAAAAAAAGTTTAAATTAAGGGAATTATTGCATATATTTAATTTGTGNTGAAAGAAAACTACATGAGTTACATCAAGTGTCTGTAAAATCGTCCATGGAAATGTTTATTAATTTGAAAAAAAAAAGTTTAAATTAAGGGAATTATTGCATATATTTAATTTGTGGCTGCCCTTGAATTTTTCTAAAGTAACTTTTGCTACGCATACCTTAAAATGAATTACGATAAGATCTTTCAGTTGCAATTGTTAATTTTTCTGGAAAGAATTTGATTCAATTTACTTGTACATTACAAAAACAGTAAAAAAATTTTACTCTGACATTTTATTTTGCAAAAACAACGCGATCTAAAACATTTGTATCTTAGGGAAAAGTAGTCAGACATAATGCCCCTAACCCCTTAATATATTATCCAGAGCATAGTCGTTCACGTTTGACATGATGCAGAATAGATGAAGTCATGGTCGGTGCTGTACAGGTTCAGAAGGTAGCACCAATACTGGAATTGCCTTTTCCTGGGCAATGCTATTGGCTGCTTTTGACACACCATGTATTTTATAATTGGTTGTTTAGTGTGCCGTGGATCTACTGAAACTTTTTCCATCGGTTCCAAAGTGTCAGGCATTGTAAGGAATTTGTAAGTATATCTCACACCAAATATTTTCTTTCTTCGCAACACCTGAAAAGGAAAACTACTGTGTATGTTAAGGGGTTAAAGCGCGAAGCAGCTGCTGCTGTGTAAGAATGACTTAGTTTTACAACAAAGTAAATAAATACACAGATATGAAATGGCGCGGTGGTTCATTTGACGTGCGCGTGGTCACTCTTCCTGATTGGTTGTGCGAGGTCTGGGAACGGGCCTTGCGCCTGATTGGCTACCGCGTGCTGAGAAATGCACCCTATTGACTGGGCTACTGGCCGGCAAGTCACTCTACGCTGATTGGCGAACGGCGTGCCGACATGTTGCTGGCCAGTGACGATATAAGCGGCTATTTCTCCTCTGTATTCTTATTTACTCTGTGATTTTACTTTAGGCCTTCTCGTCTAGAGAGCAATATCAAAGTGCTAAGAAGTGCGGAGTTGTGCTGAAGGTCAATGAACGAAGCCAACAGAGCACAAGACGATTTAGAATATTGTAATTCAATATGCGATTTCCCTAATTTGTAATTACTGTCGTATTTGAAGCCAAGTTTTTTTTCCTTTAAAATGCATGTCAACTTGTTCATGTCATTGAGTTAATGTTCCAGCAACATGAATAACACCACAAGTTTGTACCGTAATTTTTAAAGTCACCCACAACGTATTGTTGCAGCGGACCCGAGCCGTGGGGATATTTTAAGGACGTAACCCAACTTCAAATAAATAAACGATTTTCTTTTAAATAAGTTTGAAAGGACCACTTTGGAAAAATAACCCAAGCAAATTGGAACACTGTAAAAAAATTTGCAAATTTTACTGAAAAATAAAGGTTTTTCAAAAATGTTTCTAACAGTAAAAAAATGTATGTTCTAAAATTACTCGATTTAAAAATTACAATAGTCATGTTTGTAATATAACTCTAGAATTGTGAGTACTATACTGACCTGTACCGACGATTTCACACAAAATGGTGGACACTCAACAACCTCAAACCGTATATAGCAGTTATAGATAAAACTAGGTAGTAATTTAAAGCGCAGTTGCGTGCAAAAAAAACATTATGTAACTAAAAATTACCTTATTAACATAATAAAAACAACTAAAAAATTGCTTTCACGCAATGAATGTTAATGTTACGTATCAACACAAATATAGTGAAATAAATACATTATTCTTAACCTAATAAATTGTCCTAATATTTTATAGGTATTTGATGCTTATAACTGTTGTCCCGGCGTACGTTAAAAAAAACAACAGATTATGTTATTGTAAAATTGCAACAGTGAAAATGTGCCGTCAGCCTGCATACCTCAAATGTCATTATGAAACGCAGCAATTCCAAAATTCGTTAACCTAAGACGTGGAATTATGTTTTATTGCTTAGTAATTACGTAACTGTATCTATAATGAAAAGAAATATTTACCTCATAAGTCAAGTTAGTCATATGCTTAGAGATGCGGGACTGTTATGTAACGGGCGGGGGTTCGAGTCTCCGTGCTGGCAAAGTACAGCTATTTTTTTCCCCGCAAATTATATTTCAAAAGATTTTTTCCCATTCCTCTAATTTGTTTATCACATTTGTTTTCCATAAACAAATTTTATCTTCACTTCTTAATAATGTGAGCTCAAATACAAGCCTATAATTTGTAATGTTACAAATAGTATTTCAAGAAAAATTGTTGTATTTCCACAAAATATTTTCTTGGCAAAATGGTTTCCAAGTAAGTTTCTCGTAAGAAGTACGAAAAAAAAAAAAACCCCAGCGAAAGAGAGCGCGAGAAGATAGAACCCACTGATCGTCCTTGCTACGAGACCCTTTATCATTTCGCGTTATAAAACGGCACCAGGATAGACTTCACAATACTCTTATTTACTCGAGCAAAGGTCACTTGCTTATTGGATGCATGCCACGGCCAAAGCTCACTCTCCTGTTCTGTTCGTTCACACGAAGTTAAAACCATCCGAGTGTTGAATGTATACTATTGGTTCAAACTTCTCCAGGGAGTGTCTGTAAGCGGAGGTCAAGTGGCATACACAAAATTAACATATTGTAACAATTTCTGAAAGTCAGGGGGGCTTAGCCAGGTTCTTTGAGGAATGAAGTGAAGTGAAGTGAAGTGAAGTGATTTGGACGGCTCTTAACATTGAGGTCTTATTAAAGAAGAGTTAATAATAATTTCCTAGTTTATTTACAAACACTACAAAAAATACTCTCGACTTAATATGTCACAATCAATTGCTATTTCTTGCTATTTACATCTAATATTCACATAATTATTGTCCATCACCTCACAGAAATTAATGCAATCAAATAACCAAAATCAGTCCCAAAAACAGTGTATCAAATCCCATAGCATTATTTCATAAATGATATGTCCATATTAGACAGTTACAATATTTACAATAAAGTCCGTATCACATGTTCACACATTCCCACCTTAATTAAGTCCAGGTTTCACTACTCTAGAATGTTCTAAACCGCTCTGAGCACCCTCCTTCACAGTACAACTTTACTAGTTGGATCGACCCCNTGTACCCTCCGCCTCTGTCAGTCCACTCAACTGATGTCCCTCGCTGCATCAGAAGTCGCCCGATTACCAGACTTTAGCCAGATGGCTACCAGAAAGACTGCCGACCATCCAGCTGCGGTGGTATTTATAGCGTCGTCAGCCATAGCCCAGAAACTTCTCCAAATGCCGCGTTACGGTGAGAGAATTGATTACCAGAAAACTCTTGCTCATTCTCCCAAGTCACCGACTCCTGCAGGGGGAAGGAGGAGCTGTGACGCCAGCCAGATCGGCTGTCAATCATTCACTCGGTCATGAGGCGGGGAGACAACGGTGAGCGGGTCTACCTGAGAGGAGGGGTGGGTCGAACTGGGCCACTCCCCGCAGCGCCGGAACCGCGCATAACCAGGTAACATAGAGTCCGCGCGTAACAATATACTTTAACTAGCATGTTACCAAATTATAACGCGAAATGATAAAGAGACTCTAGGTCCTTGTTGCCGAAAACTCTGAAGTAGTGGAGGAGAAAATTATTGCCACCATACAAGTTTTACCTTCGGATGGACTGACAACAGAGACAACTAAAGTACACTTCTAATAAGATCTCGTGATAAGAGACCAAAAACCAATAGAAAAAAAAACAAACAATAAATCATTATAATGGCCTCCGAAACACATGTTTCCAACGGGTTTATCATATTCCTAATTTTTTATTTAGGGCGAGGCAAGGTCTAAGAGTTGTCGGTTCTATCTCCTTGCCTCAAGATAGCGATCACGGAAACCAAAGATACAAAGTCACTTTGCATTACACAAAACATTCTCTTCTAAGTGTTATTTTCCTTGCGTCCGTTCTCAGCATTAGCATGACGACTGTAGGTGAGCATACGATAAAAGAAATACCGCGCCGTGTTTATGACCAGGGGAGAGTGTTTTACCTGGAGTCGTAAAGTCGCAAGGACCAGGTTTTAGCAGTTTGTATGAACCTGTTTATTTGCGCGTGGTACTGCTGGTGTGCGAGAAGGAAACTTCTGCGACAGTGCGCGTCTTGTGTATGAGCAGTCCTCCTCAACGTCGTTATTTAAGAAATAACTCCAGACAGCCCGTTTGAATTAGGCACTTCATGCTCAACGAAGAAGACAAAAAACATTTATGAAAATCGACAACTTATTTTAAAATGCAAAATGGAAACAGGTGATGCGACTTGCCAACGTCTTTAAAAGAAATATTCGTATCTTACTGAATTAAAAAAATTGGGAGAACGACAGTTTTGTACTCCATTGCACTATCCCCGTTTTCCATCAAATGAAAAAATTATATTTGCCCCACGGAAAAAGCTTGTGTAAGCTAAATTTATTGTAACGTATATTTATAAATTGACTGAACTCTGGCCACGTACCACAGGCATTCCTTGCAAAGTATCTAACCAACTCAAGAAGTGAGCTTCTTTTTAAAGCATCTTGAAGTAGTAATCCAAGGCTCGCTATTTATGTACATGAATAGCACATGCTTCTTTATGCCCTCGCCAATAAGCAGAAATCATCCACTTCCTGTATAATTATTCAGATACTGAGTAGCGCGTGGTTTTATTTTAATTTCTTTTTACCGTTGAGTGGCTTCCCGGAGGAAGTAAAAGTGATTTATAAATTATATCGCAGTCTTAAAGAGTTCATAACGAACTGTAAATTTTAATTCTGAGTGTACGAAACAAAACATTTATGGGTACAAATGAGCTTTAATTTGTGATTAACGGCATGCAAAGTATTAGCTCTTACAAAAAAACACCACCCATAATGTGAAAAAATGCTAACTAAATAGTGAGCAGGAAATAGTTATATAACCACAAAATATCTGTCAAGTTCGTAGGGGCCAAATTTCCTTTACTAGCTGTGTGGCTGGTGGCAGTAGTAAAANGGGGGGGGGGAGATTTGACCGTGTCAATTTTCATTCCTAAAGGCACATGCCGCAAGAGGGAGAATGGTGACAAGGTGGAGATCCTGCGTCAACCAAGTATTGTTCTAAGAAGTACAACAGGTGGGTTTTTAACATCATCCACTGAACAATTGTTTTTGTACTAAGACACTAGTGTAACCAATCCAGGAGTACGATTTGATACGTCCTATATTAAACAAATACATGTAAATAAGTTCTGCGATTAGCGTCAAGGGTCCAAAACAGAAATACTCAAAGCACAAGTCGGTTTCTAACACCGTGCATGTAATGCCACTATACTGTTGAACAGGATACATTCTTCGCATACAGACGGCCTACGCTAACGTCTAAAATAACACGCGGTTGTACCGAAATACTTGCAATACCTGGTGGTCGGAACGAACGAAGCCACTCGACCCTAAGCGCGCGAAACTGTTAGTAGCGCATACTCACGCAGTTCTACGGCCGTAAACCGCCGACAATGTGCAAATGTGCATGTTGTACAAGGTCTCCGCGAAGACACTAAGGAAAGAAACCCGTTTCTACGGCGACAGCCGCATAAACGCGCAGGAAAATTTACACCGAATTTTCAAATGCGGCCTGGACTCCCTCCCCCCGTCGGGGTGTTTTACAACACGGCCGCCCTCGGCGAAGGCAGCCATAAAAGTAAATACCGAATTCAGGATATTCGCCATAAACATGGCATCAGTATAAAAGGCCGCTCGCTCCACTCGGGGCGGAGCAGATGTCGCCGGGTTACTGGGGGCGCGGACAACAAGGGAGCAAGTCGCCCCGGGCTGCGCCGCACTTGTTGCTTTCCCCCCACCGCAGCTCGTGCCTTGGTCACCCCTGGCCGACACACCTGTGCCCTCGCCGACCCACCCCCGCCACGCGAGGACCACACCCCCGCGAGACTACCTGCGTCGCAGCGATGTCAAGGCTACCGGAGAACTCCGTCCACGAGCGCAATCTCGCACCCAGACACGAAACCAGACATTGCTACATTTTATTATGGGTGTATTTGGAGGGGAAGGCACCCCCTCAAGGGGATGGTTATGCCTTGTCCACGATAGCTGGTCCGCGGAAGCGATAAGGTGACCATATTATTTTAATACGTGAAGCAGGACACTTTCGTAATAAGAAAAGTGATTTATAATCAAAATAACGCGATTAACCTCCAGACACGACACTACCGTACATACAAGCTAATGTAATAAATGAAAATATTTATTACAATTTAATTGTAAGTTTATACACTAGCAATAGAGCTTAATATTCATTATATTCTTTGGAAAATATTCTTCATTTGAATGAATGGCATGCATCAACGTGTTAATAAAACTCGCTGCATGTGTAAATAATGTAAATGTTCAACGGTTGTTTGTGTGTAAAAAGCATAACTTTACGCAGGACACTGGGCTAAGGACGAAATTTCATTACTTTATTTGTCCTTTCGTTTCACCGAGGACAACGCTTTACAATAAAAAGACTGTCCTGCAAAAAGCAGGAAGTCTGGTCACACTAGCACGCGACCCTCTGACGTCACAGCTCGCGTCCCAATGTGCCAAGATAATTCGCGAACTTCAACTGTCGTTCACGGACGTTCCCCCACGTTGTTCGTTTTGTTTACATTTTATCGCGGGCAAATGGCTGTGTTGATATCGAAGTGTGAAGATTGAAAATATAAAAACTACGTGTACATAAGCATAATCATTTATCTCGCAGCCGCGAAAACGAAACTTTAATAAATAAAAACTGCAAAAATGTACCGACTCGACCGAAAAGAACTAAATCCAAATATAGTTAAGTGAAAGCAAAATCAAAAAGTACTCAATCGCATATGTAAAAATCAGAAAACTAAATAAAATAAGCTAGGAACATCAATATTTGCGAGTAATCGCATTCAATATTGGTATACGTTGGGACATATTGTGGACAGATACACTGACTGAAGTGAAGGTAGGGAGGACAATCACGACCATTTCTAGGAGAAAATTACCTCGCAGTATAATAAAATGCACCAAAGTGAACAGCAATTGCATGGTTTATCACCCTTAAAGAATTATTAATACTAATTGTTGACAACCTGATGAGCAAAAAAAAAATGGGGTGGCATGGTTTGCAAACCCTAACCCTCGCCCCTTTCCGCCTCTGTCTAAGCCATCGCTCTCGCCGTTATTAATTACGAATTTCTTCCCTCTGGCGTAGTTAAGGGTGTTGGACCCCAAAAAACTTAAATATTTTACATTTGCACCAAACAGTGTTCACCGTGCAGTTCGCATTGTATGTGATAACATTTCGCTCGAATAAAATTTTACAATTTATATTTTTTTTAATAATTTGATGTCAAATGCAAAATTATTCTGTTTCGTTGCAGCCAAAATAAGAAATACTAAGTTTTTTCAGATGAAAAAATTTACGAAGTAAACGAATCCTATGGGCTATCGCGTGACACATTTGTAAATCACCGATAACAAACCATATTAATGGGGGAAAAAAAACGTTAAATATAAAGACATTTTTGGATTTTTTTTTAAGTTTCTTTAAAAACGTACGAGTTGTTATTTGGTGATTACTTATATGTCAAGCCGTAGCCCACGGCATTAGTGTATGTAGTAATTCTTCTCATCTGCACATCTTGGATAGTATTTGTTGTTATGGCTGCAACCAAACTGAAGAATTTTGTATTTGACATCAAATTATTAAAATAATATAAAGTGTAAAAATTTATTATGTGTAGAAAATGTCTTCACATACAATGAGTACGAGTTGAACATGTTTGATACTATTAAAAAATATCTAATTTTTTGGGGCCCAACACCGTTAAGAGGGAGAAATTCCATTCATCTTAATTTATTTTTACATAGCTTGAAATGGCATAGGCAACTACTTAAGAGCATTTTTTAAGTTTGTACGGAGTCANTCTTCGTAGTCAAACTATATGACCGGACATTAAAAAATCATAGCTTGAAATGGCATAGGCAACTACTTAAGAGCATTTTTTAAGTTTGTACGGAGTCAGTTATATCCATATTTTCCCACGTGAAACAGAAATTATAAAAAATAATAATCCTTGAATATGGTTTCTAAATATTGCACCTGGAAATGAAGTTATGGAGGGAATATATGTAAATCCATGGTGGCGGGGATGCTTCTCCCTTAGGGCCGGATTTATAAACTAAGCAAGAAACGCAAGCACGCAAGAAACGAGAAACGCAAGCACGCAAGAAACGCGAAGACGCAAACAGTCGAACGTACTTATTTCGAAGATACAGTTTATATATAAACTACGCAAGACGCTAGAACGCAACGCAAAAGTTGGTCAACTTTCAAATTATTGCGTTTTTGCTTGCGTTTTGCGCCTTTAAAATTAGCGGTAATCGATTGCAAAATCGTTTAACAGTCGCACAGAAGGCTATGGTTTACAGTTATTAAATTATTTGCCTGTACAATGAATGTATGCCTACAATTATGCGTTGAATCATAAATAAACAGTATTTAAATATTCAAGTATCTCCGAATTGATGAGAAAACATAATAGTGTTCTTAGAAATTCGTTATTCGTTATGCCAGTAACTTTACAAAGCTCGAATTAATATACANTATATATATATATATATATATATATATATATATATATATATATATCTATACTATACAAATATGTTTGAAACAAGGAAAAACATTTTCACTAAAAGGCATTATGGAAATAACTTTTTTTTTTTACTTGTTTGGTATTTTCATTATCCAGTATTGGTAACGTCTTGCGTAGTGCGATGTTTATAAACGATCGTTAATTTCATGCGTTGCATCGTTGCGTTCTTACGTTTGTTGCATAGTTTATAAACTCGGCATAAGGCAGACGAAGAATAGCTTCCAATGGAGAATTACACCTGACTATACAACACGTAAAACACGTTGAAAGTTGTACACACACTGCTATAACCATCAGAAAAATAACACTTATGCTGCGCATTAAAGAATTAGAAGCACCATAGAATATTTTGCTATAATTTACTTATTTAAATGTTTTTTTATCAATTAATATATGTCCACATTTAGTAACAATTACGTATCCTTCCGCATCGTGTAAACAAGTCCGCAAGTAAACGCCAAGTAGAAACCGACACACTTTATCGGTGCGCAAGACAATCAAACAAATATGTTACACAGAACAACGAAATGTTTTTCCAGCACTGTTTTCCTGAAAACATAACTCAGGCAAAATAATTCACTTAACAAAAATAAACGAAATTTAACAATATACTAATAAAAACTGTTTCCAACTAGCCATAACTAAAATGCGACCTTTCCTCTCTGTTTTTTATTTCATATAGACTATGACATAAATATAATACTTTATAGACAAATATAAGTCTATGCTTCAGTTAACCAAATACAAAAAGGCGTGCTAATGTTACCGGAAGAATAAAACGCTCCAATATACAGGATGATTCTAAAATCACGGGACAAACACCGAGGGGTGGTAGAGCTCACTAAAACAAACAATTATTGTATAGGTATATATAGGCGGAAGTGAGGCGTTGAGGCACAAACACAAAAATTACACATGAAATGCAACACATTGTTTATTTTCAACGTCGCCGCTAAATGCCTTTTTACTGCAATGTTTATAATAATTGCTCAAAATTGCCACCACCGACAGTAATGCAAGCTTGGTGGCGTCGGAGGAGTGATTGGCGAACAGATTCAAATAAGCCGGGTATTTCACGCACGCGTGCAGCCGCACAGGATAGTCGAGCGACGAGGTCTTCAATGGAATCAACTGGAGTCTCGTAAATGAGGGCTTTCAAATGCCTCCATAGGATTGTTTAAGTGAACTCTATCACCCCTCAATGTTTGTCCCATGATTTTAGAATCATCCTGTATAATTAATTTAGGAAATGACCAAACATATAATGTATTATGGAGTAATTTTTCAAAAGTTTAACTCACAAGTGTGAAAATGCCATGACTAGACTACACATGAATATTGTCCGTTCACTTAGGTTTCTTGTTATTCTCTGCTTTTCGCGTGGACTTTATGAGGGAAGGGAGGTATTGAGGGCAATTGTAAGTGAATTTTTTTACATGCATAACAAACAATTAGTATATTGTCAGCTCGGCATAACTGCCCAGCGAACACGGAGAGGCACGTATTGCCAATCAAGGTGCTATAAACCATTCACGGTTACTTCCATGTTTTCTGAAACCCTGCTGAAGTTCTACTTCCGCGACATTCCTCCACTGCATGCAAAAACAGCTTAACCTAGTTTAGAACATCACACCATAGGGACAATCCACCGCTTTCGTGCGCACTCGCTTTAATATTATTTTGCATAAGAACTATTTCTTACCAGGTAATACCAAGAGACATATTTCCTCCCTGTTTTTATCCATATCAATTATAAACAATATATATAAGCAACATTTCAATTTAACTAAAAAACAAGGTACTTTTATGTTAACACAGGTACAAAAGGATTGCGATAAATGACATATTTAGGAAATAACTAAACGCGTTATAAATGGGGTAAAGTTTCAAAAAAGTGCGAAGGTACCACGAATAGACTATTCGCGGTTCATTTACACTTTTTGAATCAAATCGTTGAAAAATGATCACATATAAAGCGTGCTTGGTTCTTTCTTAAATATATCCTGTATCACTTGCGTTAAGATGCAAGTACCTTCATTTTGGTTAAACTGAACTTATCCTATTCAACCTAGTCCTGGACAAAATCGTAAAAGAGTGGGAGAAAGAACTGAAACAACTCGGAATCCAGGGTCTGACCTTTGGGAGAGGCCAGAAGAAATTTGAGGTCAGATGCCTCGCTTTCGCAGACGACATTGCCATCCTATCAGAAAACACAACCGACGCCAAAGTCGCAATTGAAACACTCCACAAAATTGCCACAAAAACCGGTCTCCAAATCTCCTACAAGAAAACAGAATATATGGAACACAGACCAACAGGAAAACACATCATCACAGAATTCGGCAAAATCAAACGGGTCAATAAATTCAAGTACCTAGGCGAATGGATACAGACCAACGGTCTAGACAATGTTGCCATCACAAACCGAACACAAAAAATGGAGAACGCGTACAGAACCACTCAAGATCGCTATAACAAGAAGACGATCTCATGGCAAGCCAAAATCAGACACTATCAAACAGTAATTAGGCCACAAGCAACATACGGTGCAGAAACCTTGACATTAAAAAAGGTAGGACAACGAGAAGAACTCGAGAAAAAAGAGAGACGGATCCTCAGGAAAATTCTAGGCCCAAGAGAACAGAAGACGGAACATACAGATGCAAAAGCAACAACGAACTTTATACCAAAGTAGAACCAATTACAGAGAACATTAGAAAAAAACGGCTAAAATTCTATGGCCACCTACAACGAATGGACAATTACAGACTAACCAAAAAGATTTTCGATCACAACAACAGTCTAAAAACACCCACCAATTGGCTACAAGAAGTCAGAAACGACCTAAAATCACTTTCAATTACAGAAGAAAACACGAGAGACCGTGAAACCTTCAGAAGATTGGTCGACACTGCAAAATTTGAACCCAAAATCAGAAGGAAAAACAACTACACCTTCACGGAGGAAAGAAAACAAAGACAGTAACAACTCATGAAGGAATATTGGGCAGCAAGAAAACTCAACCAAAATGGTTCCAAGCGCTCTTAAATANAAGACAGTAACAACTCATGAAGGAATATTGGGCAGCAAGAAAACTCAACCAAAATGGTTCCAAGCGCTCTTAAATACGGCAAATTCAAATTTAAAAAAAATATATGAATAAAAATAGTGAGAAATAGGTTTAATGCAAAGTATTACTGAGAGTGCACGAATGCGGTGAGCTGTCCCTTTTGTGTAATTTTCGAGACTCGGTTAAGCTTTAATTTGTTTTAAGCGGAGGAATATCCTGGAAGTAGATCTTTAGCAGGGCTTCAGAAAAGTTTGAAGTAACCGTGAATGGACTATGAGAGAAGTAACTGGTCTGCGGGTGGCGGTGAATGCTGTTCCGTGTGATCAGTAGGAGTAGCCGCACGGTCTAACTATGGTTGCGATCGACGGCGATTTGACGTCCGCGTATCACGGATCTTATGCGACGCTGCAGGTAAGGAATGAACGAAGGCAAACGGCATTTGCTGTGGGGCGGGTGGCATCGGACCGCTGTTTCAGGGCCGCGGACTGCAAATCAACAGTTGCCATAAATTGTGTTTGCAGAAGAAGAAGGCCGCTATTGCAAGCAGCACACAAGGGAAGAGTTGTAACTCGAGAATATAAGAGAAAACCTCATCTCCTTCAAATGGTTGCCGAAGTAGGTTTTACGCTACTGGAACGTTAGAAAATAAGAGTGGAGCGGAGAGATAAGGGCAGCTCTTAACATCGAGGTCTTGGGAGCCGATGAGGATAAAGCGAGGTGAGTATGAAAGGAGGGGGGAAACTGGATAGCACCGAGAAAACCCGCCGATCAGCCCAGCGGCATCGTTCGGCACGATTCCCACATACGAAAATCCGGGAGCGACCCCGCAGGGAATCTAAATCACAGGTAGGAGGCGAGTAGTCTGACCACTAAACCACAGTGGCCTCGTTATAAAACAGAGTAAGGTAGATTGGCAGATTATGTGCATGACGTTGACAGCCGGTACTTTAATAAATTTGAAGTCTGACCTACGTTTTCAGAGCAACATTATTGATTGCGTTGTTTATACGGAGTTATTTTACGCCACAAATGCATTTCAGAGAACGGGATTCACAATCATGGAGGTAAAATACTACTTCGTAAACAATTTCGTGCGAATAATCATGGGGAAAAAAAAAGTTTACGAACTATTACATGTAAAAGCCAAAGACAAAGAAGGCTGTGCTACCATCAGAATTAAAAACCGTAAACCAAGAACGTTTTTCTGCAATATCCAAAGAGAAAATAATACATGACATTTTAATGAATATTTACGTGATATGTACATCGTAACTAATATTATAAATGCAAAAGTGTGTTGGTGTGTTTTTTGATTGTCCTTTCACGTCGCAACGTCGAAACGGATCGACGTGATTTTTTGTACAGAGATAGTTGGAAGGACGGGAAGTGAAATAGGCTACTTTTTATCACGAGAAAATATATCATTCCCTCGTGGAAATTCTTATTGGAAAATGAAAAAAATACACAAAAAGAATAACAATGCAACGTCGCAACCTGGCAACAGATCAACGTAATTTCTTGCACAGAAATAGTTGGAGGGCTCAAAGGTTATATTGGCTATTTTTTATAGCCAGAAAAATCTCAAAAAATTTACAAACGGTAATAGTGATTCAAATAGGAAAAAAGTTTGCCGCCAGCGCGCTCTCTCCCAATACGTGTCTAAACCTTTAAAGATAGAACAATATCATGTAGTAAAGGATTTGTAGAATAAAAAGACCAAAAAAAAAAACTCCGCGGTAGCATATATCTAGCTATAACAGAGAAATACTAATAAGTGTTTTACCATTTAATTCACCGAGACGTTGATTTTTATCATATGTATAGAGCATATAAGATTAACACTAAGTAAATTTCAACTTTATTAAAAAAAAAAACCTAAACAATAATTGTGTAGTTTACACGAGTGGAGCCGCGGGCACAGATAGTAGTAAATATTTTGTTAAAGAATGAAAACATTTTTTTTTCCCCATTATGAAGTTGTAAGACTGTAGAACCTCGACTTCTGGTTTATTCGGTAAGATTCGTTTTCCTTATTTAAGTTGCTGCGGCCTGAGATGTCCGTCGCCACTGCCACAAAGAAACTAAGTTAGAGAGGCGATATTTCCATGAAGTGCGTGAAGCTCTTATTTTAAGCTACAAAATGTAAACATGCCACGCACTTACCCAACATAAAATAAATTTCAAAGCACATCAATATGATTGAAAAGCTACTGATTCAGGCATTGGCCACTCTGTACACCGAACGTATACGAAAAACACCTAACATTAAGGCTCCTGCCTACCTAGAACTTTTTTTCCCCGCTTTCGAGGCCGAGAAGCCCGAAAATGATAAGGGCGACAATGCCACGCGCATCAAGTGCGCCATCGACTCCAAGTGCAAGGCTCTGAACTGGCGTGCAGTGTTCTCGTCGCACTGCGTGTACCTATGGGACTTTCAGCGGCGACACTATTATTTTATTGGTAGAAAGTCTGTCGCAAGGTTCAATGCAGGGCCCTTGAGTAGTTTTGCTTGTACCTGACGCTTATGTTTTGACATACAGCACGTTGAATGCGCCGCTTTTAGTAATTTTGTAGTGCTCTGAAATTGCGTTTTTAATTTACTCGTCTTGAAAGCGCTCCACAGTCATCTTATTGAGTGTATGCTCTTTTCGTAGATCAGTTCAATGGACGCACAATGAATAGTTTCGTAGAAAAACGAGCATTTCAAAAACTCTGCAACGCAGTTCAAGCGCCAGGTATACGGGAGCCTTAACAAATCTATAAAACCCATCTATCTTCGCCGGGGTTACCGTTTTATAGGTTACTTCACTTTTATTAAGATTTTTTTCTACTGTTCATACAGTTGCAAACTGGCGTACATAATTTATGGGACCACTTCGTTTTTTTTTTTTTACAATTAGACACTAAACACTGGCAACACCTAGTTTCCACGAAAGCGTTTCTTTATTTTTCACGTTCTCACCGACGGTTGACTTGTCTCGCAGTGGACGTCCAGTATCATCTCACGCAGATGATTCACTGGCCATTATCGAACACTGCTTAACATAACACAGACGTTGGACTTTAAACTTTAAATGGACTATCCGCACACACGGGTATTTCTGAGTCTGCTGTTTCGCATCTTGCAACACGATCAGCCGATGCGAGATATTTGTGCGAAGAGGGTGCCGCATNCCAGCCGTTGCGAGATATTTGTGCGAAGAGGGTGCCGCATCAGTGAACGGAGGTGCGAGAGTGAACTCGATACGAGGCACGCCATATTCACCTGGAGCGGTTCCATCGCGAAGGAAACTAACACGCTGAATCCAACCACTGTAACTGACGAAACGTGGGCACGCGAGCGTGCGAACCTGAACTGAAGCGTCAGTCAAATGAAGGGCATCACTCCGCTTCACCACGACAAGGTTCGACAGAATCCATAAACCACTAAAGTCACTATCACTTTGGCGTACAACACAGGTGTGTGTCACCCTGTCCGTGAGGGCAAGACTGCGAATGGCTCAGCACGACAGATAACTTATGTAGTGCCGTTTGCGTTGTCGTGCAGTTCGGGTAAGACTTGCAGTACTTCTGCGCAACGCCATCATCGTCGCTGATAAGGCTACAGCGCAAACTGCAGCTCCTGTGGAGGCACGCGGACAGCGGTCGGGGTCAGAGGTCATAGATCACTCTTGCTATTGACCTGACCCGGGTCCATGAGGCTTTCTGATTCTGAAACTGAAGACCCCATCGCGTGGGAGGCGCCTTGCAAACAAGGATTATTTGTCAAGGGCACACCGACAACAGGTGGTGGACATTAATCTATCTCACGCAGCGGATAACTCGCACCGCCCTCCCCGTCGTTGGCAAAGATGCGTGGACGCCCTGGGTAATATTTCTAAGTATGTAAGCTCTTTGTACGCAATATTCAGAATGTTTCTTCTAATTTTTTTTCATAATAACACCATGCATTCCATTTCTGTATTTTTTTTATTGTTCCCGACCCCTTCACTTTTACACAAGACCCTATTTTCTTGGTNTTTCACTTTTACACAAGACCCAATTTTCTTGGTAGCATTCATTAGCGCATGCCAATTTCCTTCACACGCATAATATTTTAATTTTGCTGCATCTTTACCGCAGGCTATAACACGGTTGCCATTACTTATGATATTACTCATNGAATGTTTCTTCTAATTTTTTTTCATAATAACACCATGCATTCCATTTCTGTATTTTTTTTATTGTTCCCGACCCCTTCACTTTTACACAAGACCCTATTTTCTTGGTAGCATTCATTAGCGCATGCCAATTTCCTTCATACGCATAATATTTTAATTTTGCTGCATCTTTACCGCAGGCTATAACACGGTTGCCATTACTTATGATATTACTCATACATGCACACATATACATACATATAAACAGCTTGTATCTGACAAAATATTACAAATTTTGGAGGAGATTACTTACGCAAAATCAAGTGGGGAATGCGTGGGGCACTTTCTGCCTAAAACAGAACATTAATAGAGATATGAGCACTTGAAAAAAATGGAGTTATTAAAACTGCATTTTTTGCGAAATATCGGAAAAGAAGTGAAATGAAATTACAATCCTCCAAACATAGTTTTATGTTATCGGGATCTTCAACCTAAGTGCTAACTCTCGTTGTCTCATTAACACCTCCCACCGTAAAGAAAATAACAGGGTCGGCCACCCTCCTACTGTAGACGAATATTTTATCAAAAGGATTCGATGCTAAGTTTATTGAAGAGACTGACTTAACTAACAGAAGTGTTCCTATCGTCGCGTAGAGCCCACCGTCTTAGAGTCAAAGGCCCACAAAGCTTCGGCTGCAGCAATGCAACAACTAGCAGCTACGCAGCGGTACACACACGAGTGTATGGCATGCTGCCGCGCCTACCGCACAGGCGATGGTGGCGGTTATGTTCCACACTTACTGTGAACAACACGTTAATAAACTTGCACTACTGAAGCTGCTTGTTTACATCTGGCGACCGTCGGCGTGCGATTCCTTGCAACAGGTATTGGCATTACTTGCGCTCCTGGAACTGTATCGCTGCCACCAAGAGTTTCGTGTGCGTTATACACGATAACGGTGGGGTCCTGAGCAGTTACAAGAGAACCATTTTTGTTAATAATTTCATAATGCTCAATAAACCAGCATCAAATGTTCGTTAATACCGACTGTAAAAATGTTACCCGCAATAAGAAAGTGGCCATTCTTGTCATTTTGATTTGAGTGTGAGCGGAAAGTGAATATAAAGCACGTGGTTAAAATGTGTAATAAAATTTCAAAATACAGATATATTAAAAATATATTTGATGAATTCATAAAATAAAATGATACGGCAAATTGGTTTACAGCAGTCTGGAGCATAAAGTGCATCCCTCACAATACACTAATTGGGACAAGGTTGGTGGTTAATTAAAATCAATTTAGACTAAGCACTGATGAAACAGTTTGCACTGCATGCCATAATACAAGTCTTGATTCAAAATTGAATATAAGTAAATTGAAAAAAAAAAAAAAAAAAAAACACAGCAGTAAGAAACCTGTTGCAAGACTCACCGTGTGTAACCACACAAAAATCAATTATGGATATGGGGAAAACATGAAAAAAGCAACCAATGCAAAGAAAAAAAAAAGACAAATGTCCATTCTACAAAAAATGTTTTTTAACAAATTATAGGAAAAGTGACTTTTTACGAGTCCTGTGATTTTATTGTAGCTCGACCTCGAAACAGCTGTAGTGCAGTCGATTAACAAACTCATTCGATTCTGAGTACTTTCCCAGCCGTTCCTGATAAGTGTAGGCAACACACACCTTTTTTTTATATTCTAACAGGATTAAGAATGCGCAAAGCTACCTCGGCATGAAAATACCCACTTTTGCTGGAAATGGATAGGTCACGAGGATAGTCAAAAAAAAAAAAAAAAAAAGAGGGCAGNCCACATTCCTGAAAATGACACCGTGACATTTCAATTTCCATCCTGGTTACACCGCGAATCCCGCCTCCACGCACGTGCTGACGCTGACAAGCAGGGGCCGTCGTGACAAAGCGGCCGGCCGGGGAGCCGGCGCAAAAATGTTTCCCCAGCGATATTGCACTCGGTGGCGGCCGCCCCTGACAGCGGCGTTCGCCGTAGCCAACTTGGACACACACACACATACACACACACACGCCACTGACCAGAACTCGCTAGCACGCCGCCCGCCTTCAGCTACGTGGTACGGCTGCCAACCTGGGCAAGGCGCGTGCAAGGAAAGCGATTCAACCATATTGTCAACTCACCATTATTTCCAATTTTTCTGAAACCCTGTTACAGTTCTAATTTCAGGATATTTTTCTGCCTAATGAAAATAAAGTTTAACCAAGTCGAAAAAATTACACAAAAGGGACAATGCGCCGCATTCGTGCGCACACTATTTAATAATATTCTGCATAAGAACTACCTTCTTACTAGAGATTACCAACACATATATTTACCCTGTATTTAAATTTATGGTAATTATAAATGAAATAGCTGACCTCCCGTGGCATAGTCAGATGGTGCGCCGCTAGTCTGGGTTCGAATCTCAGGTAAGGCATGTGTATTAATTTAAGTTAGGTTATAAATTAGTTGGNTATTAATTTAAGTTAGGTTATAAATTAGTTGGTAAGCCGTCCTCTGATAAGCCTTCATGCATAGCACCGCGGGAAGTTAATAACACCTTTACATAACAAATGTAAATGAAATAGTACAATTCAAAAATTAAATATAAGTGTAAGGTAAATTTAACGGAAAATAAGGTACTTATATTACTAACGCAAATATAAAACGCTTGTGATAAAGCGTGATAAAGCGTGACATATTTGTGAAACCACGAAGCACATCGTACATAGGGGTGGTATTTCAAAGGTTTGATTTAAAAACTGTGAAAAAACTGTGAACAGACAACACGCAACATTGACATACCACAAAACAACACAACTGACAAAGTCACATGACCAGCAAAAATTAACGTATTTGCTTACATCTTAATTCTTGAATGACAATCACTTTTCTATTAGTAATATAATTTTACCGCTCTCAACTTAATCAAATTGCATTACAAATCGGTTAAAGCAAGTGTACAAANTTCTATTAGTAATATAATTTTACCGCTCTCAACTTAATCAAATTGCATTACAAATCGGTTAAAGCAAGTGTACAAACATCTCAAAGCACTTGTTTACTAAACAATGTTCTAACCTCAAATCCCTTTCGCGCTGTTTTTGTTATCCGTGTTGGCCGGAAAGCAGTTCAATGTTGGGACACGGGGACTTGTTTGTGCACAGCCAGTGACATCGGTCTACCTTGTCTTTAATCTACGGTTTCAACTCGAGAGCTGAGTTTGCAATACAACAATCAAGAGTTAAGTTATGCGTTATGACGTGTACAGCAGAACTGGACATGTGTTATGGATTGGTTCCCAATGAAACTAAGTAGGTCGTATGAGGCGATAAGATTTCCTTGAGGGCACTGCCTTCCAGCTGGCAGCTGCGAAATTTAAATATGAAATCCCATGTTAAGGAAATTTCGTCTCAGTGCGTTAGTTTTAAAGAAAGGCGTTTCCAACAAAATGTATTCTTCGCGACTTTTTTTGAGATCCCTACGAGCGTATTTTTCTATATACACTAACGTTTGTGAGAAATGCAACACCTAATCTGTGGTATAAAGTTAATTTCAATCATATGTATCATATGATTGAAATTAACTTTATACTACAGATTAGGTACATGACAATACACATAAATTAGCATTACAGACCTCTACATGATCTCTGTCCTTGAGAATTCAGTATGGTGTGAAGGCCCCACGAGCTGCAATCAGAGCCCCAAAACGTCGTGGCACGGAATCAAAGAGGACCTGGATATGTTCCTGGGGAATCTCCCTCCACACGGTTTGTATGCGAATCCATAAAGCATCAACAGTGGTTCCTGGATGACCGTGACTAACAATTCACCGACCAACCATATCCCAGACATGTTCGATGGGCTACATGTCAGGCGAACGTGCAGGCCAGGGAAGCAGTGGAACCCGTAGTTCATTGAAGAAGGCTCGCACATTGTCCTGATGAAATATGGAATGTGGAGTTGCCTAAAGGAGGGGCAGTACCTAGGGTTCTAAAACCTCTCTGATAGTGGTTACTGTTCAGATTGCCCTCGATATGTAGGAGTCGAGTTCGCATGTTGTAACCAAAGGCTCCTTAAATCATCAAACTTGACGTTTGTCTGCTATGCCGCTCCACAATGCAGGCTATCAGATTGCGGTCACCACGGTAGTGTCTAACACGTATGCGACCATCAATGTAGGACAGGTTGAAGCGGGACTCGTCCGGAAACACTATATTTTGCCACTCAGCACGCCAGTAACGGCGTTCACGTGCCCATTGCAGTCTGAGGTGTTTGTGGTTTCTGGAAAATGGAAGCCGACAGAGTGGCATGCGTGCCACCAGTCCAGCCCGCAGCAGACGGCATCAAACCGTCGATGCACACAGGTCCACGCCCGTTGCAGTGCTCCAATATCGAGCCAACACTGTGGACGAGGCTGGACGGTCCATTACGGCCATGCGGTCAAAATTGCGGTCATCCCGTGCCCTGGTCACACTGCGTTGTCCAGTGCCCACTCGTCGCTACGTACGACCCTCTTCTATCCACTGGTTCCACACACACATCACTGTAGTAGCAGCATGCCCCGTACGAGCCGAAATGGCACGGCATGACAAGCCCGTTTCCCAGAGACCGATCATTCTGTCCCGTTCGTACTCACTTACATGCTGATATGACGCCTTTTGGCGTTTACGAGGCATACCGGAACTTGCTTTCACTTCGTTTGACGGCTCTTCACTGACTGCGCTTGGCGTAACGCTGACCTTTCCAGTCACACAAGAGGGGGCACTGCTGGGCCTACGTCATCTCTCTGCAATCTTAGACTGTTCTACACATCCTCCGAGTTTGTATTCTTTCGGGACATTCTTTTTGGGTGTTGCAATTTGCACAAACAATAGTGTAGATAGGCAGTATGTACACTTTTTGTAAAACAAAAATTTTAAAAATTCCTCGCAAACAGGCTATTCGTGTTATGANTAGATAGGCAGTATGTACACTTTTTGTAAAACAAAAATTTTAAAAATTCCTCGCAAACAGGCTATTCGTGTTATGAAAACATCTCGGCTGTAGGAAAATTCTCCTTAAATTTCTTGAGTATATTATCTTTGAAACGCCTATTTTTAGAATTAACGCACTCAGGCGAACTTCCCATGGCATGGGATTTACTATTTAAANTCTCTGCAATCTTAGACTGTTCTACACATCCTCCGAGTTTGTATTCTTTCGGGACATTCTTTTTGGGTGTTGCAATTTGCACAAACAATAGTGTAGATAGGCAGTATGTACACTTTTTGTAAAACAAAAATTTTAAAAATTCCTCGCAAACAGGCTATTCGTGTTATGGAAACATCTCGGCTGTAGGAAAATTCTCCTTAAATTTCTTGAGTATATTATCTTTGAAACGCCTATTTTTAGAATTAACGCACTCAGGCGAACTTCCCATGGCATGGGATTTACTATTTAAATTGCTCAGCTGCCAGCAGGCGGGCAGTGCCATTAAGGGTTAAAAGAAATAGTTATAATTTAGATATAAGTAAAAATTGTGCTGCGGCAACCAATCAGAACAGAGCAGTCGGTGTTGTTGGCGGGGAAACTATTATTCATAGTAATTTAAATATAAAAATATTAAAAAGGAATGTGCATGCACATGTTTACGATTATACAGGGTGTATTTAAGCTATTAACTACAGGAGGTTATTCCTGGGGTCAAAACAAGCACCCATGAACGTTGTCCTAGAACGCGTTGTTATTGAGTTACAGGACGTATATTGGGCACGTCACAGGCGATGCTCAGCATATCCTCCACGGGCAGCGATGCATGCGAGATGGCGCCTCTGTTGCTCCGCTCACTACTCGCTACACTCGCGGAACTGTGGTCTCACTCCTGTGCTGCACACGCCATGCTGATAACGTGAATGTACACAGTGCCATCTGTGGACGGGAGAATTATTTCGCCCCTCACGTACAATTTCAAAAACTACGTTAACTCCTGTGTCGTAAAACATCCGAGGGGCGGTACATTCGTCTCCAAACCAAACGTAACAACAATTTTGCTGGTTTTGAACCCAGGAATCGCCTTCCGAAGTTTGTTACAACAGCTTAGATACACCGTGTATTTGTTTACCAAAATACGTTTCTCTGCTAAAAAGCATCTGCTATAAAGTTAGACTTAAATGTGGCTGTGTTAACCGAGATTAGGTTCGGAACATAAGTAAACAGGGCAAGCTCGTTGCAAGTTTTCATTGGCTGGAATTAAAAATTAGCAGGTGAATCGTGAATCGAAAATCCAGAAGATGTAGTTCCTTGTACGAGAACCGTGGTTAGTACATAATTCTTAAAAAAAATTTTTTTTATATTTTAAACACAGCTTATAGGTCGGTTTACGATCAATTTCGTGTACTTAAGATACGTCTACATAGAACGTTCACAAAAAAAATTATGGTTCACAGTGAATGTGAGTGAGTGGGGGCGGCTCTTAACAGAGAGGTCTTGAGAGCCGAAGAAGATGGAGCGAGGTGAGTATGGAGTAGGGCCGGAATGCAAGGACGGGGGGAAGCGGGAGATTCCCGAGAAAACCCACCTGCCAGAGGCATCGTCCGGTACGATTCCTACACGCAAAAATCCAGGGTGGAACCCGACGGGGATTTTAAAAATAAAATACCTATTTTCTTGAATGCAATAATAATTTTATCCTTCTTTTCTTATTTAATTATATTGCGGGTAGTAGTAGAAAATAAAAAAATTCAAGATAGCGGGATTTGATTCCTCTTAAGAATACCGTCTTTCATTCTGATAATACACGTTCACTACGTACGCGTATTTAAACAAACCAAAACAGTACAACGAGCGAACCTTACCGTATTAATTTGTTTTTCGAAGTAGGTTATACGGTACTGCCAATCATAGAACAAATAGTAAACTCCAAATTTTTACTTTTGCTATACTAGCAATCAAGGCACATGACACCACCAGTCTGTATTTTATTTTTACTTTACGGCTAGCCCACGTTCTCTGGGAAATACATTGTTGACTGCGTCGTTTGTTTGCAGTTATTTCACACAAGAAATGTATTCCAGAGAATAATAATCACAATCACGGAGATGAAATATTTTATAGACAGTTCCTTGCGAATAGTTATGAAAATAGACATGGTGTGAAATATTAGACGCTTTAATGGTACACAGACAAAGAATACTGTGCTACCCCCATCAAAATGAAAATATATATAAAGGTACCCACGTGTTTCTGCAATAACTAAAGAGGAAGACTACTTGGACGCGCAGGTAGCCAATATTATGTTTAAATAAGCGACAATTTTTTTAATTTCCAAAGTTGTATGACCGTAGATCCTTGACATCGGGTATCTTCGGTAAGGATTCGTTTTCCTACTCGAGTTTAAAGGGCCTGTGCCAGGGCAGCGACCCGAAAAGATACTCCACGTGACTAGAGTGAAAGGATGATGAGGGTGATCGAGGTGAGTTTGGAGCAGCGTCAGAGTGAAAGGGCGGGAGGAAACGGGAAATCCCCGAGAAAGCCCGCCTACCAGCGGCATCGTCCAGCATGATTCCCACGTACGAAAATCCGGGAAGGACCCGGCCAGGGGATCGAACCCGGTTCGCATTGGTGGGAGGCGAGCAGTCTAACCGCTCAGCCACCGTGGCCCCTCCGCGTGACTAGAGTCCGGCAATACAGAATGTCAGGTATTCCACGGATACGGACTGCACCACACGAATCTGTAATCAAAACTAGTGGAAAGTATTATTTGGTTAAAAAACGCAGGGCCCTCCATTTACGAGAAAGACGAGTTAAAGTAGACTGTTCCACGTTAAGCACAGAATACAGCATCAGCATACAAAACGTCGAAACGTCATAACAGGTGTTCGACGTTTGCTCTGCCCATAGCGATGTACTTTTCCGCATTCTGGATGCATGCAGCATGCACGGAGCTCGGCCGCCGGATGCATCCATGGGCATTGTCATGTCCCAGTACTCACTGAATGTGAACTCCATGGCCTCTTTGCCACTACTGAGCTCGGCTCGTTCGTTTGCTGTATGCCTTACCACCGACACATTAGTTGCAGCATTGCCACATCACCTCTCCTTTATCTAATTTGAATGCCACATGTTTGCTGCAATGGTTTTTCCCGTAAACGAAGGGCCTCGTGCATTTTTACCAAAGAGTATCTTCTACTTAGTTTCGATCATAGTCCGTATCCGCGAATTACCTGGCATCTTGTATATAGGCTGTTAATGGTAAAGTGAACATTTTTTTAAAGTCGTCCTTAAAAAGTACGTGGTCCCGAGAATTTTTTTCCCCGCTTTCGAGGCTTAGAAATACGGGCGACAATAACACGCGCGACCCGCGCCACTTCACCCCTACGCGCAAGGCTCTGAACCTGCGTGCAGTGATTCCGCTGTTACGCTTTCCTGTGTAAACGAAATCTGTAACAGTGGGACTATTACACGTGATGAAAGCCTATAGATTAAACTACTACTGTATCGTTTTATTTGCTTCCTACCTATTAAAGAAACTGCCAAGGGAAGGTTCAAAAATGTTATTTGTTACCCTTTTAACGATTTTTCCTCTATAATAAACTTATTATAAAAAAAACTGTACTGGCTTATAAAATAGTTTTTTTTATCATCTTTTCTGGCAAAAAGTCGTATTCCCAGGATATTAATTTGCTGAGATATGCGTAAAGGCGCAAACTACGAACGCACAGAACATATATCTGGACTATTAACTCTTAACGTAACTTCTCAGGAAAGCCCTGAAAATGCTATTATGAAAACATTTTCATTACTTTTTATATTTCAATATACTTCAAAAGAAAGGAGGTAAAGTTGGTATCTGTAGATAATTGTTTGCCGTTCCTAGGAAAAATAAGTTTTATTTCCAGAACATTATTTACCGAGATACGCGTAAACGCCGATTTTACAAACGAAATTTTACCATGAGCTCCCCTAAAAAGTTATCAACCGTCAAATGTTCCCTATTAACAGGTGTAAAATCATGATAATACTATTTATAATAAGTTTCTGGCATTTTGCAAATAACTAATTTTAACTCCCAATTTTCAAGGACGTCGCTCTCTCTTAGTAAACAAATTATTTCGCAGATTCTGTTACGTTTTCTACGTCATTTTTCTATAACGAACCATCTCACAAAGATTGCACCTGCAGTTTAGGGTAACCCTTTAGCCGCATCTGATTGGGTATTTTTTCTTAGCGGCCAGTGTTAAAGAGCACAAGAGCATGTGCACATCCAGTTTTCTGCAAAGCACTTATTTCTAACATTTTGTTTCAGTCTATTTTGCGATGACAATGTTTGTAAAATTTGAATTCTCCCCATTTTGTGGTGCCAAAATATTAATCATAGTTTCATGCGTAATATTCTAACACTACAAACGTTGCGTTTCAGCGCAAGACTCAGTTCGCGATAGCGAAACGTGTACATAACGAACGTGTACGTATCAAAATGAAAGCAGATACATATTCCTTATAGCACGGCTCGAGGTCATTGTGTAGATCTGGGCTGCTCACGAAGAAGACCACCGTATGGACCACGTCAGAATTAATATCTGCTTCCATTTGGATACGTACAGGTTCGTTATGTATAGTTTAGTCACGATAACTTCACACTTTCTGAAAATAAAACCTTCGAAAAATCACTCCATGAATGACGTGTTTGGTTTATTTTAAATGTCGAGTATCATAACTGCTGGTAACATAAAATAATATTTTTTGGTTAAATTGAACTTTTAATCCATAAATTATATTAAATTTAATAATAAATTTATAGAGAAAATGTGTATATTGGTAACGCCTAGTAAGATAGTTCTTATGCAAAATATTTTTTAACTGAGCGCACAACACGAATATGGTGCACTGTCCCTTTGGTGTAGTAAGACTTGGATAGGCTTTGTTTGGACGAGTCGGAGACATATCCTGAGAGTAGAACTTCAACAATGCTTCCAGATAGTTGAGAGTAATCGCGAAGTGTTTTCATTGTGCAATGACACTAACGTAGTAAAACGTAGCATGTTACGGAATTTTCTACTTGTGTGGCAAGAAACACGGAGTAAAGTCAACAGGTCCATGGATGCCATGATGCGTGGCTGCCTACACTCAAGGCACCAGTCTGCCCACGAACCTGTCGACTGGGGATGTAATTCAAGGGCGGCATGCGTGATGAAATGCTCGGACAGTTCGCATCCTATTGTCGGTGCCGTTCAGCGGGACTGCAAATACGAAAGAAAACTCGAGCAGGGTTACCCGACGTCCGGTAAAAGGACGAGATCTCCTTTTTAAGCATTTTCTTGTGCCCAGCCGGATTTTTCGCGGTAATCGAAAATGTCCTTATTTGTGTACTAATTATTTTCATCTTATTAGTTTCTTCTAAATAAAATTTTGTAGATGTGTCTGGAACATTCACTTGGATAGCCACATTAAAACGTCTGTAATTTTTTTTACAAACAGTGTAAATTATTTTTAGGTCATCTTATTTAGTGTTTCATTTTATTCGCTTTCGTACTGCAGTGTCTTTGTGTTAAAAAGTATTTTTTTGCGTACAACAAGCACCAGGAAAAATAATTTTTCCTGGTGCTTAGCGTTTATATTTTATGTTAACTCATAGAATGAGAAAACTACGTTTTTTTCTGAAGTTCAATGGCCATGGTGAGGTAAAAGTGAGTTAGAATTTTTATTGGATCTCCATTGCCTTTTTTAAATTTTGTTTTCTTTTTTTTTTAACTTCTGCTGTTCTTAGTGTTCTGTGTTGGTTGTCTGACTAGATTACTATATTTTTTATCCTTTTTTAAAATTGTTGCAAAACTTTCCTGATGTTGCCTGGCCACAATTCTGCTGTCATTGTTTTTCGCTTGCGGTTTTGCTGTTTTCGTTAGTTGTGCTGGCCTCGTTGTTTCTGTGTCGCTCGTTATCCAACAGGATCGTTGTCTCTTGTTCCATACACACACTTGTTTATATTATCATATTTTTATTGCATTTGTGTTTCTCATCCATATTTTGTGTTGTTTGTTTTTCGGTTACTTTAAACCCCAAAGTAGTGCCTCCTATGGGGGCTACTTTGCTCAAACGAAAAGAAATGTTTCAGAGCTCTACATATACAATGCTAGTGGACTGACTTTGCTTCAGTAGATTTTTCTATAACTTTTGCATGGATTTACGAACTGGAGCAAAGTAACCAACCCCTATGGGTTAATTTGCCTCACTATACAAAAAAAATCATAAAAAATAAATGTGTAGTTCAATATCAGATACATCGGTGTGGTGCCGAGCC
The DNA here is from genome assembly GCA_002778355.1 of Clitarchus hookeri. NCBI lineage: Eukaryota > Metazoa > Arthropoda > Insecta > Phasmatodea > Phasmatidae > Clitarchus > Clitarchus hookeri. Next base: position 1,643,950 of record NQII01000042.1, read on the forward strand.
AATGGAATATAGATAGCATTTAATGTATTAGCTAATTGTTTTAATAATTCACTGAAAATTCACAATACTTTTTTTCTAAAATTTGACAATATTGGAGAAAAATAGTCCCAGTTTACGGTAATTTTTTCATAACTATTTTAGGCAACAGAGAGAATTATTTTATATCATTAGTTAAAATTTAGAAAATAATTTCCTTAAAATATTAATTACTCATTCAATTTTTTTTCGACATTATAAACATTTTTCGATATGCGAACAAACAAAGTATGGTTCTCCAGTGGAGATGATTTGCGACGATAATGACATTCATTGCGCCGTCCTACTCTCTACTGAGAAGTCCGTGTCTAAGAGAGAACGTCATCCTTTTTAATTCCGAGTGTCTGGTAACGCTACGTGGAAGCGGAGTCGTGGAGGTTGAAGAGGACGGTGTATTTACAACTTCCTGCTAGCAAGCAGACTCGCCTTCTCAACCGGGGCGGCTGGCGCGTGGCAGGAGCTGCAGTGCCGGCCGGCGAAGCGTCGTCAAACAGCACTTCAAAGGGAGCTGGAATCTGCCGCCGACTCCAGCGCTTTCGCACGCCAATTTACGGCGGTGCCCGCCCGCTTCACTACGCTGCAGATGCAGATGCAGATGCAGATGCGCGCTGCCGCATTGTTCGTCACGGGTATTCCGAGTTCAAATAACTCTTCATTGCTTCAGCCTACCTGGCGCTTGAACTGTTCTGCAGTGTGTTTGAAATTCATGTTTTTTTGACGGAACTGTTAAAACGTTATTCCAATCTACTGTTCTACGAAAACAACACGCACTTCAGACGATGCCTCTCCATTACTTTCAAGACATCAAGCCATTTCGGAGTACTCCAACAAAGCTAAAAACTACTTCCCCCCCCCC
>NQII01000042.1:1644886-1713598 GCA_002778355.1 Clitarchus hookeri
TTCAAAACTCTTTATCTCAAACTATACGGGTCGGATACATACAAAAGCACTCGAGGTGACTGCATTGGACCTTGATACACTTTCCCCAATGAAAATGATAGGGTCGCCGCTTAACGTCACATAATTCGACACAGCACGACGATTAACACTGCGCGCCAGTTCAGAGCCTTGCGCGGAGAGGCGACGGGGCACATAACGCGCATGGTAGTGTCGTCCTTATCGCTCCCGCGCTTTCCATGTCTCGAACGCGAAGGACAGCTCCATGCAAGCAGATGCCTTTACGGTGCTGGAAGACAACAATGTAATAGATCCCACATTTTTCAATAAACACACGTAGAAATTGCATATTACTATTTATGGACCACACAAAAATAATTTGTCTTAATTTATGTTAGGGTTAGTAAAAGTTGTTTTACAAAAATTCAGAAACTGTCACTTATCATAATTATTAAATAATTTCTTTGCATCATACTAATACTATAAATGCGAAAGTCTGTGTGTGTGTGTTCGTTACCACTCAGCTCCATAACGGCTAAACGGATTTTGATGAAATTTGGTATGTAGGTACTTNGGGTTAGTAAAAGTTGTTTTACAAAAATTCAGAAACTGTCACTTATCATAATTATTAAATAATTTCTTTGCATCACACTAATACTATAAATGCGAAAGTCTCTCTGTGTGTGTGTGTGTGTGTTCGTTACCACTCAGCTCCATAACGGCTAAACGGATTTTCTACTTTAAACCATACATCCATGATTAGGTCCTGGAATAGGACATAGGATACTTTTTATCTCGGAAAATTGTACGATTCCTATGGAATAACAACAAAACGTAATTCTGCAACGGCTGGGAACGTGACCGAAATATTTTTTCCCTCAGGTGTCACAGTTTATCAGGCCACCCAAGGACCTCTGAAATTGCTTAACGACTGTTATCAATCGATAACAACCGGGACCGAATACTTAACGTGCCCTCCGAAGCCCGGAAGCGCTCAGATTTTATGCCACTAAACGGCCACCCATCCAAATGTGTGCCGCTGGGAACGTTGTTTGACTTGGGTGATCGATTAAGATCCCCCAGCCAAGCGCAAAAAGTAGTACCTAAGTACACTTATTTCTAAAGCTACAACTTGATAAAACTGACGTTTTGATTTTCAAACATCGACGCTGGAAAGCGTAAATGTGGTAACTATGCGATAGTTGTACAGATACACTCCAAATACAATACCCTACTTCTTGGCTATCGGGTAAAAAATATGTCCTTCCTTTTGGGTTGCCGTAATCAGTTAAAAACCATGGCTAACATAGTTTAATTTAATAATTCTGTTTTCACATAAATGAATCGTTTTTTCCCCAATTTATTCATTAGTGTATCACTGTAAAACTCAATTGTACCCGGGCGAAGTCGGGCCGGTTCGCTAGTTCAACAATGAAACACAATAAAAACATTTCCGTGATTGAGCTTTGAATAAGTGAAAGCAACTATTCCCAATATAAATTATTATATTTTTGTAATTTTTCCTTATTTTCGTGTGTAAAACCGCAGAATTATAATTCTGGTATGTAAGAATGCAGAAATTATTAAATATATTTTCACGTAAAAATAACATAATAACTGGCTTATGGCGACAATTCAAACAACGTTTGGCTCAAATAAATATAAAAACTATTCTTTATCTACAGAACGCCCTTAACTCGCCTATTTCAATTGTATCTGTGTTTAATAAATATATTAATTTAAAATGTATCAGAGAAATCTCTCAGAGAAGCATTCTTAAATTTTCTCTAACAATGCTCAACGGATAAAATTTTCCATGGTAAAACAGGAAATAAGCAGGGAGAAGACAAAGTTTTGCCACTAAAATAATTCCACAACATCGACAAGAACCACGACGTAAATCTATATTATGAAATGTTTTACTCCATTATGTAGCTGGCCGGACATAAAGGCAAATACGTAAAAACCAATCCTGAACTAATTTTTCGAAGAAAANTTACTCCATTATGTAGCTGGCCGGACATAAAGGCAAATACGTAAAAACCAATCCTGAACTAATTTTTCGAAGAAACTGCTCGGCCAGTGTAAATGACTTCGTTTCAGTTTTTATATCTTTCGAGTGTGTCAACGCGTTTTTTTCATCTTTCCAGTGTGTCAACAAATTAACTGTGGTAAAAGGAAACGCACCTGAATTACTTACCTCCATAATTTAAAAATTAATAGAGTACAACAAAACAAATTTTAAGTAATGCTACCTGGAAAGGTCGTAAAGCAATTAACGAGAAAACAAACCTGTCTTCTTTTAAAACTTATTTGGGCCACAGCTGGGAAATTAACTACAGGTTGAATATTTTCTTGGTTTGCTTCTGATAATTTGATCGTAATTACCTCAGCAGTAATTACCGTTACAGATCTTTATCTGTAAATATGAATATAGTTTCTGGAAGAGAATATGCCGGTTGCTCCTACATAATAGATAAAATAGTTCCTTCAACAGAACCATTTCAACAATATTTGGAATTTCCCCGCAACAAACACTGTTATAAGCTAACTGATCATTCTACTGCTGGTACAAAAGTTTGTTTGCTTCTACTCAGGTTACTTCTACTCAGGTTGGAAGGACCAATGTAAAAAACTTGGCAACCAAACATTTTCGCCACTAAGGAAGCGTTCGGGTCGTATATGAACCAACTTTTCTCTATTTTCTATGCTTAAAAAAACAGGAAAATTGTAAATAATCACAAATCAAATTTAATATAACTTCGTAACTGAGTAAAATCTTTCTCTTTTATTATTTACGTAACTTAAAATGTTTAATTAACAATTCCTCTTTTGGAACACCGCGCACGTAGCGGCGGAAATTTTACCTACACCAAACTTTCAAGTACGAAATCACGTTTTGTTCCTAACCTGAGTAGAATAAACCTTACTTCTATCATGAAAAAGAGAACTGTTGTCACTTCTCCGCTGATGTTTTTAAAGTGGAAACTGTTTCCGCGCTTTAAAATCACGAGAATCGTTGCAACGAAAGTAAACGCTTGGTGATTCCTCGTGAATTGAAAACTAGAGGAAAGGAAACGCCGACCGCGATCATGGTAAGGGGGGGAGGGAAGTGCATACGCCGGCGAAAGAATCTTGAGATCGCGGGCAGGTGAGAGAGAGTCACGCAGAATTGTGAAACACGCCTGTAATTACGGGGTTTCCCTCCCGCCGAAACTACAATGTATTCCGGAAAGCACGCCGCCCCGACAATTGGTATCTGCTCAGATTTCCATCCGTTATGCAAAGCAGCCGCTCGGAGGTTGGCTGGAGAGAAATGCAGGGAGGGGGTGCACCATTCCACACCTCCCAAACCCACCCCCGGAGAACCGTGTGCTCCGCATGCCTGAGCAACCCCTCCAGGCTGCACCCTCCGCGAGCGTTTTCCATTTCATTTACTGATCACCTCGTCGTAGCTCTTCGCCGCCGATCTGCAGGCGTTGCTCATCTAGGCTAATTTCTACCCGGACACCGTTAACCTGCTCTGCCGTTAGCTGAAGCCGTGTCCGGATTCAGGTGTGCGTATATAAACAGGATGATTCTAAAATCACGGGACAAACATTGAGGGGTGGTAGAACTCACTAAAACAAACTATTATTGACGCGTTGAGGCACAAACACAGATATAACACATGAAATGCAACACATGGTTTATTTACAACGTTGCCGCTAAATGCATTTTTTACTGCAATGTTTATAATAATTGCTCAGAATTGCTACCACCGACAGTAATGCAAGCTTGGTAGCGTCGGTGGAGTGATTGATGAACAGATTCAAATACGCCGGGTATTTCACGCACGCGTGCAGCCGCACAGGATAGTCGAGCGACGAGGTCTTCAATGGAATCAACTGGAGTTCTCGTAAATGAGGGCTTTCAAATGCCCCCATAGGAAAAAATCGAGACTCGATTAATCTGGCGATCGTGGTGGCCATCGGACTGGCCCACCACGCCCTCAACGCCTCGACGCGTCACTCCCGCCCATATATTACTTTACAATAATTGTTTGTCTTAGTGATCTCTACCACCCCTCAATGTTTGTCCCATGATTTTAGAATAATTCTGTATTTGTATGTATGTATGTATGTGTGTATATATATATATATATGTGGGTGTGTGTGTGTGTGTGTATTGGCGGTTTCTTCACACTTTTTAAATCAAACCTTAGGAATGACGCGCTTGTTTGTCTCCTAAACATGTCATGTATTACAATTGTTTTATACGTGCGTCAAAATAAAAGTACCTTATTTGTGGTTAAATTTAACTTTTACTGATATTTTATATATAAATCATAGCATTTCATTTATAACTATTATGAAAGAAAAAAAAACAGAGTAAATAGGTGTGTTTGTAATGCCTAATAGGAAATAGTTCTCGTGCAAAATATCATCACACTGAGAACGCACGAATGCGGTGCGTTGGTGCTGTGGTGTAATTGTCTAAGCTCTGTTTGCATTAGGCGGAGAAATATCCTGGAAGTAGAACTTTATCAGAGCTTCAGGAAAGTTGGAAGTATAGACTATTCACGATAAAGTAGGCACTTTTGGAAGCCCTCTCGTTTGGAATAACAGTCAATAAATACGTTTTATTTTAGCCTCAGACGTTAACTTCAGAGTGCGGTGGAATATACACGCTGTTTTTATTACTTGCACTGCAATATTTATATAAAAAGGTTGTTAAAGGATAAAATATGGCTGAAAGGAAAAAGTAACTACGGCGTCAAATCAAAAGTGCTCACTTTACCGTGAACAGACTATATCAACCGCCAGCAATCGCTTTTATCAAACTTATATTCCTGTGCAGAAGAACTCGATTATTGCCCAAAGACATAGGGTTAAATTAAGAACTAAATATGTCTTAAATTATTTCAACTTGACTTATATAATATTTACTGTATTTTAATTTGCAATTTTAATTGCTTGTTTTACATTAGCTGTTGTATGTTATGCAAATATATGTCTAACAAGAATGTATTGCTTAGAGCATTTTTATGGTGCAGCTTTCAATAAATATTAACCTATTTCATAATTATATGCCTACGAATTATGATACTGCCCTATAAGTCCTTAAATAAAATAATTATATCGAAAATCGATTGTAACATAAAAACTGCTTCTTAAAATAGTGGTACACTTAAGCCACAAGGACGCAAGAAGTATACACGTTTGTTTAGTGGTATTCTTTGCATACTTCTTGCAATTCGGACAGCGTTGATGATACCACATCCAGGGACAGATAAGCATGAGTATGTACTGCAGGCGAATTCGAACACTGCCTGAGGTTACAATTGTTCAAGAGCCAGCTTTTTTTTTAGAGGATATTTGTGGTTTTGTGAAATGAGATCAATTAAAACTTGTTAAGAAAATTATTATTTTAAAAATAACACTCCGTGATTTTTTTTATAAAAAAATATGAGGATTTCAACTTAATCTTGATTCGTAAAAATTTATAAAAGTTATTTTAAAACAAAGTTGGGTTTCAGCTTTAAAGTGTTTATTGAAGTCGCAGGAGGGGCATTTTGAAGTTTCTTTGAAATCTGACAGTTTGTTCGCCCGCGAAAAGTCTTAAGTCCTTGCTATTTGTAATTTGAACGTTATTTCAAAATTTTAAGTTTAAATATGGGTGAACTACGCGACAAATTTACAAGAAACATCCTCCATGACACACTAATAAAAAAATATATATAAAACAAATTTAAAACGGTGTAATTCTAAAGTACGAATTTTGTTAAATTTTCAAATTTGTACTATAAAAGATATACATTTAAAATTCCTGTAACTCGGTATATTAGTTTCTGCAAAGTTGTTTTTTTTTTACCATGTCACGCTATATTTTTATATCACAACTAAAAATAGTGAGGTGTGCTAAATTCATAGTAAATAATTTTAGCCTCTTTAACGCCTTTAAATTACCCGCGAAAATCATAATGAAAGTGGTGCAATCAGCATCCTAGTCACTTGGCAACGAAATCGCATATCACGATTGGGCTCAAAGATGTCCATCTTCCAGCACTGAGTCCTATGGGGCGAAGACGCCACACAAATTCTCCGCGTTTCCAGAGCCAGTTTACTGGCTTAACAACAAGCTTTCTTGTGCTCGCGNTTACTGATCACCTCGTCGTAGCTCTTCGCCGCCGATCTGCAGGCGTTGCTCATCTAGGCTAATTTCTACCCGGACTACCGTTAGCTGAAGCCGTGTCCGGATTCAGGTGTGTGTATATATACAGGATGATTCTAAAATCACGGGACAAACATTGAGGGGTGGTAGAACTCACTAAAACAAACTATTATTGTATAAGAATATATGGGCGGAAGCGACGCGTTGAGACACAGGCACACAAATAACACATGAAATGCAACACATGGTTTATTTACAACGTCGCCGCTAAATGCATTTTTTACAGCAATGTTTATAATAATTGCTCAAAATTGCCACCACCGACAGTAATGCAAGCTTGGTAGCGTCGGTGGAGTGATTGGCGAACAGATTCAAATACGCCGGGTATTTCACGCACGCGTGCAGCCGCACAGGATAGTCGAGCGACGAGGTCTTCAATGGAATCAACTGGAGTCTCGTAAATGAGGGCTTTCAAATGCCCCCATAGGAAAAAATCGAGACTCGATTAATCTGGCGATCGTGGTGGCCATCGGACTGGCCCACCACGCCCTCAACGCGTCACTCCTGCCCATATATTCCTATACAATAATTGTTTGTTTAAGTGAACTCTACCACCCCTCAATGTTTGTCCCATGATTTTAGAATAATTCTGTATTTGTATGTATGTATGTATGTATGTATGTGTGTATATATATGTGTGGGTGTGTGTGTGTGTGTGTGTGTGTGTGTATTGGCGGTTTCTTCACACTTTTTAAATCAAACCTTAGGAATGACGCGCTTGTTTGTTTCCTAAACATGTAATGTATTACAAGCGTTTTATACGTGCGTCAAAATAAAAGTAACTTATTTGTGGTTAAATTTAACTTTTACTGATATTTTATATATAAATCATAGCATTTCATTTATAACTATTATGAAAAAAAAAACAGAGTAAATAGGTGTGTTTGTAATGCCTAATAGGAAATAGTTCTCGTGCAAAATATCATCACACTGAGAACGCACGAATGCGGTGCGTTGGTGCTCTGGTGTAATTGTCTAAGCTCTGTTTGCATTAGGCGGAGAAATATCCTGGAAGTAGAACTTTATCAGAGCTTCAGGAAAGTTGGAAGTATAGACTATTCACGATAAAGTAGGCACTTTTGGAAGCCCTCTCGTTTGGAATAACAGTCAATAAATACGTTTTATTTTAGCCTCAGACGTTAACTTCAGAGTGCGGTGGAATATACACGCTGTTTTTATTACTTGCACTGCAATATTTATATAAAAAGGTTGTTAAAGGATAAAATATGGCTGAAAGGAAAAAGTAACTACGGCGTCAAATCAAAAGTGCTCACTTTACCGTGAACAGACTATATCAACCGCCAGCAATCGCTTTTATCAAACTTATATTCCTGTGCAGAAGAACTCGATTATTGCCCAAAGACATAGGGTTAAATTAAGAACTAAATATGTCTTAAATTATTTCAATTTGACTTATATAATATTTACTGTATTTTAATTTGCAATTTTAATTGCTTGTTTTACATTAGCTGTTGTATGTTATGTAAATATATGTCTAACAAGAATGTATTGCTTAGAGCATTTTTATGGTGCAGCTTTCAATAAATATTAACCTATTTCATAATTATATGCCTACGAATTATGATACTGCCCTATAAGTCCTTAAATAAAATAATTATATCGAAAATCGATTGTAACATACAAACTGCTTCTTAAAATAGTGGTACACTTAAGCCACAAGGACGCAAGAAGTATACACGTTTGTTTACTGGTATTCTTTGCATACTTCTTGCAATTCGGACAGCGTTTATGATACCACATCCAGGGACAGATAAGCATGAGTATGTACTGCAGGCGAATTCGAACACTGCCTGAGGTTACAATTGTTCAAGAGCCAACTTTTTTTTTAGAGGATATTTGTGGTTTTGTGAAATGAGATCATTTAAAACTTGTTAAGAAAATTATTATTTTAAAAATAACACTCCGTGATTTTTTTTATAAAAAAATATGAGGATTTCNTTAAAACTTGTTAAGAAAATTATTATTTTAAAAATAACACTCCGTGATTTTTTTTATAAAAAAATATGAGGATTTCAACTTAATCTTGATTCGTAAAAATTTATAAAAGTTATTTTAAAACAAAGTTGGGTTTCAGCTTTAAAGTGTTTATTGAAGTCGCAGGAGGGGCTTTTTGAAGTTTCTTTGAAATCTGACAGTTTGTTCGCCCGCGAAAAGTCTTAAGTCCTTGCTATTTGTAATTTGAACGTTATTTCAAAATTTTAAGTTTAAATATGGGTGAACTACGCGACAAATTTACAAGAAACATCCTCCATGACACACTAATAAAAAAATATATATAAAACAAATTTAAAACGGTGTAATTCTCAAGTACGAATTTTGTTAAATTTTCAAATTTGTACTATAAAAGATATACATTTAAAATTCCTGTAACTCGGTATATTAGTTTCTGCAAAGTTGTTTTTTTTTTACCATGTCACGCTATATTTTTATATCACAACTAAAAATAGTGAGGTGTGCTAAATTCATAGTNGTTGTTTTTTTTTTACCATGTCACGCTATATTTTTATATCACAACTAAAAATAGTGAGGTGTGCTAAATTCATAGCAAATAATTTTAGCCTCTTTAACGCCTTTAAATTACCCGCGAAAATCATAATGAAAGTGGTGCAATCAGCATCCTAGTCACTTGGCAACGAAATCGCATATCACGATTGGGCTCAAAGATGTCCATCTTCCAGCACCGAGTCCTATGGAGCGAAGACGCCACACAAATTCTCCGCGTTTCCAGAGCCAGTTTACTGGCTTAACAACAAGCTTTCTTGTGCTCGCGNGCGAAGACGCCACACAAATTCTCCGCGTTTCCAGAGCCAGTTTACTGGCTTAACAACAAGCTTTCTTGTGCTCGCGAAGCTATGGTGCGAATACGCAAGCAACCGGGGTAAGGCGCCCTTCCTTCAACTTCTTAGATATACAAGATCCCCTCCGATACACAACAGTGAAACATGCGCGACTATTTGAGAAGCGAGGGCTTACGATGTTTCTTATCTGGCCACACAACGGCGACATGAGTATACAGTATGTTTAGTCGCGTGTTTTTGGGAGGGGGCGGGGGTGAGTACAGAGATTTGGGCGGCTCTTATCTTAACATCGAGGCCTTGAGAGTCGATGAGGGTGAAGCCAGACGAGTATGGAGCAGCGCCGAAATGCAAGGGCGGGGAACGCGAGATTCACGAGAAAAACCCGTCGACCAACGGCTTCCTCCGGCGCGATTCCCAAATGCGAAAATCCGGGAGCGACCCCGCTTGGAATCGAACCCTGTTTGCCTTAGTGGGAAGCGAGCAGCCTAACCACTGCAATAACGGACCCCGGGAGAGGGAGAGAAGAGTGCAAATATAACAGCATCTCTGGTAAATATAAAAATCGCATTCGGATGCACTTCAAATTAAATAATTTACATTATGCTTATTAACAAAAGGTAAATGCGGAAATAACTTACTAANCATTCGGATGCACTTCAAATTAAATAATTTACATTATGCTTATTAACAAAAGGTAAATGCGGAAATAACTTACTACAAATCAGAATTTAATTCAAGAAACAATTGCTAAGCTATATCGCAAAGTACCAAAAAACAAATTTTCGCAAGGGGGTGGGGTGTCGTTTGATATTTAAAAAAATTCTAGGCATTTCCTCACATAATTGATTAAAACAGGCATTTGCCTTACACTTAGTTTGCCCTAAACACGTTTACCGTAANTAGGCATTTCCTCACATAATTGATTAAAACAGGCATTTGCCTTACACTTAGTTTGCCCTAAACACGTTTACCGTAAAAGTTAGTCCTGCCGTGGTAATCTGGGAAACCATAGCACACAGGCATCTGCCCTAAACGTCGCTTGTTTTAACGGCGCTTGCCTTAACGTTACTTGAGGACAAACAATGTGTACGCTCCGGTCCGTCCTCCTTCAGACGCCTATAGTCGCGGGTCTCTTGACAGCCAAAACTGCCAGCAATGTTGCGACGCCAACTTACCCGAACCCCAAATACCCCTAAAAAAGGGGGGGGGGGGCAGTGAGAAATAAGGGAGTACCTCGGACGGGTCACTGCAGGGAAAATAAATTGGCTGTATAACGCCATCACAAACTTGAAGCTATGTCAAACCACGTACCTTCCCAACGCTTCACGAAATTCGACTCGGTGCGTACACTCAATAGTTATGCAACACGATGGGAAATATAATCAGGTAGTTTTCAATTTAAACACTAATTCCACATCCTTGGAACCTCCCCCCCCCCTTTTTTTCTGGAAAGTGCCTGCAGTTATCCTCTCTTTGTTCCCCCCTTATTTTTTTTTTTAAACAATTACTGTATGAAAATCTTACAGCAAATGACATCGAAAATCAATAGTCTAGATTTCTAATGACTAGTAAGAACATACGCATTTCAAAGTTATCAACAATATTCACGTAACGCCACTTTCAGAAGCAGAACACCCACTTGAAAATAACTTATTACATGATGGCAGTAAGTAAAACATAGAATTGTCTAAATCACAATTTTAAGCCGACGTGATGGAATATGGCGGTATTTTGACAGTTCAGCTTGCATACGTACATCGGGAACTGTTCAGGTAATTCCCAAAAAAAAATTATTTGTTAACCGTAGTTTGAAGTAACACGCTTAACAGAAGTTATTTTAGTATAGACATTTTCGAAAAAGTACTACTAACACGCTAATCCACCGTAACCTGCCTTTAACTACATTTCGCATTGAATTTAAACTCACTAGCAATCAAAATAGTACAAGGATACAGAGATGGATGGCAGCATTCGTACAGTGGCAAGTATCAAGATTAATCAAATACTTTTAATGTCCTCTAGGAAGAAATAAACATAATGACACCTCGCAGACACAAATATAATAAATTACAGTAACATGTAAATATATTTTCATTCATATAACGTTCTTCAAGAAACAAAAAATATAGTCTTTCCCGCTGGATGCACTCTGACTGAACTCGTGCCACTTAAATTCTGAGGTGCTGAAAATATGAGCCGATATTAACTAACAGCACGGATCAAAAACAGTAACAGAAAGACATTTCAAAGAAACTTTCTTTAAAGCACAATAAGCTGAAAAGAGCAGGCACAAAAATTAAATGACACGAATTCTCCAATTCGGTTCAACTACACATTAAATGCTCTATGTACACATACCTCAAAATTTCGCAACAAAAAAAACTGAGTAAAAATGTTTTTTTATAAATATCTCAAGAATTGTAATACGGAAGACCAAAATTATTTCCAATTATGCATAATGTCTCAATTTCAGACATCTTTCAAACACCAGCCCACATTGTGGCGGAAATCTGTGCGAAAAATGTTATTCTAACAAGCTCCAGAGTTTCTTCACTACAAGAAATGTCAAACCACGGTAGAGGATACTGCACGCTGAGTGATATATTTCGATACCAATTTATGCAATTTAACAATGCACTGCTCGACATCGTGAAACCAAAAATGCATCTAAAGCCCCTGTCAAACTGTCAAATTTTCGCTTTCAACTATATTTGCCAATAAAATTTTAAGGCAAAATACGCCCATAAAATTTTTCCCTCCAACAAATGTTATCAAATTATCTTGAATGTGTTTGAAAATGCACACACTGTCAAATTTTTTTACTGGGAGAATCCAATTTGAATTTTTATTTTAAAATTATTCTCGTAGTGAGATATTGCTTTTGTTTTTCTATGCAGTTCATTACAGGAAGAAGTTCAACGTTGTCATTTATTTTAAATTTTTAACTAAATTCAAATTTTATTAATCGGATATATTTCATGCACGAAGAAATATAAAGCCTCTGAGTTCGTAATATTATGTGCAATACTAGCGAACCGGCCCAGCTTCGCCCGGGTACAATTGAGTTTTACAGTGATACACTAATAAATAAATTGGGAAAAAACAATTAATTTATGTTAAAACAGAATTCTAAAATTATACTATGTTGGCTTAGATTTTTAACTGATTACGGAAACCCAAAAGGAAGGACATATTTTTTACCCGATAGCCAAGAAGTAGGGTATTGTTTTTGGAGTGTATCTGTGCAACTATCGCGTAGTTACTACATTTCTGTTTTCCAGCGTCGATGTATGAAAATCAAAATGTGAGTTTCGTCAAGTTGTAGCATTAGAAATTAGCGTACCTAGGTACTATTTTTGTGCTTGGCTGTGGGACTTAATCGATCACCAAAGTTAAAAAACGTTCCCAGCGGCACACATTTGGATGGGTGACCGTTTAGTGGCATAACATGTTTTAGGTTAAATTCCAGACGGCATCTTTTAACATGGTGCACTAAAGAAGTTACCACTTGGCGTATTTAACGGAGACAATAAGGACAGCCATCATGCCAAGTTGAGTTCAATCCGGTTTGATATTTCCTCAGATATCATATGCTACAAAAAATTTAGCGAGGTAATCATTTATAAAATAAGTAACTTCACTTCTTAAAATTACTTATTTCAATCTGTCTTTCAGAGCCCTCTTGATATGTTTATTAGTGGGTTTTCTTTCGGTAATTTCTGAAATACGTCATTAGAAATCTTGATACACCATGTGACATTACGAAAGGAAGAGCAAAATACACTAATAAACCATTTTCATGGGCACCGACGGACTGCCAGCAGGTAAGTTTGGTTGAAGTAATTCCCATTGTCGGCAGATATGGCACACTTAACTGAGATATTTACATTACCGCCATTTTGAAGATAAGTCCTTAATATGCTAAAACAAGTACGTTGAGGATGAGTTACTAAAGCACTTCATGTTTTGGGTAACATCTTCGAACATACAGGACCAATGAGAACACGAGTGTCTGAATTTGATGCTGACAGAGTGGACTCTCAACATAATTTTGGTTCAAATCGGTTGAATGGTTCTTGAGATACGACACAGAACCCTGAAATGTTTCAAAATGAGCATATGGCAGAGTCGAAAAGAATAAAAGTCGGGAAAACTCATTAAGTACTACAGATGTACTGAGACTGGTGAAAATAACTTCACAGATTCAAACGTTTTAAGCGGTACACAGACTCTCAAATAACTCATACGTGCATGTTTTTAAGTACTCAAGTAAAAGTGTAATTATTTTGACAACTTTGGGCGCAAAACTTTTTCTTCATTTTAATATGTCTGTAAAAATATTGTCCAAAATTACAGACTATGCATAATAACTATAAACACAGTCAGGAAGGTTAAATAAGAATTACTTTGCTTCAGAAAGTACGGTAGAAATCTCACAAGGCGTAAGGCAGGTAAAAGTCGTATTGTACTGAATAAAGAGCGATTTTGAGGATGGTAATCATGATCTGAGCATTGCCTTGCTCGGCCTTCATATAAGATTTGAAATAGGGCATATCCGGTTTTCCGTGGCGGGTTCTATACAAGTGACTGGCAAATCTCATTGCAGTTTCAGAGCTCAAAACCCTTTCCTTAAACACTACTTGAAACAACTTTATGAAGAAACCAAAAATAATACAGCAATCTTGATTATAAGTCCGTGGGTTTGAAACTATTCATATCGCTTGAAAATACGACGAAGACAAATAATATTGACGACGACAGTTTGTAATTACTGCAGGGAAGCTTACTAAATATTTTAAACATTACCAACGCAATAAAAAAATAATACAAATAATGTTTTGAAAACCACCTCGTCAATAGTGTTTAAAATATTGCAGCTTCTATGTGAACTGGTAGCGTAATAGAAGAATCTTGGCCAAATATCCTGAGTAATAATTTTGAGCGCGAGTTCAAAACTCCGTCGAGCATCCCCCTTTTTTTTTTATTTTGCTATTGAACACAACTTTACGTTGAGAAATAACTATATAATGCGAAATGTTTTCAACTGCGTAGGGACAAAAACATCTCGTGTGCTCTAAGACAATGCCGTAAGAGCGCCTTAACTGAGTTAATAAATAAGTAATAATATTCAAACGTTCAAAATACATCAGAAACCGACAGTAATAAAGCAGTTTCTTTAAGGTGCCCGCCTGTCTGGCGCTCGAAGTGAGTTGCAAAGTATTTCAAATCCACATTATTTTACGAAGCTATTAAACGTGCGTCCAATGTGCTGAACTACGAAATGAACACACACTTCAGACTATACCTGTAAATCACTTTTAAGACACATCACATATTATAAACACCTTTTCAGAGCACTCAAACATGGTTAAAAAATGCTTTTTCAAAGCGCTATATCTCAAAATATAAGCAATATTTACACAATAGTACTCTATGGACATGCATTGAAACTTTTAACAGACTTTCCACCCATAAAATTAAAGGGTCACCGCTTAAACTCCCATAGGTACACACAGCACGACGAAAGCACNCACATTATTTTACGAAGCTATTAAACGTGCGTCCAATGTGCTGAACTACGAAATGAACACACACTTCAGACTATATCTGTAAATCACTTTTAAGACACATCACATATTATAAACACCTTTTCAGAGCACTCAAATATGGTTGAAAAATGCTTTTTCAAAGCGCTATATCTCAAAATATAAGCAATATTTACACAATAGTACTCTATGGATATGCATTGAAACTTGTAACAGACTTTCCACCCATAAAATTAAAGGGTCACCGCTTAAACTCCCATAGGTACACACAGCACGACGAAAGCACTGCGCGTAGCGGCGATGGCATACTAAGTCCTTATAGCTCTTGCGCTTCTCGGCCTCAAAAGCAAAAAAAAAACTCTAAGCAGACGTGCCCCTTAATAGGCCTGCACAAGTTACTGACTAGGATCAGTTCTACGTATACGGTTAAAATAGTGCGCTCTCAACTGTCATGGGTAAGGGGGGCGATTTAATAGTTGCAAAAAGGGATAATCATTGGCTTTCGGGCCAAGGAGGGCAGCATTTCGGAAACAGCGACGTTTGTGAACTGTTCACGTACCTCTGTAATAAAGGTGTATCGTGAGTGGACGAATGGCACCATTGGGAATAACCGTCGTAGAAACTGCGGAGCTCCAGGCACCATTGATGTCCGAGGTGAACGTGGATTACGAAGGTGCGTGAAGGCCAACTGACAAGCTACAGTGGAACAGCTCACCGTCCAAATGAACCAGGAGGCATCCAGACATGTATCTACCTCAACAGTTCAGTGACCCTTCTGCGAATGAGGCTGCGGAGTAGACGGAGGGGGTCTGTACCCATGATAACACAGGTGCATCGACGACAACGACTGGAATTTGCTCGACAGTATGGTGACTGGTGGACCGCTGCTGAATGGCGACGGGTAGCCTTCTCCGACGAGTCACGTTTTCAGTTGCATAGAACGGATGGACGTCAGCGTGTTCGGCGGGAAACGTCGGAGAACCGACACCCTGCATCCATTGTTGGATGAACACAAGGCAGTGGGGGCAGTGTTATGGTATGGGGAATGTTCTCGTGGTATTCTCGAGGTCCCATCATCCGTGTGGAAGGCACTCTTGATCGATTTGGTCATGAATTCATCCTTGGCGATCACGTCCACCCGTATATGATGAGTGCCTTTACTCGGGAGGATGCGATCTTCCAGCACGGTAATGCGCCTTGCCACGCGGACACCGCACGTGGCTGGAAGAGCACAATCAAGACTTCAAAGTTTTTCCCTGGGTCCAAACAGCCCCGATCTCAATCCAATTGAACTTATGTGGGACCACTTCGATCGTCGTGTTCGCCATCTGTCTCCTCAGCTACGCACCCTTCAATAGTTGTGGGACGCACTGCAGACAGCATGGCTCCAGATACTCGTGGAGACCTATCAGCACCTGACTGAGTCACTGCCAGCTCGTCTAGCTGCTGTCTGTGCTGCGAAGGGCGGTTACTCTGGATACTAGCAGCTGGTCGCAATAATGTGATTCGATTGTGTATATTATCGTTGCTTGGCCCTTCTCCTTATAAAATCACAAGTATGGGCGTCTTAAGTTATTTATTTCTTTCAGTGGGGCGGAAATATGTTCATTTGGAAACCAATTTTTACCTTGCATAATGTTAAATGTACGTCACGATATAATGGAACGGTACTTCAAAATCTAATTTAATCGTAATAATTGCTTTAAAAACTTATCAGTAAGAAATATATTAAATAAAAGATTCAATGTTAGAGGAAATAAAAAAATTTGGATGAAACTGTCCGTACAGCAATTATTCTCAATTCAAACCTGGAGACAAAAGTTGCAGAAACTTTTCTAATATATCAACTGAGTTTAAGATGTCACTGTGGACATAATACTTAAAAGTGAATTATAATTTATTTGGCGAGCTCTTCTAAAAGTATATAAAAGTTGACATGACCCTCCCAGTAAAGATAACGCAAATATCATCAAAAAAAAATTACATCACAAGGTCAACAAAGACCAATTTATTATTTTAATACAATAAAATACAAATTAATAATTATAAGAATATTACGCGTTTCTCTCCTTCCAATAACGACGGAAATGTACAGGCAACTAACGGGGAAAATTAATAAACGTTACTTATTAAATGGACAGGGAATATAACAAACGTTCACCTGCGACACTAATAAAAACTAAATAAATACACTGAAGGGCCAAAAAAACTGGTACACCTGCCTAATATCTTGTTGGGCCCTCCGAGCACGCAGACGTGGCGCAAGACGACGTCGTATGGGACTCGACTAATGTCTGAAGGTATGCAGGAGGCAATCCACACCATGAATCCTGCAGGGCAGTCCACAAATCCAATCTGCGCCAATTTTAGAAAGGGTTGCACGTCTGTCACGTATGATCATTCTCGTCAGTCGTCGTTTGTACCGTTCTTTCACGATCTTTTACCCGCCACAGCGCAGTCGAAAATTTGTTGTTTTACGGGATTCTCGATATTCACGGTAAAATCGTGAAATGGTCGTACGCGAACACCCAAATGTTATCGCTACCTCGGAGATGCTATGTCCCATCTCCCGTGCGCCGACTATAACACCACGTTCAAACTCACTTAAATCTTGATAACCTGCCATTGTAGCAGCAGTAACCGATCTAGCTGCCGACCGGTGTACATCACCGCCATAGTAAGCTGCACGTGCATGATCAGAGTGTACTCGGGAACTGTGTCGAAGGGGAAAACATGCTTGAGAATATCTACCGTGGTAACTAACTGTCAAACCCAAACACGCCCACAAAAATACAGACAAGAAACGAAGATAATTTACAGCAAAGACTTACAAATTTCTAAATAGGCGTTTCTTGGCACGATATGGTTTAATTTCTACAACAACTACATTTTTTAAAACTCTTATTACAAGGACGTTTGTAAAATAACGGAAATAATTTTTAAACCAAGTGTACCAAAAAAAAAAAAAGATACGATTTTGCGTCATAGTCGTCCGACGTTATGTTCTCGAAATTTCTCATGGCTGTTTCTTAGGCCATGGGACATGCACGGGGAAAATACGATCCAATTTTAGGAAGGGGAGGGGATTGTACATATGTCAAACGAGCCCGTAACTGAAACACTACATGTATAACGCATTTTGATGGTTCGATTTCAACGTATTGCAAAATCCAACGACACCATAATTACGATATCACAAAGATAATAAACACCTGACAAACTGTATGGAATATACATACAGAATACAAAAAAGTATGGAATATACATAAAATAAAGTATAGCAATTAGAAGTTACCAACGGTACCGATACAAAACGTGAGATTCACAGTGTTTCTAACAAAAATACATTTCCCAATTTCACAGACAAATAAACACGAAAGAACAACAACGTTAATGTAATGCTGCATCTGGCTAGGGAGAGTTTCTTTTCTTCCAGCTGCATCTTCGTAGCGTATATGGCCTCCACGTGCATTGTACAAGTCCCTAACACGCCGTGGCATACTTGTAATCAATATCCTGTCGTCATCTTCCAGACGAAGGTGCCATTCCATCTGGGCACCTCTTATGAGATCTGGAAGTGTTTCTGGAGGTTGTGGACGAAATAACTACAACCGCCCCAAAACTATCTTATCTCACAATATTCCAAAAATTTGCTAGGCGTATATTTATAGATAGAGAGGATACAATTTAAACAAATGTTGAGGTGAACTTGGGCAACTTTTTTTTTTGGCGCCTTGAAAAAGAAACAAGATTATTTCACGAAGCTGCGAAAGAACAAAAAAAAAACAATAACCCAAATCCACGGAAGTCAAAGCTAAGTAAACTCGGCACGAATTCATAATTTACGTGACGTAATTTAAGTGCACGTAATAAACCGTCGACGGTAAGCGGCGATACTTTTATGAGCAGCTTGAAACGGAACATAAAACCTCCGTCAGTTGGCGAAGATGCTTTTAATGCTTGTGTCCAATTCCTCTGGACGGGCGGATCGTTTCTTACGAGCTCGCAGATTCACCACGAGCAGTCACGGTAATCAGCCGACCACCCGGCCGGCCCAGATCAACGCAAACTGCCCGGGTAGGGGGGGGGATGCTGTGGTTCCCATACTGGGGGGACGTGAGGGGGCGTAGGTGCAGTGGCACCCTACAATAAGGAGGCGAGCTGGACGCCATCTTAGATTTATATATATAATTTTTGCCTTTACTTACGTTTATGGTAATGTTTTGGAAATTATGACTGTTAGGGCACAGAGCACGAGTTGGGTGGAGATATTTGAGCAGCTCTTAACATCAAGGAGAGTACGGAGCAACGCCGGAATGAAAGAGCGGTGGAAACTGGAGATCCCCGAGAAAGCCCGCCGACCAGCGGCATCGTCCCGACATGATTCCCACATGCGAAAATCCAGGAGGGACCCCGGCAGGAATCGAACCAGGTTCGCGTAAAGTAGGAGGCGAGCAGTCTAACCACTACGCCACCGCGACCCACTTATGACTTTGTTAGGGCATAGAACATCATTCATTATATATTTAGAGATGAGTATGTTTTAACTTATTCTACTGCCATCGCTATAAATTTCAATAATTATGTTAAATAAATTTTATGGCTCAAAAACTGGCTCGACTCTCAAGACCTCGATGTTAAGAGAAGCCCAAATCTCTCCACTCAAAAACTGGCAATACCACAATGATTTCTTTCTCTCTCTCTCTCTCTCTCTCTCTCTCTCTCTCTCTCTCTATCTCTCTCCCCCCCCCCTTTGAGTCGAAAAAGGTCTTAACCAAGGGCATCGTTCTTGCAGGGGCCTCGCAAAAATGTTTTATCAATATAAATCAACATACACAATCTTATTTGTCCTCCTAAATTCGAAGTTAAATAAGAGGTTTTGGTTTCATAATCATGCACAACTGTAGGTATATCTTGACAAATGTATGCGTATAGACTAAAAAAAGTTTGCAAAATATCTAGCATTCACTAAGCGAAATGAGCAGTACGCTCACTGCGTAGACTGCCATTACGTTTAAAAGTTCGCAAGTAAAGTAAAGTAAAGATGAGCAGTAATAGCAGCTACCGTATGTACAAAACCGGTAACTCACGTCCATCACTGATTTAATAAGCGGGCGCCTCTCAAATAAATATTGCCTATGGGGCATCAGAAATTCTAGAATCGCCACTGGTATAATGACTTGATAATCATGGAATTTTCGTGCGCATATCGAAACACTATTGTAGCTGTCTATGCGTGATAATGAAATATAAACATTTTACCACATCCGGCTTAAAAAAAGTATTTAATTAAACATGTTTTCCTTGTTAAGTAAGATTGGAACTGTGATACAATTCAGCTGGCAAGGACCCTTAAGGTTCCCGTCTACCTGGTGTTTGAACTGCGTTGCAGAGTGCTTTAAATACGCGTTTTTCAACGAAACTATTCACCGTGCGTCCAATGGTCTGATCTACGAAAAGAACACACACATCATATGAGGACTGTTGAGTGCTTCNAAACTATTCACCGTGCGTCCAATGGTCTGATCTACGAAAAGAACACACACATCATATGAGGACTGTTGAGTGCTTTCAAGACGTCACGCACATTAGAAACACCATTTCAGAGTACTCCAAAAAGGTTAAAAGCTGCTTTCTCAAAGCACTGTATATCAGAATATACGCGTCAGATTCATACAAAACTACGCAAGGGCCCTGCATTGAACCTTGCTGCAAACTTTCCATAAAGTCCCATAGGTACACGCAGAGCGACGAGAACACTGCACTCCAGTTGCGAGCCTTGTGCTTAGCGACGATGGCGCACTTGATGTGTGTGGCAGTGTCGCCCTTATCACTCCCGCGCTTCTCGGCCTCAAATAAAAAAAAAAAGCTCTAGGTAGGTGGGAGACTTAACTGGATACGTGCCCTCAAAAACGCGTCGAGGTCGTGACGTTAAGTGAGGGCAATAATGAACTCTTGATGTAGTCTCCCGCCAAGGGCAGGAACAATGTCACCTTCACGTGCCTTTCGCTTTTAAGTTCTGTTATTCAATCGTTTGTTACAGTATCGCATCTTTCTCCTGCCATCTGCTTCCTACTGTTGTCCGTACACAAACCGAGGCAACAGAAGAAAATCCGTTTAATGAATCGATTTTTTCCGTATGCGCTCTACAAATCGTGAAACGAAGATGGGTGTTCGAAATTATACCCACTTCCTCACGATGAGATTAAGGGTATTCACGGTAAAGTGAGCATTTTTTGAAGCTCTTTCATCTATATAAATAAAAATCAATTGCCACATGTATGACGGAGCATCACTTGAGAACGGCACGACCGATTTGGCTGATTTATTTTTTATTGTGTTCGTAATTGTCAGGACAAGGTTTGTATGAAAGAAAATTTTTGGAAAATCCACGGGAAAAGTCGGAAATTTTGATGGTATTTTTATATGAAAATCCTCGGGGAAATTCGGAAATTTTGATGGAATTTTATATGAAATCTTTATGTTAAAGAATTTCTTTACGTGAAATGCGGCACAGTTTGAAAGTTCTGGTGTCACATATTTTTAGAACGAAAAAAGTGTGACATTTTGCGAAGTGATTTCATTATATTTTCTTTGTTTAACGAAAAAGAATATTGTGTTATCGGTGGTGTGTTGAAAAGANATAATTTGGAACGTCGACAAAACAGACGGCCAAACGTAACAATTCGATATGAACGTTTGGCGTTCAGATACGATCCAACAATCGATTACGCCACAGATGTATCGGTCGACTTCGGAACCATGAGCACTGTTTGTCAACATTGGAATGCTTTGAGGTTTCGACATGAACCGCCAGGATTATGTTGTGCGAGCGGAAAGGTCAAATTACTACAATTGATACTGCCACCAGAGTCACTAGCATCATTGCTTTCTGGGCAAGAACCTCAATCGAAGCATTTTTTGCAGAATATACAAAAATACAACAGTATCTTCCAAATGGCATCATTTGGAGCGAATATAACTGAGGAACAAGGTTTCAGCCCAACTTTTAAGGTCAATTCATTTTCGACTACAACACACATCATATACATAAAAAAGTCAACAATTCACAACGTTTCAATAAAGAATTTGTTTTCATTTTACAGATTCAAGGACAAATTCACCATCGTGCAGGAGCATTTTTGCAGCCAGTGAATGATGATCACAAATTTCTTCAGGTTTATTTCCTTGGAAATTCTGATGATGAAATCAATCAGCGTTGTGCCATCAGTCATGCGGTAAAGTGAGAGATTATTGAACAACTGCAACAAATCTTGCATGAACACAATGAATGCCTTAAATTGTTCAAAACTGCGCTAGAAATGATGCCTTCGGATGATCGCAAAATAGTGATCAAAGCAGACAAAAGACCAGCAGGCGAACATGAAAGACGCTTCAATATACCGACGTTGAATGAAGTCGCCATTGTGGTTGTTGGCGAGAATTTGGAGTTTCGTGATATTGTGATTCGATGGCGTGATGGTAGTAACCTTCAGCAGGTCAACGAAACCCATCGTTCGTACGATGCATTCATTACAATACCCGCTAATATTTTTCCGAGGAGAGGATGGATATCATTTTTTGATCAAGATGATTAATCCATTAACAGGTCAAGAAACAAATAAAAATGTCAGCTCGATGAATTTTTATGCCTACCGTTTGATGATTCGTCGAAACGAGGACAATCCCATATTCAAATGCAGCAGACTGTTTCATCAGTTCGTCATTGATATGTACGTCAAAATCGAGACGGAACGTCTGACATATATACGTTTAAATCAGCAAAAATTGCGTTCGGAAGAATACACATATCTGCATGATGCCATGAATGTAGATGGAAATGCAAACAATTTCGGCCGAATTACCATTTTGCCAGCGACGTATGTTGGAAGTCTGAGGCACATGCGCGAATACGCGTAGGATGCGATGACCTACGTGCGCCAATACGGTCAACCAGACTTATTCATCACTTTTACATGCAACCCAAAATGGATCGAAATCACACAGCTCTTACTACCCGGTCAATCATCCAGATATAGTCAGGACATTACAGCACGAGTATTCAAGCAGAAACTCAATGCACTCAAGGACTTTATTGTGAAGTATCATGTCTTCGGAGACGTGCGATGTTGGATGTACTCTGTGGAGTGGCAGAAAAGAGAACTGCCTCANAGAAACTCAATGCACTCAAGGACTTTATTGTGAAGTATCATGTCTTCGGAGACGTGCGATGTTGGATGTACTCTGTGGAGTGGCAGAAAAGAGGACTGCCTCATGCGCATATTCTCCTGTGGATGCCAGAGAAAATAAGACCGGATGAAATTGACGTCATCATTTGCGCAGAAATTCCTGATCCGGAAACAGATCCAGAGTTGTATGAAGTTGTAACGACGAATATGATTAATGGACCATGTGGCAATCACAACCGGGAATCACCATGTATGATCGAAAATAAATGCTCCAAACGTTATCCGCGTGCTTTGTTGGCTGACACAATCACATGTAATGACGGTTACCCCCTGTATCGTCGTCGTTCTGCAGAGGATAACCGCAGAATGATAACGTTGAAAGTCAAGAATAAAGACGTTGTAGTGGACAACAGCTGGATTGTTCCGTATTCGCCACTGCTTTCCAAAACATTCTAAGTGCATTGCAATGTTGAGTACTGCAATTCTATCAAGTCCATCAAATATGTTTGCAAGTACGTATCGAAAGGAAGCGACACGGCTGTATTTGGTATTGCAGCTCCTGATGCCAACGATGAAGTTTCGCAATATCAAATAGGATGATACGTCAGCAGCAATGAGGCGATTTGGAGAATCTTTTCATTCGCCATACACGAACGTCATCCCACTGTGGTCCATTTAGCTATGCACCTGGAGAATGGACGAGTTTATTTCACGGTAGCAAACGCAATGTAGAGAGCGACCACCAGCGACAACGCTGACAAGTTTATTCGCGACATGCGCAAGTAATCCATTTGCGAGATCACTGCTTTACTCAGAGATGCCGAGATATTTTACATGAAACGCATCATCAAAAAAATTCCAACGTCGGAAACAGGGAAAGCCTGTTCCTGGATACGTGAATTTATATTCAACCGATGCATTGGGGCGCATTTACACAGTTCATCCGAGCAATGACGAATTTTTTTTACCTGCGTTTGTTATTGGTTAATGTTCGTGGACCGATTTCATTTGAATGTCTACGAACTGTCAATGGTGAGTTGTGCGCAACATATCGAGAAGCGTGTCAGCGTTTAAATCTGCTCGAAGATGACATTCATTGGGATCCTACACTTGCTGATGCTGTTGTTTCGTCTACTGGGAATCAAATTAGATTACTTTTTGCCATCATCATTTCAACGTGTTTTCCATCTAACCCACTTTATTTATGGAACAAATACAAAGACAATATGGCTGAAGACATTTTGCATCGAGTGCGTACAACAAAAGCGAATCCTGAACTCTACTTTAACGCGGAGATCCACAACGAGGCATTGATTTCTATAGAGGATTTGTGCCTGATGATGTCGGGAAAGATGTTGCACGAATTAGGAATGCCAGCGCCGAATCGCCCCATGCACTATGAATTCAATATAGAATTTGAACGATAACGGCAATACGATCGAGATACTTTGAGTCAATCAGTACAAAAAAGGCCCCACTTTTGAAACAGCAGCAGAAAACCGCGTATGATACATTGATGATAGTAATCAACGACGGCTACAGAGGAATATTTTTCCTCGATGCACCTGGCGGAACAGGCAAAACGTTCCTAATTGCATTNAATCTGCTCGAAGACGACATTCATTGGGATCCTACACTTGCTGATGCTGTTGTTCCGTCTACTGGGAATCAAATTAGATTACTTTTTGCCATCATCATTTCAACGTGTTTTCCATCTAACCCACTTTATTTATGGAACAAATACAAAGACAATATGGCTGAAGACATTTTGCATCGAGTGCGTACAACAAAAGCGAATCCTGAACTCTACTTTAACGCGGAGATCCACAACGAGGCATTGATTTCTATAGAGGATTTGTGCCTGATGATGTCGGGAAAGATGTTGCACGAATTAGGAATGCCAGCGCCGAATCGCCCCATGCACTATGAATTCAATATAGAATTTGAACGATAACGGCAATACGATCGAGATACTTTGAGTCAATCAGTACAAAAAAGGCCCCACTTTTGAAACAGCAGCAGAAAACCGCGTATGATACATTGATGATAGTAATCAACGACGGCTACAGAGGAATATTTTTCCTCGATGCACCTGGCGGAACAGGCAAAACGTTCCTAATTGCATTGCTTTTAGATTCGATTCGCGCACAAGGTCAAGTAGCGCTGGCCGTAGCATCATCAGGGATCGCTGCCACATTGTTAGGAGGACGAACAGCCCATTCAGCGCTCAAATCGCCACTGAATTTGCAAACGATAGATGAGCCGACGTACAACATTGCCAAAAATTCAGCAATGGCGAAAGTACTACAGAATAGCAAAATAATTATTTGCGATGAATGTACGATGGCGCACAAACGAGAATTGGAGGCACTCGATCGAACGTTGAAAGATTTGAGCAATAATCAGCACCTCTTTGGAGATACGATGATTCTGCTGGCCAGAGATTTTCGGCAAACGCTGCCAGTCATTCCAAGATCAACCGCTGCTGATGAAATAAAATCTTGCTTGAAGTCATCGAATTTAAGGAGATACGTGAAAACTCTCAAGTTAACAACGAATATGCTAGTCGCGTTACAAAATGACGAATTGGAGGAAGTGTTTTCCACAAAATTATTAGACATTGGCAACGGAAAACTTCCTATTGACGCTTCCACTGGCCTCATTTTGTTTCCACCTAATTTTTGTCAATTCACAACGTCGAAAGAAGAATTGATCACGAAAGTGTTCCCGAATATTGGTACAAATAACAAAAACCATGTTCGGTTGAGCGAACGAGCTATTTCGGCAGCGAAAAATAAGGACGTGGACGATTTGAACATAAAAATTCTAGGTGAAATCGCTGGCCAACTGCATTCATTTAAGTCGATCGATTAAATTACCGATCCAGATGAAGTCGTCAATTATCCAATTGAATTTCTGAATTCATTGGATTTGCCAGGAATGCCGCCGNGTTCGGTTGAGCGAACGAGCTATTTCGGCAGCGAAAAATAAGGACGTGGACGATTTGAACATAAAAATTCTAGGTGAAATCGCTGGCCAACTGCATTCATTTAAGTCGATCGATTAAATTACCGATCCAGATGAAGTCGTCAATTATCCAATTGAATTTCTGAATTCATTGGATTTGCTAGGAATGCCGCCGCACAATTTGCAGCTCAAGGTCGGCTCGGTGATAATCATATTACGCAAACTGAACCAACAGAAACTATGTAATGGAACAAGACTCACTGTTAAGAAGTTGATGAACAACGTGATTGAAGCAACTATAATCATAGGACAGTTCAAAGACGAGGATGTTCTTATTCCAAGAAAACCACTGATTCCAACCGATTTACCGTTTCAATTTAAGCGTGTCCAGTTTCCTGTCCGTCTTGCATTCGCAATGACGATTAATATATCACAAGGCCAATCGTTGAAAGTGTGTGGAATAAACCTTGAATTGCCATGTCATTCCCATGGGCAGTTGTACGTGGCGTACTCGAGAGTAGGTAAACCATCTGCGCTATTCGTTTTCTCTCCGAACGGAAAGACATAAAATATCGTCCATCATATTAAAATATGGGTGCTATGCAACCTGGTTTCAACATTAAATCCTAATTGAAATAATCTATTTATCTATCTTCTATCTATATATATTTTTGTATAAATTGACAGGGCAACGACTGTCGGGTCAGCTAGTTTGGAATGATATTCAATAAATATATTTTATCGTAACCTAGAACATTAACTTTCGAGTCTGGTGAGATATATACACTGTGCTTATTACTTTCATGGCAATATTCATTTAAAAAGTGGTGGAAAGATAGAAACATAGCTGTTAGGAAAAAAGTAACTAGGACTTTAAGAGTACCCACTTTAATGTGATCAGCATATATGTGGGGAAGCTTGCCCAAATAGCACGTAAGCTTGCAGCAAGCTCGCCATTTGGCTTGAATATGCCTTGCCGAGGAAGTTTGTATCACGCGTGATTCAAGCGAAATTTTTCATGACTGGCACATACTTTGCAGATGGCTTGAATTACGCTTGTCGGTTGCCAAGGCAAGCTTGCGGCAAGTGTAACAAATTAATCTTGCTACAAGATTGATCTGTGGAGAATAGTTAGCTTGATTCAAACTTGCCAGCTTGCATAGCAAGCTTGATTCAAGCTTACAGGCTTGTCACGACAAGATTGATTCACGCATGACTCAAGCTGGTTTAGCCACTGGGGTGGGTACTGAAGGGATCAAGGGACGTGAACGAGGGTTATGTTGCAGTGAATTCGAACACAGCTTTGGTTTACATTCCTCCCCGTCAGCGTTGTGGGAAAGTGCTAAGGCTGAGTGGTTAGACTGCTCGCCTCCTATTAAGGCGTACCGGGTTCAATTCCCGGCCGGGCCACTCCGGATTTTCGCAAGTGGGAATCGTGTCGGACGATGCTGCTGGTCGGCGGGTTTTCTCGGGGATCTCCCGTTATCTCCGGCCTTGCTCCATTCTCACCTCATTTCACCCTCATCTGCTCTCAAGGCCTCGATGTTAAGAGCCGCCCAAATCTCTCTCAACAGCTAAGGAGGATAGTGNCCTCGCTCACTCTAAACCGCCAGCCTGCTTATTTATACGCAACTGCTGCGCCAACAAAACAACTTCTATTTCCTCACAGGTAAACAGCACATTAAACCTACCTGGGACTTGAAATGCGTCGCAGTGTGTTTGAAAAATGCGTTTTTTTTTAAAATAAGAAACCATTAAAAGTGTCCTCCATAGACAAGGGCACCTGCTTTTCGCGAAAATATTTCAGNTCAAACGTCAAGCGGCCACCTGGCGCACTGCAAACCTCATTTTTCAGCGCGGCCGAGCCACCCCCTCTGGCCGCTAATTACAACATTTGCGCCGCAAACAGCGCGGCTCGCGGGGCAAACACATCAGGAACAAGCTGCTGGCGAGCCGCGGCGTAAGCCAAGTCCGCGAACACGTCCCTCGCTCACTCTAAACCGCCAGCCTGCTTATTTATACGCAACTGCTGCGCCAACAAAACAACTTCTATTTCCTCTCATGTAAACAGCACATTAAACCTACCTGGGACTTGAAATGCGTCGCAGTGTGTTTGAAAAATGCGTTTTTTTTTTAAAATAAGAAACCATTAAAAGTGTCCTCCATAGACAAGGGCACCTGCTTTTCGCGAAAATATTTCAGGACTAGTTGTGTTCCAAAACACTTTAGCACATAATCACTTTCGTGATTGGATGATTTGAAATGTTTCGCGTCTTATCTATCTGCCCACGAATCACGGACGGTCAGTATCGAAGAAAACTTAGTTCTGATTGGCTCACTCATGTACCAGACTCTATTCACACAAAGAAAAGGGGACAATAGCCAAAGGAAAGCCGAGGTGTGCACATAGGATATTGAAGTCTAGCCTCCGCGTATATCTTTTCGCGAAAAAACATGTGGCCTTACCTATAGTGAGTGAGTGAAGAGGTTTGGCCGGCATTTAACAGCGAGGTCTTGAGAGCCGATGAGTGTGATTGAGGTGAGTATGGAGCAACGCCGGAATGAAAGGGCGGGGAAAACGGGAGATCGCCAAAAAAAAAAAAACCGCCGACTAGTGACATCGCCCAGCACGAGTGACCCGGCCGAACCCGGTTCACCATGGTGGGAGGCGAGCAGGCTAACCTCTCAGCCGCCCTGCCCCACCTTACATATAGGTTTACCTACGAAAATAAAGTACATTCCAGATAACAATGTAATGGTACTTTCAAGATATTATGCACATCTGAAACATTATTTGGACGCCCTCCAGCACACCTCAAAACGGCTTTCTCAGACGTATATCACAAAATACACGACCCAGATGTATGCGAAGCTACGACAGAGGCATTCAATAAACTTTCTACAGATTTGCGTTCAATAAAATTATACTGCTCGAAGTCACATTCAGCTAAGGAATGTTGAAAAAATATATATATATATATATACATATCGAAATGACGATATTGTATAAACGATATAACGATATAAAACGTCGATATATTACGGCGATATTTCATCGATANTTTCAAGATATTATGCACATCTGAAACATTATTTGGACGCCCTCCAGCACACCTCAAAACGGCTTTCTCAGACGTCTATCTCAAAATACACGACTCAGATGTATGCGAAGCTACGACAGAGGCATTCAATAAACTTTCTACAGATTTGCGTTCAATAAAATTATACTGCTCGAAGTCACATTCAGCTAAGGAATGTTGAAAAAAAATATATATATATATCGAAATGACGATATTGTATAAACGATATAACGATATAAAACGTCGATATATTACGGCGATATTTCATCGATATCAATTTATTTTTCCAGGTATCAGAAATCCATTTTTGTATTCAAAACATAGGTTATTAAAATAACATTTAAAAAATATTTAACAAAAAGATCACTGTGTTTATTTTTGCATCATGGACCAAAAATAGACGTCACATCTATATATGCTCCGTGTCCTCAATATGAAATATTCCAAGCAATTTTACATTTGTCAAGTTCTCTAATACATAAAATACCGGATTCCAATGTACCTAATTTCGATATTTTTCTTTCGGTATATCGTTTCGCAAAAGATAGCTACTTTTATAAATAACCAATAAAAAATAATATCTATATTTATTTTTTCCCTACATTGACATTTCTAGTTGTGGTGACACTGTACGCCAGTTAAGCGCCTTGCGCATGGAAGCGATACAGCTCTGCATAAGCCGGTCGGCGTCGGCCGCTGTGCTTCGTCGATTTCTGCCTCCCCCACCCCCCTCTAACCAGGCGACCGACTTATGGAGGACAGTTTTACGCCATGTTGGATTTACAGACAAAGGTGTGATGCAAGGCGCTAAGATATGTCCAGTAACCTGATCAGGAACGTTTATACGTAAAAATGATGGTGAAATAACCCGTTTTAACCCTTCTTTCACCGTAAAAAAATACAAAAAAGAAACGGGGGGAAAAAAAGTAACTACATTTCCGGCGTAATAAATTTCAAATGGTGTTCGAAGCAGACACCGCTCAAAAATATAGAACAGTTTTTAAATGATAAATATACGACTTAAGGTTTTCGTTCTGTTTGGGGCAGAAGGCGCCATTAAAGCTGGCTCTACGATGATGCAACACGATGCGATGCGTTGCGATGAGCTGTATGTAACCAATCAGGATCAAGCAGCAGTTCGTCGCGGTACGTCGGCGACGTGCGCGTTGTGGGAAATTTTGGCGTCGCGATTGTCGGCGCCAGCCGACAACGGAGAGCAGAGAAGAGGAACAACAAATATTGCTCGTGTACGCGGAGAGCAGGGACAAAAAATAATCATCTGTTTACATTTCAAAGACGACACGCGCGTTTACACCCGTCTACCTGGAACTTTTTCCCACGTTTAGGCCGAGAAGCGCGGGAGCGATAAGGGCGACACTGCCACGCGCATCAAGTACGCCATCGCCGCTAAGCGCAAGGCTCTGAACTGGCGTGCAGTGTTCTCGTCGTGCTGCGTGTACCTATGGGACTTTCAGCGGTGACCATATTATTTTATTAGTGGGAAGTCTTTAGGAAGGTTCAGTGCAGGCCCCTATAGTAGTTTTGTATGTATCTGATGCGTGCATTTTGAGCTACAGCGCCTTGGAAAGGCCGTTTTTAATGGTTTTGGAGTACTCTGAATTGATGTTTCTAACGTACGTGATATTTTGAAAGTACTTAACAGCCCTCGTCTGAAGTGTGTGTGCTTTTCGTAGATCAGCACAGTGGAGGCACGCTAAGAAGTTTCGTTGAAAAACGTGTATTTGAAACACTCTGAAACGCAGTTCAAGCGCACAGGTAGACGGGCGCCTTAAAGAGCATATCAACAACATTCTTATTCGTCACATTTCTCATACTCGCTGCGTGGATCATACTGCCGTGTTTATCTTCTAACCACTTACAACATACGATTGTGAAAGTGACAGCGTCAATTTTTTTTTTTTTCGCGTGTCCTCTGTCACATTTGCGAGGTCTAAAAATGTAATCTTCACCCCTGAAGCAACCTCCCGTAGCGCGCCGCCGGTCTGGGTTGCGGGAGGTTCTGCGTTCGAATCGCAGGGAGGGCATGGGTGTTCAGTTTAAGGGTTTGTTAGCCGTTAGGCGTAACAGCGGGGGAATTAATAATATCTAGGCAATACAATTCCCCTCTGAAATAGAGAGCAGAGCCATCTCGGGCAGCGTCCCTCGCCGACAGATTATAGCTCAGTTGTGGAACAGCAAGTGCAGCCCATTGCGTCGTCTCTCATCGCAACGCGTCGCTCTATTGTGGAACCAGGTTAAGAAACGTCCCCGCCAGGCGAGTGATGAGTCCCTCACAAAATACGAGTCGCAACTCCCATCTCCTGCCTCTTAATAAATGTTAGAGTGCAGCATAACGATATCATTTTCAGCAAAATTATAAATGTCCTCACTGGAACCTCACAAGTAAATTAAAATAAACTTTTCAGTGGATTATCTAGTCGAAATGCCAACTTCCGCGTTCTCTGAAATTTCACTCCACGAGGGCAAAGCGTGTAAAGTGAACAAAAAATTGAATCACTTCGGGCAGATTTTTTTTTTAAGGACCAATGTAAACGTTTTGTTAAAATAAAAGTGAACTAGTTATAAACGAGTAAACACCTTGGCGCGAATTGTAACACTGGGATTGGGCAGAGAAGTGTAAACTGCGAAACGGGTCATTTTTTATTACGGCCAACAGTTTGGCCTCGGCGACCCCAGTATGATTGCGAGTGGGTCAACGCAACCACTACACAAATAAGAGGTGGAAACCTGATTGTTAGGCAATTTGCCATGCACCGTGGCCTGCAAGATTTCTCTACTTCAATCTCTTAGCCTTTATCCTGTGGGGGTCACCTTATAGAACATGTCTACAATAGTACAACTAATGATGTTGCAGATGCGGTGGCAAAACTCCACGCCACGATCACTATAGTTGATAAGGAAACGCTGAATCATTTTCGAGGTAATATTTCGCGCGTGTGACCACATGCCAGCAAATGGACGGTAGACACTATGAAAATCAGATCCAAACCTCACCCGTCTAACAAAGTTTTGAGGGCCGTAGCTACTGTGGACCGCTAGTTCAGATCTCAAGCTTGCACTTTACGTGGTGTGTAATAATATGCACTATCATTACATGCTGTATAACCAGTGAAAATTTTACAATTTATAATTTACTTTCTTCATCACAGCACCATCGTGTAGCTGGCGTGGTACCCCACACAATCATACGCTAACACCAAATGGTTGGCCATGCCAAAAAAAGTACCCTTCTCAGTTTTCATTTCTCTACGCCAGCAATCCCAAAACTGTGTTCCGCGGGACTTTAGGGTTCCGCAAAATCGTTCAACAATAACATTTAAGAACTATAAAAATATATAAATAATATTTAACTACCACAGGCATTCAATACGTTGACTGAGTAGCGCCTTAAATGTATAAACCATTCACGGTTACTTCAAAATTTTCTGAAGCCCTGCTAAAAGTTCTACTTCCAGCATATTCCTCCGCCTCTACAAAACAAAAGCTTAAACGGGTCTAAAAATTACACCAAAAGGACAGCGCACCGCATTCGTGCGAAATCAATGAAATAATATTTTTTCATTGGAACTATTTTTTTACTAGGTATTACCAACACACCTATGTTCTCCCTGTTTTCGTCTATATTAATTATAATTGAAAAATATTGTAATTCATATACAAAATTAAGTAAAAATTGAAATTAATAAAAAATAACGCATTTCATGTTAACACCAGTAATTAACGCTTATCATATATAACATATTTAGGAAACAAGTAAACACGTCATACATAGGGTAATTTTTCAAAGGTTTAATTCAAAGAGAGTGAAGAAACCGCGAACTATAGGCAGCCACGCACTATCACGACGTTCAATAAGTTGGTGACTTAGCGCCACGAGTGAAGGGATATTTAAACTCATAGTATAACAGACTATAACACATACTAAATACGTCATTTTGTCTCTCACTGCAAAAACGATTGTAGCTTTGGACCAAAATAAAAGTATCAGGTAATGTGATTTACGTGCAGTGAAGCATTTTTTTTATCAATGTAAATAAAAATTTGGTTACCTAAAATTGCCGTTTCTATGCTACTTTACTGTGTAAACAAATCAAGCCAGACATGCATAGGCACAAAAATTAAAAACGTTACAGGGGTTCTAAATTCTTGGTAAAAATTAGAAATAGAGTCGGGGTTCGTGGAGATACAAAAGCTTATTAAGGGTGACGTGACACAAACATTTGAGGAACTACTGTCAAAATTCGCAATTCTTCACACGCTGTACTCCGACTATCGAGGTAGGAGCGTCATTCTTGACGTTAACAGAAAAGGCAAAATCTATGGAAAGCATCTGCCATATATTTACTTTTTTTTTTTTAATTTTGTGGCAATAGTGTGAATGAATTAAACTTAGAAACTCTATGGGCATTCTCCATTGAGGGCCGCTTTGGTGCAGTGGTCAGACTACTCGCCTACCAAGGTGAACCGGGTTCGATTCCCGGCGAGTTCGCGCCCGGATTTTCGTACGTGGGAATCGTGCCGGACAATGTCGCTGGTAAGCAGATTTTCTCGGGATATTCCGTTTCCCCCGCCCTTGCATTCCTAAAAACAACGAAAGGTAAAATAATTTCCGAGTGAAAAAGCTAAACTAAAAAACTAATTAAAATTCAATTCAAGTGTAACACTTACGAAAATAATGAAAAAAAATCGTTATGAAATAAATTTCAACTAAATAATAACTATGCAAACATTCAAAAATCAAAAATATATATTTATGCAAAAATGGAGATCCTCTCACTTTATTTATGTGTCAATCAAGTGTAACTGTGAAACCAGTGAAATCGTTAAGAGTGTACAAATTTGAAATATACCAATTGCTACTTTCAATTTGAGTAAGAATCCGATCATATTCTTTAATAAGTTCAGTGACCACAAATGTTAAAGTAACACTTTGAACACGACTTCAAGTTACGGGACTACTTTTTGTTTTTCGCTGCCAACTTTACGCGGGAACATAACAGCCAGAGTGTCCGTTAAAGCACATACTGTTAGAGGTAGTGATTTTTTTTTCTGAGGTTGATTTCAAAAGTGCTCAAGCTTACCGTGAACCATCTAAACGCAAAATAAATGCAATACTCTGACAAAACCGTCACGCAGAAAGTTTGCCAAATCTGGGATTGCAGTTTAATTTTTGGTTTTTCTATTTCTGCTTGCACAAACCCGCATGGACTTCAATTTGCGTCTCTGGAATGGATTTTACGTTCCGCGCACTCATAAAAGGAGCAGATAGCGGTGGAAATAGGGCGCCACAAGTCGAAGTTTGCCCGGGCGCCACCGGATTTCCCCGAAGGAGTAATTACACAAAGCTTTCTGCGGTGAGCGCAGACCGCCTGTGAGGAGGATTAATTAGCAACAAGCCCTGGTGAACAAGTANGTGCGATATGGACTCTGCGCCTCTTATTAGCAGTCTTCGAGAATCACGCGGTCTGGATGGCTGTTATTACCCCGCTGTCGTTACCGTTCGACCGTGAAAATTAATACCCAATTATAAGCACGAGCGCAGGAAACAAAGCCTCGCCCGTGCCGGCAAGCAAACGAGCATGCATGGCGCCACATCGTCGCTCAACCGCACGGTAATCCGTTGCCGTCTAAAGTATCCCAGTTTGCGTTTCCCAGGTGACACGCGGGCACCCAATTAAGTTGGCACCGAATATATAAGAATAGTCCTAATACTAGGTGTTTTATTGCGAGCGTAATTTTTAAATACAAGTTCTTCGAGATTAGAGTTTATTGTTTTATTCACATTATAGTAAGAAGTTTCATAAAAGTAACACACTTAAATGCATAACAATTCCGCGATTTAACTTCGATGGCGCATGAGTAAAGTGACCAGGCCCACATTAATGTTAAATAGTCTATACACATGGTGGAAGGATACAGAGTAATCAGAAAAGTAGACCCTAAGCAGGGCCTTCAAAAGTAATCGGTTTATCGTGAGTATTTTATACAATTTTAACATTATGTCGTGTTTGCAATACGTTAATTCTTTTCCACTCATCCAGTTTTCAGTTAGACTGTAAAATATGGCGACTTGCACTGGGGATTATGTAGTTTCAACATTTTCTAGTGGCAGAATAAGTCTGTAAACTGTTGTGATTGTGTAACATGTATTCACAGTTGACTTTTTAGCAGCTACATAAAAAAAAATTATAATATGTCGCAGAAATAGCTGAGCCACTAACTAGACATACGCCATTGCAGCCCTTTGTTGCCGCATGAAACTCGTAAAACGACATAACTTGAAACACAAAAAAAAAATATATTACCTTACTACTGTTCGGTTGTTTTATATTTGCATTGAATTACACTATTATACCTATTTTTATGTCGACGATTTTATGTCATATTGTGCGTTTTCTGCGACTAACAGCAAAGTGCTACAGTAGCGTACGTTCAAATGAAAGAATGGTTCGTTGATCACGTAGCCCACTGGAAGAATCATTGAAACTCCACACGTCGCATAATGATATGCAGAGTCGACAAGCAAACCTCGCTAGCAGAGATCCACACTACGGCTGACGTTCGATCTCAAATGAGGTTGCAGAGTACGCGATGAAATTAATTTGCGTTAATTCGATAACATATGGGGTTAATGTTCGCACCTTCAGTCGGCTTGTGTTCCACGCATATGACTCGCCCAACGCGGAGACAAGTGTCCGTCTTGACTTGACTAGTGCGCGAAGTGATACAAAAATTAGCGAGACTGAAAAGTCGAGAACACGGTTCCCGAAGAAAGTGTCGATCACAAGGTTCCCGAAGAAAGTGTCGATCACAAGGAAAACATGTAAACGCGCCCTGTTTTTCTTTTCGCTGCAAGTGCCGAACTGCGGAGAAACCCCAAACAGATCATCTAAGGCGAGGCAGCTCAGCCAAGCAGGGCTTGCTCAATTTGATGCATCCCACGTCCCTAAAGATATTTATTCGTCAGAAGACGCACTCTGGCGAAACTCGCAGGCAGACGACCGCAATAAATACTAAGGGTTTGGCGGGCGTGCCGGAAGAATGACGCCAGGATGGCTCGGCGGAATGAACACATGGTGTAGAGACCACATGCGGAGGAAGGCAGGCATAGCTGCGTTTCGCAGCTGCCAAGTGGACGCCGAGCTCACACCATCGGCTGCATCTGTCCCAGGCTGGCTACCGCAATAAACAATTAGAGCTTTTGGCGAGCAGGCTGGAATAATAGCGACACGATATCCGGAGGCAGCAGAAGAAACACATGTGCCGACCAAGGGACCCACCAAGTGTCCCAGCACGTGCAGGACGAAGCACTTAAACTTCTAGGCCAGAATCGAGGGACAACAGCGGACCCATGTGCGCCGGAGCGCCGAACACGTGTTTTACGACCCAGGGGACGCGGCGAGCAGCGCGGCCACGTGCAGAGATGAGGCGAGCGACGCGATAGCCGGAGGCAGCGGAAGAAACACGTGCGAGAACCGAAGCGCCAAACACGTGTTTTACGACCCAGGGGACGCGGCGAGCAGCCCGGCCACGTGCAGAGATGTTGCCAGTTCAATATGGCGAACGAGCTTACAAAAACGGGAGGAAGAGGCAGGAACCAGGGCAGTCAGACGTCGTCAAGCGAGGAGTGTGGACCGGAGCCGGCAAAAACGAGTTTGCGAGAATGCATCAAGATGTCAACGTCAGTCGGAGGACGTCAAGCGAGGCGTGAGGAGCAGAGCCAGTACGAGAAGAGGCGTCGAGACGCCAACGGCAGTCGGCCGACGGGAATCGAGGAGTGCTGATCGAAGTCAGGAGGAACGAGTTCGAGAAGGCGTCGAGATGCCAACACCGATCGGGAGGACCTGTCGCAGCCCAGACGTCCCAGTCTGCCTACCGAGTGACGAAGCGGTCCAGAGGTCGCCGGCCGAGAGAAGACCAGCGCCTCGAGTCAGATAAGTAGAGTCATACAGGAAGTGTGAAGAATCATGCTCCCCACGATGCTAATCGCCGCATCGAGCCATACGTAGCCCGCGTAGAAAAATGGAAGGGGAGAGTTGTCTCGTGTGTCCATGTAGAAGTGACCCTGTTAAGCATAAATAAAACTGACATATGTTAACTCGCAAAGAAGGTGAATTTATTTGGTAAATTGGACCTAGGGATAGTANTGGTAAATTGGACATAGGGATAGTAGTGTCAACATATTCCTACACCATAACACTGAGGGCTAGCATCCATTGCTGGCGCCTTACGCAGAGAGCAGAGACGATACCTACTTATAAACCATAGCATTGGGCAGGTATCAAGTTTATGGTTGGCTGATAAAATGTGAGTTCGAACTCTCAGGATCGAGGCGAAGCATATGAGAGTTCGAGGAAACAAAAGTGTTTCAGCAACATTGTGTGTAAGTGTACATGTGTGTGTGAGAACATAAAATGGGCGGAAAATGCAAAGATTAGCGGCGAGAAATTAGTGGGTTGCGGGTGTACTGTGAAGCCACTGATAGGGGCACTTCTGGGTTCTGAAGACCATCCGTTCTTCACCGGGCGCCCTTATGCAATTGCAGCAGTGTAACAAGTTCGCGTCCAAACACCCCGTGAGAGTTTACGACTTAAAATTCACACCTGATGCGGCGAGTTGGCAGTGTCAAGAGAGACCGTCGGATTATGCAGTTTGCTCCGTGATGCAAAATGTGTCCACCACAAGCATATGTAACACAGAAACGTTGTGATGTTGGGACAAATGTCCCGAGTGAGGAATTGGATATTATTTCCAGACGAGAAGCATCGAGATGCCAGGTTTGTGTCAGCAATACGGAATAGTATTGAGACCACCAGATAACACCTAAGAGACTTAACAGCAGTGTTGTGCATCTGGGCAACAGTTCTCAAAATGTACCTTTCGTAGAGAGTGCGAGAGATTGTAAACCAATTATTCAGTAGTTCACATTTCAAATCATCAATGACAGCTTGAACAGAACATTAGACCAAGTGTGGGAAGACTCGTGTGATAAAATGGTAATATTTGTTCCGATTTTTGCACCTTTGGTTACCTCCATGAGTTCAGGATTAGAGGAGAAACAGCAGAATGAATAATAACGCTTTGGCAAAAATGCTTTATTATTACGACACAATAAAGCAAATTATTGTTTTTGATTTAAATGAATATTTTCATTTAGTTCAACAGCAATTACATTCATAGACTGACATAAAATTTCCATCACTTAATATATTTTTTTAAATATTTTAACGGAATTTTCACCTGTCACAACGTTATCGACCCAAATATTACTCACTTCATTCAAATTGCACCCACCGTACACTACAGACGATTAATTTTCATCTGCCTTAAAACCTTCGACGCTTTCTGTATCCTCTGCAATGAAACCCTCTCTGTTAAGCACATAATTGTGAAGAATACAACACGTTTTAATTATTCTTAGAGCTGGATCAGATTAAACGTTCAGAAGAAGTCTGCAGTATTCTCCACTTATTACTGCAGGTAAAAAAACACTGGACATCTATCTGCGTCGTGTTATGTCTACAAATACCATTTCGCCAGTATGATAAAAACTTTCCACTGTTGGGGTACGGAAAATATTTACCCCCCCCCCCCCNGGATGGAGTAGCCACGTCTGAAAACGGTTGTTGTGTTATGTTTATGTCATTATTTTATAGCGTCCTGTAGAAACTAAGATTATGAACAACTGAACTATCTAACTCCTTGCCGAAACAGCCAATACCAACCAACGTCAATAAAAACCAAAGATAAGTATTCTGAACCCTTCCCGTAAGAGACAATATATACCTGCAAAAGCTAATAAAACAACATAGAACAGGTTTTTGTAGTTTTAAAACAATAAGCTGATAAAGGCCAGTTTGATGGCGCAATGTGCGTATTTTTCCACATACATGTTTTATACAACTTAGCTTATTGCTACATAACCACCCCCAGTGAGAAAACAGTAGATGAACGGGAGAGCATCCACTCACAAGACACGTGTAAAGAAGAAAAAAAATTGAGGTCTGGAAAGTTTCCCATATTACTTTGTAAATCAATGTACATCAAAATAATCATTATAATCAACCGATTCCATCTACAAGAGTTTTTTTTATGTAAAAGTAAAATCGAGACATGGAAAAAAGGTTTATTGAGAAATATAGGTTAATTACACGAGAATGCATACCACAAATAAGCTCAAAGAAAGCATACGGCCATACGGCACCGATGTGAATAGTATACTTATTTCAAGCAAAACCAACGATAACGTGTTTTGACAAGTGAGAAAAGCATCACAAGTGTATAACTTCATTGTGGCTGAGAAAGAGTTATAGCAGTCGGTAAACTTCGAAAATAAATCATTCCTAAAAGTGTGAAACACATTTGATTAATAATGTCAGAATTGATAACCCATTTTGCCAAAAATTCCGGGAGGGGAGCAAATATGCAATGCAATATATAGTTATTTTAAATCCACTTAAGTCAGATTAACAGACGTCAGTTTGCAACAGCTGTGAAAGTTTGTAGATTAGTACGTGTGAGCGCGCAAGCACATCACAAAGTGTCGCTATCTGGGTATACTTTTATTTCCGCGTACGCTTATTTCATTAGTGCAACAGAGTTTTTCCGACAAAAACCATCCCTTATTATCTCTGCGAATACGGTAACTCTGCATTGTTGGTAACAAACGCAGGAATATATCGTGGGTGCTGGCATATTAAAGCGCATTTACTAGCAACATTAATTTGGTACGAGACCTCGCATGCATGCTCTCATGTGAGAATAACTAGCAAATTACACACGAAACCATTTAACACACAGTTTCCACAGAAAATGTCTTCCCTTAAGAGAGTATTTGAATGTATGGGTGTACATCGGTGTGTTTGTAAGGGGCAAGCCCAAACCGAAACCGTTGAAATTGTGAAGCGGTTAGGGAATAAACCTGGTAGGGTTTCAAAATGTGTTTACAGGAACTAAAATATATAGGGGTCCAGGGCTTTGTAATAGACAGTACATCAGCGTAGTTGTGGAATTACTTGGTGTGCCATGTGCGTAAATAAAATGGCCTTAAATGTTTACAGTATTTCAAAGCTTTGTATTTCTATAACATATACGGTAACTGCATTACACGACAAATTTTTGTAGGAAATTTAGTGCAGTCAGCATCTCGCACAAATTTTGCGCATATCTTGCGCGATTTAAAAGCTGCTTAGCAGCAACAGAAACTAGTAAATCTATGTTAAAAAATATATATATTTTTGTGCATCAACTCGGACAATATGTTCTTATAAAATATGTCCATCTGAAGTAATCAAGAGACAAAATTGCAGTTGACTAGAGAACAGGATAGTGATCTAAACTATCTGACTACGAGTGTTACGTTACACAATTATTCGCTCTTTTACGAATGCACATGACGGTCTCGAGACTAAGGCATCGTAAAGCACATCAAATAAATATTTTGCCATCAATAACGTTTCGAAGACAGTCGTGGTTTTTGAGCCACAATCTCTATTGTGACAAACGTAATGTGACTCACGAATCCATTTCGAAAAAGAGCACGATTATAAAGGCTACACAATATTTATGCTAAGTGAGCGTCGACAATTCGGCAGCTTTCCAAAGAACGGAGCATATCTAATAAAAGAAGACCGGGTTATTATATAAAGGCATGTTTAGATGAAAATTTGTCTCGTACGTTTCTTTTAGAAGGCGGGTGGTAATATCTTCCGGCCACTGGCATTTGTGATAGAGCTAACAAGAATTCGAAACGTAATCTGAAACTCCGTGTGTGGCAGAATGACTTCGGAGATTATTCCACCCTACTGTAGCGCGAACATAAAACGGGCCCAAGTAGGCAACACCGTAGACCTCTCATCTCATTCCGTAACGAATTGCATGATCAACCGTATCATTACACGCGATTCATCTCAAGAAGGACTCCTGTACTTCTATCGAGACGCAAAATAAGACATTGCAAAATTCGCGAAATGGTACACCAGTGCATTAATCAGCCCAAGTGTTTACAAGATGACTTTTCCAAGTAAATCTGGGAGTAATCTAAATACAACGTCCAAACGCAGCTGACTTTTAAACGGAAGAAACGAGTTAAGACTGTACCAGCATAAACTTGACGGCACTGCCATTTAAGGATATGGCATTTTAACTACAAAATATACGAAGACTCCTGGCATTGCACATTGGCGCCTAGACCAAGAACGCCATCATACTGGCTCAGGAAAACAAATGAACGGATATGAAAAATCAACTAACTTCCTCTCACCATTAAAGCGAATTTACGTTATAGTACATTAACTACAAAATAATGCCCTTAATTACGATGTATTTAATTCATGGAGGCGTAAGATTCTCAGTCGTGATAATTGACTTGCGGTACATTTATCACGTTGAGACAGGTTTAACAACAAAGCAGTGTCTGCCCTAAAACATTTTAGTTATACGGAATCAGTTTCTAAATAACTAACATTTCATAATCGACGTGTTAACACGGTAATAGTGACGAAGAACATTTAGATCCGGCCCATGGCAGATAAGCCGGTCTAATTGTTGTTTATTTCAGCTCCCGTAAGGTCACTTAATCCCAGTAACTCTGATTTCATAACAAACGCTGGGACAATCGAAGATTTATGAGCCAGGGTTTGCAAGCACCTTCAAGCGGATGGCAACGATGAATTATAGCTACTGAAACACCTTGGTGTAGGCTTCACCCGCAGACTAGCGAATTACATGGGATTTGAGAAACAGAAGCAAAGAACACGTAATTTCTCAATAACATAACGTAGGAGGGAGCAATTTATAAATAAGGACGAGACTAATCAAGAATGAAAATCCTGCGAAAAAGCAAAATTAATCCTCCGTCGGGCGAAAAGAATTACAGCATAAACTTGTGGGTACACACCATTCAGCATATTTTATTTTCATTATATATTAAAATACATATTATTGTCATTTAATTGTTATATGTCTCACCTGCTGCGTTAAACGTTAATTATTTTACATTTCAATGAAATGATAGCGACATCATACATTATTTTATAACAACTTTTCCTCCACCACCATTCACAATATGACAGCTTTCCCATAGAACAATTTTCGCGTCATAATGGCAAGCTCACGGCAACATCACTCGTCACAAATTTCGCAGGAATATTTCTGCCGTCAACCGAGCTATTTATGCAGCTCTTGCGTTTGTTTTATGTCGATGTTCTCATAAGTTTATGTTCTGATAGAGACCGGTATACTGTAAGAAAATGTTGTAAATTTTACTGAGAAATTGTTTGTAATTTTACAAATGTTTGTAACAGTACAAACATTTCTCTTGTAAAATTACTCGTTTGTAAAACTACAAGCGCCGTGTTTGTAGCCTAACATACCTAAATAAATGTTTGTACTATACATACCCGTACCCACGAGCTCAAGCAAAATGGCGGACACTCAAGACCGTATATATCTGTTTGTGGACAAACTAGGGGTGATATAAAGTGCAGTACGTGCAAAAATAAATGTATTGCCTGTTTGAAGAACTTAGAACCACTCAAATACTCATAATAAAACTACGAGAATTTTAAAAACACGTGATGCTATTACTCATTAAC
This sequence comes from Clitarchus hookeri, assembly GCA_002778355.1. Classification (NCBI taxonomy): domain Eukaryota; kingdom Metazoa; phylum Arthropoda; class Insecta; order Phasmatodea; family Phasmatidae; genus Clitarchus; species Clitarchus hookeri. The sequence continues at coordinate 1,687,314 of NQII01000042.1, forward strand.
TGACTTTCATTCTACGCAGAATTCTTAAAATGAAATTAATGCGTTCTTCAATCTTCTTAACCTAATAACCTCACTAATATTTTGTAGGTATATTTACTACTATATTCAGTACAAAAAAAATCGTAAAGCTCTTAAGTCAAGTTGGTGATGTGGTCAAGGGTGTGAGATAATAACGCAAGGGGCGTTGTTCTAGTCCCTGAGAAAGCAAGGGTTTTTTTTTTTTTTGAATTATAGTTCAGGATAATTGTTTCCTTATTCTCTGTTATTAATACATCACATCTCTTAAAAAGAAAAATTGTATGTACACTTCTCAATAATGTAAGTTATAATAAAAGCCTACAATTTGTAATATTACAAAAACAGGTTTCGCAGATTTTACAAAAAAACTGTTTGTAGTTCAACAAAGGATTTTCTTGGCAACTGGGTTTCAAGGATTTCTCTTGTAAAAGTACAAAACAATTTTTTACAGTAACTTGTTGATACTTTGCTGGAAAGAAATCGAAACGCATATTACAACACTTATTGGAACCAGCAGTCCTTAGAACATTTCTCAAAACCGCTTGCTCTTGACTTCATTTTCATTTCCATACAAATTGTTGTGTATTGCGAAAAAGATGACCACTAGCTATCAAATTATTTTGCGACATTTTACGTAGCGGTTAGTTAAACTATCACGCCAACTACAACATTAATGCCGTTGTGAAATGTTACCTCGGGGATATTCTCGAATTCGCCAATGGCATCGTTAAAATGCAAGCTGGAGAGCGCAATCGAATTTTTGGTTTTCTTCAGTCGCTTTTTCTCTTAATAAAAATATACAGAAAGTTCTGGCCTTCTTAGAAACAAATTTTAGTGCACATTGCCTATGTTCTGGAGAGTTTCAAACAAGGCAGTTTTTATTTCTGCAAATCATCTACTGACCCCAAATCACTGTAAACCATTTATCGAGAGTTAAGTTTCCTTATTTCACTCTTCTAAATTGGCTTTGCGAATATTTTCACATCCGCTGGTTAATTTTTATGTGGCGCGGTCCTTTAAGTTGTTTTCCTGAATATACCTCAAGATTAAAGAACAAATCTTTGCATCAACCACGGCATAAATTGTATTGTTATCTTTTGTCACATTTGTTGGGTTTCGATATAATTAATAGTTGGAAAAACCACACCTTTCTCTGATTCCTTATAATTTTTCAACACAAATAAGCAGCCAGGTGGTCGCACTTTACCCTACCCCCTTTTTTCCCCACTAGTTTTCTCTTATGACGCTAAGCAGCATCAATTTTAATCACCAATAGGGATTTTTCCTGGACAATAAATTACACCTTTACTAATGCAATTAAATAAATTACCTTATACAATACTACCAGGCAGAGTTTTACTTCGGTGCGCACTTTATTTTTCAAACTATCACGCTTAGGAAATGTAAAATTTTCGAATTCCTTTGTAAACAATTAAAACTCTTTCCTATTGTCAAACGTGTGTCTGACGTAGTTATACATATTTTGGTTTCGCCATCTTAGCGTCAGCATGCGAACGTATTGTCGACCGTTTGCCGTCGATTACGGAAATACTTTGAATTAGGGATGAAATTGTTTTTCGAAACGTACGTTTTTTTTTTCTTTTAAATTTAGGCCTACTGATAGTTTTAAATAATTTTTCTTCAATGTCGGCGTTTCAAAACACCGTGTTAGTTAAGAATTAGGCAAAAACTTTACTCTTAGATAAATATTTTATCCGAGAAATTTACTCTCACGAATAACAACTTTCCTTTCACACTATGTTGTTAGACTTGATTTAAATATTTTCCACCAAACACTCACCTCTTAATTCTCAAATACGTCAAGCTTTTCTTCAGACACATTTGACCCATTTCCGTACAGATATTACTTAGTTACGTTACTTTGGCATCCCAGTACTTTGAAATTAGTTTTTAAAACTAGGATAAAATATTAAGCCTCTATATATAATAAATTAGCATGATACGGGTTTTGTTATTAATGAAATGTTTTAAACGTAGGCCTACGTACCTGGGATGAACAGGAGCATGAAGCCTCAAAATTATGAAGTAATTTTCAAAGATAACAGTACTAGTATTTATATCTGACAAAGTACATTTACGTACTATAATAACAAAGTGCAAAAACACATATCTGTATTATAGTGTAAACCATATTATACGTGTTTACTATTAAAATTGCAAAGCCATAACAGAGATAAAAAAAATTAATCGTGACCTTCCCTTCTCGGCGAAAATAGTGTGTGGTCATCGTATGAATGGCTCTCTAAACACTACTGTAATGATATGGCTGAATAGCAGTCTCTTTTTGTTAAACTTTGAAGCCATGAATTTATGAGGCATTTCTTGCTCGAAGAAAGACATCAAACAATACAGTGAACAAACACCATGAATTTTACAAAGATTTATAAAATCCCTTGATTTACTTAAATGCAGTATGCGCCTCGCAATCTTCAGTCCTCTTCTTTTACATTAAAATGATATAATAAAACATTCGGCGCAGCAAATAGTGCTATATCGATGTACAATCCTCCTAAGAAAAAAATGGGGGGAAGAGTATTACTAACGTAGCTATTTTTCCTTAGCTTTTATCAAAATATTTCTAGTTACGATTACTTGCGACAAGGTACACGAAAACATCAAGCCGTGTGGTTGTTCTGAGTAAAAAGGGGATAATAAATCGCAGTAGCAGGTCTCCTGGCTTTTAAGACAGTTATAAATAAAATAGTGCGCGGTGTTTTTACCGCGGTGTTCAATTTCCACATACATTCTCTAAACTGTAAAACACCATCTGGAATTATCTTTAATTAAATTCATTTTAGGTTTTTTTTTGTTTCAAGAGTTGGTAACTTTTTAAAAGGTATGCTGAAAAGTACTCATGTATACGCACGTCTTGTTGAAATTATGTTGGTACTTAAACCACAATCTCCGCAGATGGTTTTTATTCTGTTTTGCTATTAAGATGATACCCGCCTCCTTGTTGCTTAAAAAGGAACGAAAATAAAAAATAAAAAAGACAACCATGCAGCATGTTTTTAATGTGCTTCCGTTGCCGACAACGTTTCGAAACAAACATTAACGTAAGAGCTGCGGAAACACATTTTTTTTTTTTAATTCTACTATTTAATTTGTTTGCTAGAAAACCATTTTTTTTTCACGCAAGGTAAAAAAATACTTCGATTTAATAGTAGTACATCGGTTGACTGTACACGCATACACTACGAAACAGAAATATAAATTCGAAAACACAGTTTAAATAACTTACAGTGCGAAACATTACATACTTTTAAGCAAAAAACAAAAGTCTAAACAAGGTATTTATCTACTCTAGCCCACTTTTTCTGGGCGTAATACTGATGTGTAAATACGCGATTTTTATGTCTTCATTCAAAAGTTACACCACAAGCGGTACAATTTTCATATGAACTTGAATTTTTTTTTTTAATAACTGGATTTCATTGCCAAACGTTATATTAACCATTATTTACATATCTGATATGAACTATGAAAGGGTAAAAAATGGAAGAGGGGTTAAATTAAATCAGAGACAAAAGTTATGTGGAAGCAACTAAATGAATAACAAATTGATGCGTTTGCTCTGTACACTGCAAACTTAGATTACTTAAAGTCATTGCTGAAGAGGGAAGAAAATCATATCACAGCAGAACTGGATGGAAATTACTGTTGTCATGTTACAAGTAACAAAGATTCCACTGACAACACTAAACTTCAAAAATATAAAATAGCTCACAACGTAACTCCGCTGTAAAGGCGAAGTTTAATTTGATTAAGTAGTTTCTTAAATAAAAACTGTGCAAACATGGAATAAGCCCTAAGTTTATTTTTTCACATGCCTACATCATTTGAACAGGACGAATGGCTCGTCAACTACTCGACGTATTGGAAACAACCACTCCGGCTAATTATTCCTCCACTCCCCCCTCCCCCCTCCTTTTTTTCAAATAAACATTTCAATCACAAAACCTTAATTATACTTTTTTCCATTTTAACAAATGCGAAAAAAAGATGTAGAAATTAATTAAGGACACTTGACTCCACTGCCTGGAATATCCCCGATACCGACAAAATAAAACTTTGGCTTTCGTTTCCTGCAACAGAGGCGAAGACACTGTTTTCACTTTGTGAAAATAAAATCCAAATGGTCTGCATATATGATTTTTAATTTTTCTTGGTAAATTGGTACATTATATGAAACTCGATAATTGTATGTGCAACTGCTTTATGTAAAACCATACACTACCCGACAAACAAAAGTTTCTGGATGTCTTAGAAACATATCAGCCCTCAACAGACGCATTACATTTACAGGGGATGGACAAAATAATATGAACACCTGACATATACACAATATTTATTTATTAATAAGATTTTGGGCCACCATGTGCTTTTAGAACAGCTGCATGTCTTCGCGGAATAGTTTAGCAGTGTGTCTGAATAGTTACCAACGGAGTGTTGTCGCATTCTTGTACCAAAACATCCGCCAATTGCTTCAATGGTGTTGGAGATGGAAATATGCTCCTCACTCTCTGCTCTATACTCCCCATAACGGTTCAATTATGTTGAGGTCTGGCTCCTCAAACCAAGACTGAACCTTTTTGGCTGTGTGTATGGGCGCATTATCATCTTGGAATATGGCAGTGTTTGGCAGCAATATGCTGGTCATAGTAAGAACTTCATCATTGAGGATGTCGAGATATTCATTCGCAGTAGTCCGGCCAGTGATGAGAATGAGAGGACCAGCTGAATACCACGATATAGCCGCCCAAATCATAACGGAACCTCCCCCATGCTTGACTGTAGGAAGCAGGTAGTCCGGATCGTAGGCTTCTTTTGGGGTTCTCCATACATAAACCCGGCTGTTTGTAAGAAACCATGTAAACGATGATTCATCGGACCATACCACATTCTTACAATCATCAAGTGTCCACGTTTTATGGTCGTGGCACCACTTCTTTCGCAGCTTAGCGTTGGTTTCCGTTATAAAGGATTTCGCAATTGCAGTCCTTCAATTAATGTTAGCTTTGTGGAGCTCCCGCCGTACTGTTTTTGCCGAAACAGTATTACTCAAGTGAGTGGTTGAGTTCTGCTGTCACTTTTTCCGCGGTAGTTTTATGTTGTCTGGCCACAATTCTTTTTAATGTTCGTCGGTCTCTATCAGTTAACTTTGGGTTTCGCCCACTATTCCTCTTCGCCGATGATGTTTTACCATGTTTTGTGTATGCTGTCATTACCGTGGATACTGTCGCTCGTGAAACGTTAAACAATTCAGCTGTTTTCGTCACAGACACTCTCGCTAACCGAGCACCAACGATTTTTCCTTTTTCGAAGTCTGAGAGATCACACATTTCACCGATAGCTTGTTTTTACCGTCGCAGAACAAAGCGTATAATACACTGAAATATAACCTACAAGACTTGGCAAGTAAACTGTGCAATACATACGCGTCGCATTATTTACACGGAAACAGTGTTGCTAACATGCAACAAAATGTACTATATTGCATGGTGTTCATATTATTTTGTCCATCGCCTGTATAAACTACGCCTCATAACAATCTAGGGATAAGCTGTGACGTTGGTTGAAAAACGCTTGCTAAAAACCAAAATGAAAGACTCACTTCACTCCTTACTCCTTAAGTATAGAGCTTTTAACTCCTTTACTCCTTAAGTATAGAGCTCATAGGCGTAGAAAATACAAACAGTTTATTCACAGTACAAAAAAATATATTGTATCACATGAAATACTTTTATTTCGAGTAGAAAAATATTTCTTTATGCAATGCTCTAAAAAAGAACGTTGTTTGCTATAGTTTCGTTTCAACCACCAACGTGTTTTTCTTCTGGTTAATGTGCCGAATAATTTATGGTTTGCAGTGCAGTTAGCTAAGCTACCCCGCGACTGACCAAACAAAATAAACTGTGGCAAAATAACGTTAGAAAGGGTTGTAATAGAAACAGTAAGTGCAGCAACAGACACTTTATGAAGAGGTTTTATTGTGCACGTTAGGCATTACTCAGTTCCACTTCAGTCTGTCTGAAGTCGTTAAAAAAGTTGAGCCGTAAAAAAACGCAGAAACGCTGAAGACAACGGAAATGCCATCATTACAGTGAGATCCTCATCCTTCGTAGCTGAATATGTGCATATCATTACCCTGGAGGTTTAGTACCCAAAAAAAAAAAAGTATTAATTCCACTAAGAAATTTAAGATAGCGAAAAGCAGCGCACAATCACTACTACGTGAATCAGATGTATACCCACGCAATGTCAATTCAATATTTCTCGTTGAGAACCACGTTCGTGCGCCAAAGAAAAAGCCCACACTTTTACTTTGCTAACTAGAAAGTGGGAAACTAACGAAAGTAATCGGAGTCATAAAAAGTATTTTCAGGATTACGGCAACCAAAAAATCTGTTGAGTTGGAAGAACACTATGGAAAAGAAGTACACCCTCAGACCACTCGGAGAGTTCTTAACAACAACGGGTACCGCGAACGTATGCTGAGAAAGAAGCCCTCGTATGTATTAAGGTTAACCTGCAGAAACGTATTCAGTTTGCCAATTAGTTTGAAGCCAAGGACTCAGTTCCGACAAACGCTGCCAGTCATTCCAAGATCAACAGCTGCTGATGAAATAAACGCTTGCTTGATTGAAGTCATCGAATTTGTGGAGATACGTGAAAACAAACTTCACGGTGTCGCGGTTCATTTTATTGGTCAATCAAGGTTGTAGGTTGTTTGGTTTTGATATTATAAACATTCAAATTTGGGGTATTCTTTTGTACTCAACCTGTATATTCTGTAACAGAATCTCAAGAATAGTGCAGAACAACTGAGCTTAGGCGACGACTTATATTATCAACAGGATAATGACCCCAAACACACTGCGAAAATAGTTCGTCTGTGGATATTCTACAACGCCCCGTGCATTAAATACAGCATCACAGTCACACGACCTGAATCGTGCTGAACATATTTTGGAGGAATTGGGCAGAAGAGTGAGAAAGCACATTTCCAGGAAAACGCGATTAAAGGAGGCGCTTCTGCAAAAGCGGAATATTACTGTATCAGGCGTTACCGGGAATCTGGTAAATTTAAAACCAAAGGCTGATGGAAGTTTCTCAGAATAGGGATGCCACAAAGTACCAAGAAGTGAACACTGGACAACAATTTTATACAATACGCTTATGCGCTTATAGTTACGTCCAGCATTGGTATGAACTGAAGATCGGCGGTACTGTCCTACACAGCGATAACGTGCGTTAAATTGCCTGTTTTGTGTGCCATCATATACCTCTCTGGGTAAAATTAAACGTTATTGATTTCCTATTTTCTGACTTTAAGCTGAGTTTATCTGACTGTGTGGTACTCTTATTGACAAGTGTTTCACTTATGAGCATACAGAAAACAGAAACTAAATTAAATTAATTTAGCTTCAACAATTTAAGCATCACGCTCCTAATACAACGTTGATACACGGAACCAATTTTTCTGACATCGCTGCAGTGAGCATGTCCGTCTGTGGGTCGGTTAAAATACATGCAAATATAGACGGAAATTATTTTCACAAGGTTACTTTCAAAAGTTCCCAATTAATAGTGACCCAGCTATATCATACCAGTGCAAGACACATTCCTCTTTCTTGTGATTTACGTCGCCAAGTCGTATAGTTCGTTCACGGCATCTTCACAATTTCTGACTAAAACCTTTGAAAAATCACATCACGTGTGAATTGTTTTGTTATTCACTACAACCACACACCACAAGAATTTTATACACTTATTTTAACATTAACGTACATTCTTTTTTATCGCTAAATAAAACTTAAAATTGTAATATTTATTTTAGTCAATACGAAATAAAAACGAAGAGAAAGGAGCTATGTTTGTAATGGCTAGCACGAAAGAATTATTCTGTGAAACATTACTTGGCTGTTTTTTCGTTGGTTTTTAACGCAATCGTTTATTGCTGCCATAGTCAAGTTTTAAGATATTCAACCACGGAAAAATTACATTGTAATGAATAAAAATGCATACTTCCGATTGTCTGTTCTGCGTATTAATACGGTGCGTGGATTTTTCCAAAGTGATTTCGTTTAAACGTGTTTCCGTTTTGTTTACAGGCGGCAGAAGGAAACGTGGTGGAAAATCCGAAAGTAGAACTACAGCAAGAGCTTAGGAAAAGTTGGCAGTAACCACGAATGGGCTTACGGCTCCCGCTTACCCGGCGCTTGAACAGCGTTGCAGACGCAGTGTTTTCCACGGAACTGTTAAACATGCGTCCAATGTGCTGATAACACGCACTTACGACGAGCGCTGTCGAGCTTTCAAAACGCAACTCTCTTTATAAATAGCATTTCACGGCACTCCAGAATGGTTAGAAACGGCTTATTCCAAAACTCTTTATCTCAAAATATCTGCGTCACATACATATTAAATTACACTATGTCCCTGCATTGAACTTTCCTACAGTCTTTCCACCAATAAAATAACAGAGTCACCGCTTAAAGTCGACGCAGCAAGACGAGAACCCTGCACGCCAGGCGAGAGCCTTGCGCTTAGCGGCGATGGTGCATTTGAGGCGCTTGGCAGTGTCGCCCTTATCGCTCCCGCGCTTCTTGGCCTCAAGCGCGGAAAAAAGGTCCAGGTAGGCGGGAGTCTTCAGGGAACCAAACCTCACTAAGAGTGAGTGAAATGAGTGGAGAGATTTCGGCGGCTCTTAACATCGAGGTCTTGAGAGCTGATGAGAGTGAAACGAGGTGAGTATGGAGCAGCGCCTGAATGCAAGAGTGGGGTAAGCGGGAGATCGCCGAGAAAGCCAGTCTACCAGCGACATCGCCCAGCACGATTCTCCACAGTTGAATTTTCCGTGAATATCGGAAAGCAGAACCGGCGCATACGTCTAAGTAGTGCTGAAGGTGGTGGAATTACACATCCCGAATGCCCACATTTTGAGTCATACTAATTGCTTCTACAGAATAATGTAGGTTTACCCAATGAAACATGGCGAATGCATATTTATTCATATTCATTCCACCCAGACTTGAAAATATGGCAAAGGCAATAAGGCTATGGAACATGTAATTTTTATTTTAACAAACCGAGTGCACGCAAAACAAAAAGGTTCTCCCCTCTATAATATAATAACGTAGAAAGCACATTACTGCCACTGTGCCTACATATACACATATACGAAACAAAAAGTATGCTTTAAATGTTATTATAACACAAACCTTTAACAATAATGCTACAGAAAATAATGAAATACACAATTTCAAAATTTAGTAACTCGAGAAGTGCTGTCGCTTGTTTATATAGGTAGAGGGATTATGGGGACTTTGGCACATCGGGACCTAAGACCGGAGCGTCGTAGCTGTTCATGCTCTATCATTCGGTCGGCCGGAGGCCATCTTAGATCCACATGTGGACTTGGCCTTGGACACCAAAAATCCAAAAAATCGTAAAATATCAAACAAAATATAAAAAATTATTTTAAAAATTTATAAAACATTTAAAAAAACAAATTTACGGATGTTCCCCTCAACACCCTCCATCAATACTCATTCCACCATCTTGGTAGGTTCAGTCCAACATATTGGTAGGCATAACAGCAACCGTCAGCAATTTTGGTCGGTGTAGTCCGCAATCTTGGTAGGTGCACTTTGCCATCTTGTTAGGCGTCACAGCCACCATATGCCACCTTGGTTTTTTTTTCGTTTGTCATTTGTTTAAATATTACTTGAGTTTGTCTATCACCTTCGTTCAACCGTTATCTTGGTTTTTCGTTTGTCATTTGTTTTACATTGCTGGTGCTGTACCCACCACCGCGCCCAGCAGACGAGTGACCCCCTCCACTCCCCCTTCAAATATATTTAACTGACCAATTGCCCCACCCCTGACTCTCATTGGCTAGTGGCCCACTCCCATCCAATACATTTAACTGCTCCGCCAATGTTTCTTATTGGCTAATTACTCGGGTGTTTTCGGAAATCTTTGTTCAACCAATTAGTCGGTTCCCCTCCACCCTCTTCCAATATATTTAATTGCTCCGCTAATGTTTCTCATTGGCTTGGCTAATTACACGGGAATAGGGCTTGCATTTATTGCTGCCGTCATTTTAATGGAATAAAGAATTACTTTATTTCTGGTGAAGGGCTGAGTTGCGATGTTGAGAACTTTTACTTGTGTAAGCATGGGCTCGTTTTCACTCTAGGGCGCAAGGCATTATTAAAAAACATGAGGATGTGCCTGTACTTAATCGCCATGTTTCAAAACAGAATTGATACATACTTTCAATTCATTATGTGATCGTGATCTCTGTTATACCCGACAGTAAGGTTTTCATATTAGATTTTTTTTTTTGTAAATATTCAAAGTGATGTTTTTTTTATCGTGCTCGGTATCGACGGCAGTAATATTTCAAAGATTATTTCCCGAGTCGATACATATCAGGGTTCATGCTAGGCTATTTATGCATGACATGTTCCCCCGTCAATGCCCCTGCTAATCATAATCCAAGCGACGCTGCTCGCTGTGTTTTGTGATAATATTCCGTAAATAAAAAGGTTATAGTGAGTAATATCCGAGTGATTTTCCCTAAGTTTCTTCAGCGTATAAAAGATTTCGTTCCGGCTCGAAGAGTTGCGAAAATGGGAAGGGCCATGTATACGATAATGAAGACAGTGTTGACGGCGAAAACAGTGGCAATTTATTCGACGTCGTCCATCTCCTCACCGGATTTGCTGAAAAAAGTGTCGTGAATAATGCAGAAGACAACAAAAACACCGACTACATATTTCCTGAAGACCCCAATGAACTTGTAGATAATCTCAGACATGTTATTGGCTTGCACAGTAAGGAAATATCTTTAATCATCGGCGAACTTAAGGAAAGGGTTTCCATCGAATGAAACCATTTTGTAATATCCATCATCTGCAACATCAGAGAAATGCAATGATTGAATGCATGGAAAAAGCAGGATAATAATTTGTGTTTTCTTAGTTGTGCACATTAAATTTTTTTACCCTTAACCTACTGCTTTTCTGAAAAACTTATTATTTTAGTGGTGTATAAAATCGAATGCAAGGGCCTGTTTTAAAGAAAAATTGAACGAGAAAGTGCGTTACGGGGAATATGGTTCTACCTGAAGTATTATGTCTTTCTGGGGCGGTTTAAGTCGGCTGAGTTTTGTTTGACAAACAAACGAACTAAGGAAGGAATGTTTTTTAGTAATGAAAGGGCGAAAATCTGGGAGCGAACCAGTCGGGAAACGAACTTTGTCTTGTCGTGTTAGGGGAAGAGGCCGAGTGGGGTGGTATTAATGTGTACAAAAGAAAGGATGCTGTACGCGTACTCGTGATGGGAGACGAGAGCTCTAGCCACTGCAGCCCCCCTCTTATGTGATAACGTGGAAGAGGTCATCGTTGCAACATAGGCCTGAGGTGCAGTTTTCGATGGGGAGCCTGAACTGATGAGTACAATCTTCATAATTTTGCAGATTGCTATAGGCCTCCTGACCTGAGTAATCTCTCCTGCAGCCTGATAATTTTTTTATTTTGCACGAGTAATAAACCTCATGTGCGTAAACATGAGTATTTTTACTTTTTTTTTTTGTGAATTTATTGCTTATGTACTTGCGTTATACGAGATTTTGTATATTCATGGTATCACGAGGGGATGACAGAGCGCAAATATGATATTAAGCATCAGAACTCTTTCTGGGCATGATGGAGGTGCACAAAATGTGTCACAAAAATGAACACCGATTATGGATGATTTAGCTCTCGCTTCTGACGTCTCAAAAATTTATCGTTCGTATGTTTATGTGATACTCTGGCATGCCTAGGCTGAAAAATTGCCAACATGCGTATGTATCTCTACAGGTTCATAAAGAGCTGGGGACTATTTCAGTATCGGTATTAAGCTCGGACATGACGTGTACTCTGTAATTTCATAGAAATTATATAAGGGGAAGACTTTTTTTTTTCAATGGTCAGGATTTTGGTGTGTGAACATAGACGTTTCCTCTGAAAGTTCAAGATAAATACAACTTAAAATACCTTGAAATATCGCTTCGATTCGGAAATATAAATATGTAGCACTGTTTGGGGCATGAAGTGTATTATATTAAGTTCGTTACTGGACAATATGTTCCCTTATTTCTTTAATGGGTGGCCCGTTTTCGCGTTCCTTAATTTGGTTTCATGCGCGCATATGTAAGCGTGTGTGTATACATATATATGTTGCAGGTCGGGAAGAAGACGACTTGGTAAATGGGGGCCCTACTGTTACTGGGTTCACAGAATGGTACCAGGAACCCCTCCAACTATAAATTATTAACAAGGGTTTTTCTATAACTCCAATGTCACATTCGCAGAAACGATGAATCGTACCCCGAGGGAGACCTGTATAAGACACCTCGGGAAACTTGGGACTCACCGACACACTACATGCGAAATTAATTAGCACACTTGCAAACAACATTTCAACATGCTAGACATGCATCACGACACAACATTCACTCCAGCTTCACTCCCCCGCCGAACACACGGAAAGGTAACTTTACTTACAATAGGCAACACTAATTAACAGCCTTAACACGCGCCCGGTGCTCAACAACCCACATACACACCGCCGCNTGGGAGGCTGGAGGGGAGCTTCACTCCCCCGCCGAACACACAAACACGTAATTTTACTTACAATAGGCAACACTAATTAACAGCCTTAACACGCGCCCGGTGCTCAACAACCCACATACACACCGCCGCCGCCACCGCCGACCCAATTATTTGAGACAGTGTCGAGGTGCATTTGTTTGAACACACACCCAGTGAGTTATGGGAGCTTAGGCTTCCGGTCTCACAACACTAAGGCCATTCGGTGGCATATGAGGGTTCGGCAGCATATTATATATATATAAATAAAATCTGTGCAAAAATGTTTTAGGTTTTCCCATCGCAACAGGTTTAAATATTTTATTCATGAAATTAGGTTTTCGCTCGTATTTGCAGATGTGAGCGGGTCGAATATTCTGTTAGATTTTCTCCTCCTAAACGGTTTAAAATCAACTGACCACAATGTACGTGGGCGTGGAAATATTTCCTAGTATATTATCAGCGGATGAAAGGAGTCGTTCGGATTACGAACAGAATAATAATGAGCCAATACGGTATATATTCCTACAGTTATCAGACTGGCCAACGCAATCGTGTGCGAAATGGTAGCTTTAAATACATGTAAAATGCAAAATTGTAACTAGGTATGCCTGAAATATGCAAGGAATTGGCGATAAATCTTGGTGCTCAATATAGTGAGTTTTTTAAGTTAACACGTGCACATTTATCAGCATTTCTTGTTGCAGGCTGGCTCGTGGTTCTGAAAGCCCGATGCTGCGGATTCGATCTGAGAGAAAATGGCGCAACCCCCTTCCTCTTATAATGAACACACATAAATATATTATTATTTGTGACTGCATTATATTCTCGTAAAATAGTAGCGTGAATTAACATTATCTNTGAACACACATAAATATATTATTATTTGTGACTGCATTATATTCTCGTAAAATAGTAGCGTGAATTAACATTATCTAGGAGGTGTTCAAGCTAAAATAATAACAAAAGAAATTTAATACTATTTTAAGACGAAGCAAGTTGCTAGGGCAAGCGGGAAGAAGTAAGAACTCAACCAAAGAAACCATCCCGACATTCACCTGGAGAGAATTTTAAAATATAAATTTGGTCCGAACGGGTCGAGTATCGAACCCGGATCCCCGTGAACATGGGTATTCCCTGGTTTTGACTTGTGTGTGCAGATATATATATTTATTATCCTATTAATTAAAGTTGGTTTATGTGAGAAATAACACAAGCTGCTGGAGCGATAAGCCTCCCCGCGGCGGCCAGTGCGCCAGGGCAAAGTCCACTTCAACACCTGGTGCAGCGCGGCTGGCCGTGTGCGCGAGCTCAGATTACGACTGCACGTGCCTCTCGTTTGCTTCTGTAATTGAACTCGTGACCACTTAATTAAGTATGCTTTAGTCTTACTAGTTTTTTAATGCGTCTATCAGACTCGCCTATAATTGTGATATTTCGGGCTCTGTGTGTGTTTGACGTATGAGCAAGTGCAGAATGATCGTTTTCCCCCTTATTTTTTATTTTCACAGCATCACAAAGTAACTTTGTTTTCACACGATTTAGTAAAAAAAATTAAGATTTATTTTCTTATACGAAAAAAAAACAAAGGTAGAGTTCGAGTCAGCATTCATTTACAAAAAAAATTGTATATAGAATTAATTTTGTACATTCGAAAGGAATTAACATAACTCTAAAATTTCGTGGTCTCTGTAATGCACTGGCTGCAATACGCTCTAAATTTTTTTTCGCACTTGTGAAATCTTTCCTTATATGTATCGACGATATTGAAGGGTAGTGAATGAGAGCTGTATGCGCTTGTTTTTACTGGAATTCGTATTGTGGTATAAATCTACATGGTGGCCATGCATCTCGGGAATAATAATAATAGGTTTTAGTTCATAAAGAGTGAATACTATTACTATAAACACCTGCTGGATTAGAGGCCACACAAATGTTCGCATGTCACTTTTCATTCAGCTGAAGTCATGTAGCAGTGTGTNAACACCTGCTGGATTAGAGGCCACACAAATGTTCGCATGTCACTTTTCATTCAGCTGAAGTCATGTAGCAGTGTGTAGGGACTCTGAAGGGGAGGCTGGGGGTATTTTACAGCGAATCAGAAATATCTCTTAAAGGAGTGAGCGCACACGAATGCATGAAAATACAGAAATTTGTTTGCCGAAGATAACAGTTTTTATTATTATGATTTTGTACTTGTGATAGGTGTACCTTTGCGCTAACGACTCCTCACAGTATATAATATTTCCCCTGCAAACTTACTGTACGTGCATTAATTATGCGTATAATAAGTTTTATATGCTGAAAATGGGTGCTAGAATTATCGCCGCACGATGAGTAACAATATGGGTGTTTTATTCCCGCTGCCTAAATTTCCTAATGTACTGATTTTAATCATGGGAAGAAATGTTTTTAATAATGAGCGTCTATGCCTGGATTAGGGGGAATGCATGGGATCCTTCACTGTGAGTATCTCATACCGTGAGGGGTAGTAAAGTGGTTTTCGAGACATTATTACTTCATACAAAGCAGCATAACGCATCCGTACACGACACATGATTTTTTTTCCAAATCCTAAATTTATTTTTGAAATTATTACGTTCGTACACGTTATATATATATATATATATATATATATATACACAAACAGATATATTATATATTTTGTTTTTTTTTTAATTATAGCAAAACTGACATACCAAATATTTTATTCTTTACCAACTGTGTTTTTTTTTACTTACGTGAGCAGGACATAACTGGAGATAAAATAAAGATCGATATATTGTTTTAAACATATTTATTTATGCAAACACATTATATTATTATTATTAATCTGCAGAATACAAGAAATACTTTTTTTTACACGCGCTTCTTCTCCGAGTCTTGGAGGGCATTACACACGCAATATATTTTATGTACAATGGGTTCCTCACAGTCTTATTTTTTTATGTACGTGTTACCATGACTCTAAAATATTAGGGCTTCTGCGTTGCACGGGGCACAGCAATATCTTTGATTTTTGCACTCGTGAAGTATTATGGCATACGTCTCGACGAGCTGTCAAAACGGCGGACAGCGGCAATGCTTGTGAAGGTCTGCAAAATTCATTCCAATGGGGCACGCATTGCGAATCGCCGTCTCTTAGCGTCTTCCAAACACATAGACAGGATAATAGGGAATTATGGCAGAGTCCAGCATTGCCGGGATTCCCTCGTACGGAATATTCCCCTCGTCCCACCTTAGTACGTGCGTTTCGTACGTCTGTTGCATGGTGCGGTCGAGGTGATGCTATGCACACGGCGGTAAGAAAGTGAAAAATTGGTTTTCTCGTCTTTATCACTCTACGAGATGGCGATTTGCTTGATGGTGTAAGAGCCCAACGAGCGAAAACCTTGGATGTTGCAAAACATTTTATTTTTCACGGTATGTTTTTTGTTATATACAAAAACTTTAGGTTCCCATGCACACACCGAGTTTCAAATTTTTTTTACAAACTTCATCGAGGTCCATACACATCGGGCACCTGTGTTCTGGGTTGGTATCCACGCTAGGTAGTGCTTTCCAGTAAATTTCTTGAAGGGGAGCATCTTCCACGGGTACAGCTTACGAGTAGATAGCTTGCACGCGGACGTCATCTTCTACAGGGAGGGCGTCTTCCACGGGCGCAGACGTCACGAGGCCTGCTCGGTGGGCCTTGCACCAACCCCTGCGACGCAGCGTGTCCGGAACGGAGGTTGTGCAGCCCTCGAAACACTCCTTGCACGGGAGGCAGTCCCGTATGTCTTCGTCCTGCTGCAGGTAGGCCGGCAAATACTTGAATACGGTCGAAATTTCGTAAGGTGCGTAGACCAGGATAAATTCTTTCGGCAGATACGGCACTCGTCCCGTTTGTCAAAGGCACTAAACGAACGCACCCTTCCAATTGCCGAAAGGATTTTATGGCCGCTAGGACAACACGCGTACATTTCCAAGAGCGAGAAAAATGACTGATTTCCCGAGGGGGCTCAGGGTGCATTTTATAAATAGTTTTTAAGGGGGAAAAAATAGTCCGCTCTCGCGATTAAAGTAGACCAACGATTGGTCGCAACAAACGTTTCCGAAAACACCCGAGTAATTGGCCAATGAGAAACACTGGTGGAGCAACTAAATATATTGGAAGGCAGTGGGCAATTAGCCAATGAGAATCAGGGGTGGGGCAATTGGTCAATTAAATATACTGTAAGGGGGAGTGAAGGGGTTCAGTCGTCTGCTGGGCGCGGTGCTGGGGACAGCACCAGCAATGTAAAACAAATGACAAACGAAAAAACCAAGATGGCGGAAGGTGGCTAAAAGGCCTACCAATATGGCAGACTGCACCGACCAAGATGGCGGAATGTGTATGGGAGGACGGGATGTGGGGACCTCCAGAAATGTTTGTTTTTTTTAATTAGTAAAATAAAATTTTTAATCATTAAAAAATATTTTGTATAAATGTTTTGGTATTTTGGGAATTTTTTTTATTTTGGGGTCGAAGGTCGTCACATGGATCCAATATGGGCGCTGGCCGACCGGAATGACAGAGCACGAACAGCTCCAACGCTCCGGTCACGATGTGCCAAAGTCCCCATAATTCCTCTACTTACTTGCATCCATAAATTAATTTATGGGATTTGTGGAATAGCAAATATTTCTTTTTACTCAAATAAAACAATTTGGCAATTTGTTATAAATATTTGTGGCTGCATACAAAGTTCCATTCTGAACTACCTTAACGCTTTCCGAACCACTTTAATTTACGGTTACACGTATTGCAAACAAAAAAAAAATATTATGCGTGCTGTACTTAGTCGGCACAACATTTGTTTCGTTGCCACAGCCAATGAGCTGTAGGCTCTGTGTTCGGCTAGTTATGCGAACCAATTAAGACCTAGGTCAGTAAGGCGGTTTGCGAATAATTTACCCACAGGTAAGATCATTGGTCATTGAGCTTCGCAGTGTGCAGTAGAATTCAAAAATTACCTACACGTTCGTAATGTACACAATTGGGTACACACTGTTCTGGATAGGTTACGATGAACTGAGGGATTATGTATATTTTTTACATATCGGTGTTACGAATACGATAACTACAGTTTTTAGAGAAGTGATTATTATTATTGAGATTAATTATAATTATTTACCTGAAAATTTTAAAATTGTGTATATCTTGAATATTTCTCTACNATTATTATTATTGAGATTAATTATAATTATTTACCTGAAAATTTTAAAATTGTGTATATCTTGAATATTTCTCTACAAGGGTCTAGATTCTATTTACTATAATTATTATTGGCCTTCTTTATTTAAACACTTCTATGTTACCGGCAGAATTGTCCCATAGCAACATACCATAGTACAAGCTAAATATATCGTTAGATTCAACTGAAAAGGAGACACATGCATTGGAAAGAGAAACGCACTTACTAGTAGGCAATAGAAAAATCGTGTATCTTCGGAACAGTATGTGGGATCTGCTCTGTTAAAACTTCCGCATGATCGCCAAAAACTTTACGGAACCTATCCCAATTCCTAAAAACTTCAGGTTTCGGAAACGAACATCGCCGAAGTAACACAACGCGTTCTTAACTGCCGTAACTAGAAATTCACGCCACTTCACATATATCGCTTTAAGCAAAAAATAAATGGCAGGTATAAATTTGAATGGAATGTAACACCTGAAACACAAAAATAACCAGAACATTAAAAGTTTCTTGCGTCGCTAGCACATAAATAAATGTTTTTTTTTTTTAATTAGTTGCTTACATGCGAGCATGGTAAGCGAGTGGTTAGGGTGGTGAGATAAATTTTGTTCATTTTCACGTTCGGCTTTGTGACACAAATGTTCAACTTCTTTTCTATTTCTTGTTCATGCAAAGTAAAACACCCGCACGACAAAAACAAAACTTTTTTTTTAATCCTTTACAATGAGCCAGAAACATTGTACACGAAAACCTAAAAATTACACAAAGTTCCAGTTCACAAAAAGTTGTGTGAAATTTACGAGAAGTAATTTACTGAGAAAACTGAGTGAGTAATTTGGCTCTCTGAAAGAATCTTGCTGTGCCCCGAAACTTTGCAAAATTGTAGCAATACAATATATGTACGTCTTTGACATCCGCTCGGCACAATATACATTGCGATGTCTATAAGAAAAAACTCCATGAACAAAAACTGCAAAATGCAAATCAGTGGAAATGTTTCCAGTATTAATTTCATTCATTGCATTTATTTTGCGACATACAAAATCCAGCACTAAGCTGGTTTACAATTTGTCGTGTAACATTTTTACATTGTACATACGGTTATAAGAGTAGTCAAAGAATACAAGATATAAAAAAAAGGTAAGTTATCTTGCTTAAACGTTATAAAGAACGTAAATACCCCAAAAAAATTACAGTAGATTTCTGTTGTACATGCTATACTTTTCCTGGAACATTAGTACAACAAATAAAAAATTTAAATTATGTAAGGAAGGTTGGCGACATTTACTATCGTTGAATTACAGTATATGCAGCTGGGATTGACTACCTGGGTGTGCATCTGTGTGCGGCAGCGTGTTTTAAATACTACGGTCGATCTGCGCTGTTGAAGCATGTCAAAAGGCATGTCGTTCCAAAGTCGGCGTACCTGGTAGCTAAAAGAATTTCCCAACGTGGTTCTAGGGTATTTCGGTATCTGAAGATTACGTCAGTGCCCATTATTGTGCCCGTAATTTAACGACTGTTCGTTAAGTTTAGTGTACAAGTATCAGGGTAATTTGAGTTGCTGAACAATTTTGAGTTGGGTGAAAAAGTGAAATTTGTATCTGTCATTCATATCCAACCAGTTTGTTCTTGCCAACGTCTCGATAATGTGACTATATCTCTGTATATTGTAAACGTATCGTACACAGGCATTTTGCGGCTTTTCAATTCGGTGCTGCTGCATTTTATCAAGGCCGACAAATAACCCAGCGCAATAATTAAAGGCTGCCAGTAGCAGTGTGCAGCAGATTTAAATTTTGATTGGAATATTTGTTACGCGTCCATATTTTGCAAATATGAAAGTACAGAATCACTCCGATTACATGCATACTTTTAATTTACCAGCATGTCTGAGTAAGAGGTTATGGAATACCTAATGATCACAATAAAATGAAATAAAACAGCCATCCTCGTGGAATCATCTACGCGGTATCCTCACGAGATTGATTTCGTTCTTAACCCGGCGTTGGTCGCGCCGTGAGCACTTCCCTCACACTCCCGCTTTTGTGTACAAAATCATTTTTATGTTGGTGACATGGGAAATGTTTTTTTTTTCAAATAATAATTTATTAAATTGTATTTATACATAAAGAACAAAAAAAAATTTCTGAGGGAAATAAAACAAATTACGTCCAATACACACTTTTTTTCGGGAAGTGTGAGGGAAACGCTCATGGCGCGACCAACGCCGGGTTAATTGCCACGTTACTTGCTGCTTTCATCGATTAGTAATGAGTAGCACGATCGAATCGTAAATCGATCCTCATCTCGGCACAGAGATATGTTGCTCTGTCGCCGAGAGCCATGTTTTGCAGGTCTTGTCCGTTGGGGCCAGGCAGTCGAGGGGCAGGCTAGCTACCATTGTCCCGGGTTTTACGACCTGGGCGTTGTAAGGCACACACGAGAGCGTAGAAAATTGAGCAGACAGAAGAAGGACGACAGGAAGTTACCTTTCAAGCAGAGTTGACTGGCATCAAGGAGAAAGTTTGCCTGGGTGCCGCAGTTTCCGACAGTGAAAAAACGTCAGCCCCCACGGATGGGTTTACTATAAAATAATTTAACGTTGTGACAAGAGTTATGTCGTGTACAGAAGAACCGTAACTCAGTTGTTTTAAGTGCTGGTTCACAATAGAACTTAGCAGGTCGTATGAGATGCTGGGTTTTCGTTACGGATAAAATAAATATATGTATCCTATATTTCAAGTAAACGTTTTGTGGCAGCGGCCGATCATAACATAGCAGTAATTTTTTTGAGGGAAACTGGTATTTGCAGTTATAAACAAGCATTAAAAATATTACAAGGGCAAATGCACGAGCATGTTTACGATTATATCAGCGAGATTAATTCAAAACAATAAAACTGCCGTACAATTCGCTTTGGCCAATAACGTGACTATAAAATGGTTGTGTTTATGAGGCTGGTTAACCAACAAACCGTAAAGAGGGTACACTTATCGCGAGTGTTCGTAGACTTGAACCAATAAATGATGTCAATACAAAGTGGCTTTTCGAAGAAGAGGCAATGATTACTTCTGGAAGAGATGCATAACTGACACACGAATTGCGATTGTATATGATAAAAAATGTCCCTCCTCTTAGAAACAATTTTCCTCGCCACTGGAGAGACAAACAGCGGTATCATTGTTATGCAATGTGCTACTCGAGCATGTTTTCAATGTTGCAATGGCAGACTTCCAAAACCGAGTTTTAACCGACCTCTTTTACCGTTTACCGCTCGTTTGAAATGCGGCACATTGTTGTTTAGGTGCGAAAGTTATATTAAATACAAACACGCCTTAAATTTTACTTATCTATAGTCTATTCGCGGTTTCTGCACATTTTTTGGAACAAACCTTGAAAAATCACCCCATGTAAGGGGTGTTTGCTTGTTTTCTAATTATACTATGTATCACAAGCGTTTTACACTTGTTTTAAAACTATAAAAAAAAAACCTAAAAGTACCTTATTTGCGGTTAAATTATCATTATGTTAAGAATTCTACCTTGTTTATAGGAACCATTTCAAAGGTAACGCAAAATATAGGTACGTCCGAATCTTTCGTCTGCGCTGTATTTCAGTATTCAATTAATTACGTACCCGATGAACAAGCAGCAAACTGTCGGCCAATCCACCCACTGGAATGTTGGTCTGGCAAATTATTCAGATTCGCAACATTCTTGCAAATTTCCTTCAGCGACACCACAGTTAAGCGAACAACAATGTGTAAAACACTGCTCTAGGTACATTTAACTATCAAAACATTCTTATTCACTATAAAAATTTAAAAAAATAGTTTCTGCAAATGCGCATTTTGGATTGTGCAGCTTCTGCTGCAACAAAATTGTCATGTTTTCTAAAACAAAGTTGGCTGTGCATATAACGTCACAGTCCCGCGTGATGTCAACAGCTGACATAACGAGCAGCATGGCTTCCAAGTGTCGGAACAGCTGGGGCGGAGGGATACGTTAGCAACACAACACTGGCACTACTTTCTTAGAACTGCGTAAAAGAGCTTTTGTAAATGAAAGAGTATAATGGTCTCCTGCATACATAGACTGTTCACGTTAAACTGAGAATTTTTGTATACCCGCTTTGTATCTCCCTGTCATATGTAAAATTAACATTGCCATGAGCATTGTCACTCTTTTCGTGCATCGGTCAAGTGATACTAATAAAATATTTAACAAATTTGCTAATTCTTACACTTCTATGCATTTAAAGAAAAACAGTAAAATAAGTCGTTTCAGTATCCGCAAACATTTACCTAACATTTTCAATTCAACGTGAAAACATGTAACTATTTTTTCTCTGTCGTTACCAACTGTGCTGGGCGCATGCCACCCAGTAAGCCCGTTAAAATACACGCAGGACATTTTTTGAAGGTTGATTTCAAAAGAGCTTTATATCATAATATAGTCATCTCGCTACGCCAGGCTAGGGATGATCACGCAATTAAGACTCCGATAAGTTAAAGAGAATCGCGCCCCTTATATCGTATTTACATTACAATCTCGTCTAAAGTAGTGTTCAGCCACTTTAAAACATTTATTTATGCAAACAGTAAGGTAAACTCAGTCGAATCCACGTTGTTTCGATAATTCTTTCGAGAAAAAAAAACCGTTCAATGTTGGAGTACGGAGATTGGTATCTGTGGAGGCGGCATACAATACCCCATTTTCACTATTCCACGAAAAACTTTAGCTGGCCTCACCAATCCTTAGCACTGAGCCAGTAGCGTGCGATTCGGAAAACCCCGGCAAAACTAACCTTTCTATGCAGATTCTACGTACGACCAAACAACAATAATACAACATATTGCTTCAAGCCGCCAGAGGGGCGTACAGAATTCGTGTCGGATGGAGGTCTTAATAAAAATAAAATAACTAAATTTGACGTTTAGTTTGTTCACACAGCTGTTATTTATAACATTAAACTACCCATATCCACTATTGGTCTTGTCATTCTTAGTGAGCACAATATTTAATGATCATTTCAATTATAATTAAAGTCCTTACCAATGTCTCTATATCGGCTAGTCACTTAATTCACACTCATTATTTACACATATTCAATATGTATATTTCCATAATTCCAAATGTCACTAATCCAGTTCTATATTCCCGCCCGCCAGTCTCACTCTCCACTGTACCGATGATCGCAGTCCGCAGACTTCACTCTTCCTAGTCATTATCGCCACCACTCGAAGCTCTGCTGGCTCGTCGCTTCGCTGTCTTCGCACATCTGGCGCTTAAGCTCGCACAATCCTCCAAACTCTAACACTGTCGGCTCGGTGACCCGTTGCGGCTTAAGTAATCTCGCTGACCCGATCTAGAAGGTTCCCCGCACCCCGAGTCTTGCTGAGAGAGTAAAGGGCGATGACCAGAACATTCTTTCATAGATAACACCAGAAATTCAACCCGCTGAAGGTCAGGAGCACACAAGTCCCGATAAGCTTATCTGGCACCCGCAGTGGCTCGCCTTTGTAAATCACTGCGCACTTCTTGCGTTACCACTTTGCCATTGGCACCATGTATCGCTCGCTCGAGAAGGACGGGGCAAGGGGAACGACCAGCAAAATGTAACAATAAGAATATCGCG
Organism: Clitarchus hookeri; assembly: GCA_002778355.1. NCBI lineage: Eukaryota > Metazoa > Arthropoda > Insecta > Phasmatodea > Phasmatidae > Clitarchus > Clitarchus hookeri. Next base: position 1,710,859 of record NQII01000042.1, read on the forward strand.
ATTGGAAACGCGCAGGTTGTGGGCCTATCCGAAGCATTGTGGAACACCAGCGAACGGTCGCGCTGTCCTGAAAGCTCTAGTTCTTTCTTGGAAAACGATTAAATAGTCTATCTGGTCCTGGATTTAAAAAAAAAAAATGCTTCGTCGAGGCATGCTGCCTGCAAAGGATAACAACAGAAATTGTGAGAACCCGACTTCAATTTGTAATTTTCAACATGCTGAAAAACGTGCCATCGCCGACACTGCGTCGAAAATGACCCCCTACTCCCAATCCAGGGTGAATCATGCACAAATGCGCGGACTATGCACCGCATGTTTTAACTACTGCTGTTAAGGTGGACAGACTACTTATTTGCATTAACTTAATGTTTCTTTTTACTGCTTTTCATGCAACTACGAAAAAGCGCAAAAATTGGGAATTTTGAAATATTAGTTGCTCGGGATTACATGTATGTACGAAAGTAGTTTATGTAGTTTGCGGTACAGAGATATGTGGCGGTAAAACAAGGTCAGCGAGTACTAAAATAATTAAATTAAAAATCTAACAAGAAACTGCGCTATATGTAAACCAAAAAATCTCTCAAAGCTTTGAATGACATTTTTTTTATTCTACTATTACCACGGGACGTGCTGCAACGCGCAGCTGAATATCAACCACGAAAGTTTTGCAAAAGACAAATATGCAGTTTTCAAAGCTCCCGGAAGTTTCCTTCAAACAGCAACGATTCTTAATAATTACCATATTTCTCATATATATGAGCATTGATCGTGAAAGGCATGCCGAAAATTAAATTAACGCATTCGTATTGTACTTCAGTTTGCAATATGATGGTGTTCGTGTTTTGATATACTTTGATATTTCTGTGAAATATAATTTGAAATGTCTAGCAATGCATAAACCCTCTTGGTGTTGCTTAATTTATAAATAAAATAAATCCACTTTGATCGTTGTACTTTAATAAGTTACTGTGATTTATTAGCCACTTAAGAAGCTGTGTGTTCTCTCTCCTCTGCAAAAACATATTACGATACGTATATGCATTACAGCTTATTTCTCTAAACAGTTTTCCTTTACTTAAAAACTGCTTTGTTATATTTTACATTCTATTTGTTACATGGTTCAGGATGTAACAAAACACATACGTTTCCGNCTTAAAAACTGCTTTGTTATATTTTACATTCTATTTGTTACATGGTTCAGGATGTAACAAAACACATACGTTTCCGTCTTCCATTGCAGAAGACAAGGGACATTATATGTGCTAGGTTAAATACGCAAGAAGACGGCATAGCAAAAGAAATAAAAACAGAATCATGAAAAGCAAAGCTAATACATCTTTGTCCCTACTCCGTTTGGCCCGCAAGAATACGTGGTACAAATTTACGTCTGACATAATTATTTACGTGAGCGTAGGTCTTACGTTACATCAAACAATCGCGATAAGCATAACTGAATTACACAAGTACAAGAAGAGTCGGCGTACGTATTAGGATGAGCGACGTAAAGAGAAGTTTGCGTTAATCTAACTTAAAGATTACTGAAGTATAACTTCGTAAGAAACAGCAATAATTCAACGTGTAGCGTTTATAAACGAAGCATGTATTTTCGCTACACAAAAATGCAAAGAGAACAAAGAAGTGAACAAAAGCTGCAAATAAGAAAAAAAAATGACCACGCAAGCGTAATGTTTACGTGTCCATGCAGATTTGATGTACGTGATGTAAATTCGCAATAAATGAAGTACTGTACAGAAATATATAAATCTTAATGAGAAAGCGAATTAATTTAAAGCGGCAAGCGTTTCCTTAATTTCGAATTTACGTAAGCGCAGGTTGCATGTGGTTGTTACTGCAGAAANTAATTTAAAGCGGCAAGCGTTTCCTTAATTTCGAATTTACGTAAGCGCAGGTTGCATGTGGTTGTTACTGCAGAAATGGCATATGAAAAAAAATATGGTACACACACATGCATGTATATGGAATTTCATGGTGCCAAATATTAGGTTCATAGGAATTATACATGTCAAGAATTTAATACAACATGGCCCGAAAAACTGAGCTANATGGTACACACACATGCATGTATATGGAATTTCATGGTGCCAAATATTAGGTTCATAGGAATTATACATGTCAAGAATTTAATACAACATGGCCCGAAAAACTGAGCTACTTTTTATGAATGATCAAAGTCCATCCATACAGAATAATTGCCTAACTGCACCGCCGCCATAAATGACTCAAATGTTGCCCACACGTGCGGTGATCCACTCTGTGAGAAAAATCCTCTGCAATACAACTGTGTTAACCTCACATTTCATTGGGTACTTCAAAAACCAACCCCCGAAGGAAAAAAAAAAAGGACAACGTAATCAATATCCAGACAACTTAAAGTAAGTGACGTCGGCAGCAACTAAGGAGTAGCAGTTCTGTGTCTTAACATATTTCTTACAAGTAAAGAAGTATAGTGTTTAAATTAGTGTCAGTTCAACCCGACTTCTTTCTGTTGTAATCAGAGAATAAAAATAGGCATAATATAACTAAATGTGTGGTTGGCGCTTCTAGAGTATCATTTGATACAAGTTTAACACACATTCATGGCACCACCAGAATCAAATTAAAGATGTGTTGTACCGATAACTGCCGTAAATTATTAAAAGCTACTAAAATCCTTACCGTATCCTATATATATTCAGAAATAAATGCAAATACTTACACATGCCAAGAGATGACAATTCGG
>NQII01000043.1:8063-80155 GCA_002778355.1 Clitarchus hookeri
TTGCTGGATACACGAGACAAATAAGAGTGACTACGGTGGGTTATACATTTCAGTATCTCAGTGTTGCTGGAGACACGAGACAAATAAGTGTTACTACATTGGGATATACATATCAGTATCTCAGTGTTATTGGAGACACGAGTCAAAAGAGAGTGACTACCGAGGTACATAGTTCTCAGTATCTCAGAGTTGCTGGAGACATGAGGCAAAACAGGGTGACTACAAAGGGGCATACATCTCAGTATCTCAGTGTTGCTGGAGACACGATACAAATATGTGTGACTACCGAGGTACATAAATCTCAGTATCTCAGTGTTGCTGGAGACCCGAGACAAATAAGAGTCAATACCGAGGGCCTAACATCTCAGTATCTCAGTGTTGCTGGAGACATGAGACAAAAGAGAGTGAATACGGAGGGACACACATCTCAGTATCACAGTGTTGCTGGGGACACGAGACAAATATGAGTGACTACCGAGGTACATACATGTCAGTATCTCACTGTTGCTTGAGACACGAGACAAATAAGAGTGACTACGGTGGGATATACATTCCAGTATCTCAGTGTTGCTGGAGAAACGAGACAAATATGAATGACTACCAAGTTATATGAATCTCAGTATCTCAGTGTTGCTGGAGACAAGAAACAAATAAGAGTGACTACCGAGGTACACACATATCAGTATCTCAATATTGCTGGGGACACGAGAAAAAAGAGAGTGACTACGGACGGTCATACTTCTCAGTATCTCTGTGTTGCTGGAGACACGATACAAATATGAGTGACTACCGAGGTACATACATCTCAGTATCTCAGTGTTGCTGGAGACACGAGACAAATATGAGTGACTACCGAGGGACATACATCTCAGTATCTCAGTGTTGCTGGAGACACGATACAAATATGAGTGACTACCGAGGTACATACATCTCAGTATCTCAGTGTTGCTGGAGACACGATACAAATATGAGTGACTACCGAGGTACATACATCTCAGTATCTCAGTGTTGCTGGAGACACGAGACAAATAAAAGTGACTACTGAGGGACATACATCTCAGTATCTTATTATTGCTGGAGACACGAGAAAAAATTGAGTGACTATCGAATAACATACATATCAGTATCTGAGTGGCTGGAGACACGAGAAATATATGAGTGACTACCGAGGTACATATATCTCAGTATCTCAGTGTTGCTGGAGACACGAGACAAAAGAGAGTGACTACCGAGGAATATACATTTCAGTATCACAGTGTTGCTGGGGACACGATACAAATATGTGTGGTTAATGAGGTTGTATGTAGAGTCATAGAGTCACAACGAGGAGACACGAGAATAATATGAGTGACTACAGAGGTGCATATATCTTACTATCTCAGTTTTGCTGGAGACACGAGACAAAAGAGAGTGACTACCGAGGAATATACATTTCAGTATCACAGTGTTGCTGGGGACACGAGACAAATATGAGTGACTACCGAGTTCCATAAATCTCAGTATCTCAGTGTTGCTGGAGACACGAGACAAATATGAGTGACTACGGAGGGACATACATCTCATTATCTCAGTGTAGCTGGAGACACGAGACAAATATGAGTGATTACCGAGTTACATAAATCACAGTATCTAAGTGTTGCTGGAGACAGGAAACAAATAAGAGTGACTACCGAGGTACATACATCTCAGTATCTCAGTTTTGCTGGATACACTAGACAAATATGAGTGATTACCGAGGTACATACATCTCAGTATCTCAATGTTGCTGGAGACACGAGACAAATAAAAGTGACTACTGAGTGACATAAATCTCAGTATCTTAGTATTGCTGGAGACACGAGAGAAATATGAGTGACTACCGAGTAACATACATCTCAGAATCTCAGTTTTGCTTGATACACGAGAAAAATATGAATGACTACCGAGTTACATACATCTCAGTATCTGAGTGTTGCTGGATAGACGAGACAAATAAGAGTGACTACGGTGGGTTATACATTTCAGTATCTCAGTGTTGCTGGAGACATGAGACAAATAAGTGTGACTACAATGGGATATACATATCAGTATCTCAGTGTTGCTGGAGACACGAGTCAAAAGAGAGTGACTACCGAGGTACATAGTTCTCAATATCTCAGAGTTGCTGGAGACATGAGACAAAACAGGGTGACTACAAAGGGACATACATCTCAGTATCTCAGTGTTGCTGGAGACACGATACAAATATGTGTGACTACCGAGGTACACACATCTCAGTATCTCAGTGTTGCTGGAGAGACAAGACAAATATAAGTGCCTACAGAGGGATATACATCTCAGTATCTCAGTGTTGCTGGAGACACGAGACAAATATGAGTGACTACCGAGGTACATACATCTCAGTATCTCAGTTTTGCTGGATACACTAGACAAATATGAGTGATTACCGAGGTACATACATCTCAGTATCTCAATGTTGCTGGAGACACGAGACAAATAAAAGTGACTACTGAGTGACATAAATCTCAGTATCTTAGTATTGCTGGAGACACGAGAGAAATATGAGTGACTACCGAGTAACATACATCTCAGAATCTCAGTTTTGCTGGATACACGAGACAAATATGAATGACTACCGAGTTACATACATCTCAGTATCTGAGTGTTGCTGGATACACGAGACAAATAAGAGTGACTACGGTGGGTTATACATTTCAGTATCTCAGTGTTGCTGGAGACACGAGACAAATAAGTGTGACTACAATGGGATATACATATCAGTATCTCAGTGTTGCTGGAGACATGAGTCAAAAGAGAGTGACTACCGAGGTACATAGTTCTCAATATCTCAGAGTTGCTGGAGACATGAGACAAAACAGGGTGACTACAAAGGGACATACATCTCAGTATCTCAGTGTTGCTGGAGACACGAGACAAATATGAGTGACTACCGAGGGACATACATCTTAGTATCTCAGATTTGCTGGATACACGAGACAAATTTGAGTGACTACCGTGGTACATAGATCTTTGTATATCAGTGTTGCTTGAGACACGAGACAAATAAGAGTGACTACGGTGGGATATACATTTCAGTATCTCAGTGTTGCCGGAGAAACGAGACAAATATGAGTAACTACCGAGTTATATGAATCTCAATATCTCAGTGATGCTGGAGACATGAGACAAATATGAGTGACTACCGAAGGACATACATCTCAGTATCTCAGTGTTGCTGACGACACAAGAAAAATATGAATTACTACAGAGGTACATATATCTTAGTATCTCAGTTTTGCTGGAGACACGAGACAAAAGAAAGTGACTAGCGAGGGTTATACATCTCAGTATCTCAGTGTTGCTGAAGATACGATACAAATATGTGTGACTACCGAGGTACATACATCCCAATATCTCAGTGTTTCTGGAGACACGAGACAAATATGAGTGACTACAAAGTAATATATGTCTCATTATCTCAGTGTTGCTGGAGACAGGAGACAAAAGAGAGTGACTACGGAGGGACATACATTTCAATATCTTAGGGTTGCTGGAGATATGAGACAAATATGAGTGACTACCGAAGTACATACATCTCAGTATTTCAATGTTGCTGGTGACACGAGACAAATTAGAGTGAATACAGAGGGACATACATCTCAGTATGTCAGTGTTGCTGGAGACACGAAACAAATAAGAGTGACTACTGAGTTACATAAATCTCAGTATCTCAGTGTTGCTGGAGTCACGAAAGTAATAAGAGTGACTACCGAGGTACATACATCACAGTATCTCAGATTTGCTGGATACACGAGACAAATATGAGTGACTACCGTGGTACATAGATCTCAGTATCTCAGTGTTGCTTGAGACACGAGACAAATAAGAGTGACTACGGTGGGATATACATTTCAGTATCTCAGTGTTGCTGGAGAAACGAGACAAATATGAGTNACACGAGAGAAATATGAGTGACTACCGAGTAACATACATCTCAGAATCTCAGTTTTGCTGGATACACGAGACAAATATGAATGACTACCGAGTTACATACATCTCAGTCTCTGAGTGTTGCTGGATACACGAGACAAATAAGAGTGACTACGGTGGGTTATACATTTCAGTATCTCAGTGTTGCTGGAGACACGAGACAAATAAGTGTGACTACAATGGGATATACATATCAGTATCTCAGTGTTGCTGGAGACACGAGTCAAAAGAGAGTGACTACCGAGGTACATAGTTCTCAATATCTCAGAGTTGCTGGAGACATGAGACAAAACAGGGTGACTACAAAGGGACATACATCTCAGTATCTCAGTGTTGCTGGAGACACGATACAAATATGTGTGACTACCGAGGTACACACATCTCAGTATCTCAGTGTTGCTGGAGACACAAGACAAATATGAGTGACTACCGAGGGACATACATCTCAGTATCTCAGATTTGCTGGATACACGAGACAAATATGAGTGACTACCGTGGTACATAGATCTCAGTATCTCAGTGGTGCTTGAGACACGAGACAAATAAGAGTGACTACGGTGGGATATACATTTCAGTATCTCAGTGTTGCCGGAGACACGAGACAAATATGAGTGACTACCGAGTTATATGAATCTCAATATCTCAGTGTTGCTGGAGACATGAGGCAAATATGAGTGACTACCGAAGGACATACATATCAGTATCTCAGTGTTGCTGAAGACACGAGAAAAATATGAGTGACTACAGAGGTACATATATCTTAGTATCTCAGTTTTGCTGGAGACACAAGACAAAAGAAAGTGACTAGCGAGGGTTATACATCTCAGTATCTCAGTGTTGCTGAAGATACGATACAAATATGTGTGACTACCGAGATACATACATCCCAGTATCTCAGTGTTTCTGGAGACACGAGACAAATATGAGTGACTACAAAGTAATATATGTCTCATTATCTCAGTGTTGCTGGAGACAGGAGACAAAAGAGAGTGACTACGGAGGGACATACATTTCAATATCTTAGGGTTGCTGGAGACATGAGACAAATATGAGTGACTACAGAAGGACATACATCTCAGTATTTCAATGTTGCTGGTGACACGAGACAAATAAGAGTGAATACCGAGGGACATACATCTCAGTATGTCAGTGTTGCTGGAGACACGAAACAAATAAGAGTGACTACTGATTTACATAAATCTCAGTATCTCAGTGTTGCTGGAGTCACGAAAGTAATAAGAGTGACTACCGAGGTACATACATCTCAGTATCTCAGATTTGCTGGATACACGAGACAAATATGAGTGACTATCGAATAATATACATCTCAGAAGCTCAGTGTTATGGAGACACGAGAAAAATATGAGTGACTACCGAGGTACATATATCTTAGTATCTCAGAGTTGCTGGAGACACGAGACAAAAGAGAGTGACTACCAAGGTGCACACATATCAGTATCTCAGTGTTGCTGGGGACACGACACAAAAGAGAGAGACTTGGGAGGGACATACGTCTCAGTATCTCAGTGTTGCTGGAGACACAATGCAAATATTAGTGACTACCGAGATACACCCATTTCAGTATCTCAGTGTTGGTGGAGACACGAGACAAATAAGAGTTACTACCGAGGGATATATATCTTGGTATCTCAGTGTTGTTGGAGACACGAGACAAATAAGAGTAACTACCAAGGTACATACATTTCAGTATCTCAATGTTGCTGAAGACAGGAGACAAAAGAGAGTGACTACGGAGGGACATACATCTCAGTATGTCAGTGTTGCTGGAGACACGAGACAAATATGAGTGACTACTGAGTTACATAAATCTCAGTATCTCAGTGTTGCTGGAGTCACGAAAGAAATAAGAGTGACTACTGAGGTACATACATCTCAGTATCTCAGATTTGCTTGATACACGAGACAAATATGAGTGACTACCGAGGTACATACATGTCAGTATCTCACTGTTGCTTGAGACACGAGACAAATAAGAGTGACTACGGTGGGATATACATTCCAGTATCTCAGTGTTGCTGGAGAAACGAGACAAATATGAATGACTACCAAGTTATATGAATCTCAGTATCTCAGTGTTGCTGGAGACAAGAAACAAATAAGAGTGACTACCGAGGTACACACATATCAGTATCTCAATATTGCTGGGGACACGAGAAAAAAGAGAGTGACTACGGACGGTCATACTTCTCAGTATCTCTGTGTTGCTGGAGACACGATACAAATATGAGTGACTACCGAGGTACATACATCTCAGTATCTCAGTGTTGCTGGAGACACGAGACAAATAAAAGTGACTACTGAGGGACATACATCTCAGTATCTTATTATTGCTGGAGACACGAGAAAAAATTGAGTGACTATCGAATAACATACATATCAGTATCTGAGAGTCTGGAGACACGAGAAATATATGAGTGACTACCGAGGTACATATATCTTAGTATCTCAGTGATGCTGGAGACACATGGCCACTTAGGGATATACATCTCAGTATATTAGTGTAGCTGGACACACGAGAAACAAATATATGTGACTACCGATGTACAAACATCTCAGTTTCTCAGTGTTGCTGGAGATTCGAGACAAAAGAGAGTATTTACCAAGGTAAATACATATCAGTATATCAGTGTTGCTGGGGACACGAGAAAAAAGAGAGTTACTGCGGAGGGACTTACGTCTCAGGATCTGAGTGTTGCTGGGGACACGATACAAATATGAGTGACTACCAAATTACATAAATCTCGGTATCTCAGTGTTAATGGAGACACGAGACAAATAAGAGTGACTACCGAGGTACATTCCTTTCAGTATCTCAGTTATGCTGGATACACAAGACAAATATGAGTGACTACCGAGGTACATACATCTCAGTATGTCAGTGTTGCTGGAGACACGATACAAATATGAGTGACTACAGAGGTACATACATCTCAGTATCTCAGTGTTGCTGGAGACACGAGACAAATATGAGTGACTCCGATGGGATATACATCTCTGTATCTTAGTGTTGCTGGAGACTTGTGACAAATATTAGTGACTACGGAGGGACATACCGCTCAGTATCTCAGTGTTGCTGGAGACACGATGCAAATACGTGAGACTACAGAGGTACATACATCTCAGTATCTCAGTGTTGCTGGAGACACGAGACAAATATGAGTGACTACCGAGGGACATACATTTCAGTATCTCAGTGTTGCTGGAGACACGAGACAAATATGAGTGACTCCGATGGGATATACATCTCTGTATCTTAGTGTTGCTGGAGACTTGTGACAAATATTAGTGACTACGGAGGGACATACCGCTCAGTATCTCAGTGTTGCTGGAGACACGATGCAAATACGTGAGACTACAGAGGTACATACATCTCAGTATCTCAGTGTTGCTTTTGACACGAGACAAATATGAGTGACTACCGAGGGACATACATCTCAGTATCTCAGTGTTGCTGGAGACACGAAACAAATAAGAGTGGCCACTTAGGGATATACATCTCAGTATATTAGTGTAGCTGGACACACGAGAAACAAATATATGTGACTACCGAGGTACAAACATCTCAGTTTCTCAGTGTTGCTGGAGATTCGAGACAAAAGAGAGTATTTACCAAGGTACATACATATCAGTATATCAGTGTTGCTGGGGACACGAGAAAAAAGAGAGTTACTGCGGAGGGACTTACGTCTCAGGATCTGAGTGTTGCTGGGGACACGATACAAATATGAGTGACTACCAAATTACATAAATCTCGGTATCTCAGTGTTAATGGAGACACGAGACAAATAAGAGTGACTACCGAGGTACATTCCTTTCAGTATCTCAGTTATGCTGGATACACAAGACAAATATGAGTGACTACCGAGGTACATACATCTCAGTATGTCAGTGTTGCTGGAGACACGATACAAATATGAGTGACTACAGAGGTACATACATCTCAGTATCTCAGTTTTGCTGGAGACACGAGACAAAAGAAAGTGACTACCGAGGGTTATACATCTCAGTATCTCAGTGTTGCTGAAGACACAAAACAAATAAGAGTGACTGCGGAGGGACATACATCTCTGTATCTCAGTGTTGCTGGAGACACCAGACAAAAGAGAGTGACTACCGAAGAACATTCATCTTAGTATCTCAGTGTTGCTGGGGACACGAGACAAGTATGAGTGACTACCGAGTTACATAAATCTCAGTATCTCAGTGTTATTGGAGACTCGAAACAAATAAGAGTGACTACCGAGGTACATACATCTCAGTATCTCAGTTTTGCTGGATACACGAGACAAATATAAGTGACTACCGAAGTACATACATCTCAGTATCTCAGTTTTGCTGGATACACGAGACAAATATGAGTGACTACTGAGGTACATACATCTTAGTATCTCAGAGTTGCTGGAGTCACGAGACAAATAAGAGTGACTACGGTGGGATATACATTTTAATATCTCAGTGTTGCTGGAGACACGAGACAAATAAGAGTGACTACGGTGGGATATACATTTAAGTATCTCAGTGTTGCTGGAGACGCGAGACAAAAGAGAGTGACTACCAAGGTACACACATATCAGTATCTGAGTGTTGCTGCAGAGANGTGACTACCAAGGTACACACATATCAGTATCTCAGTGTTGCTGGGGACACGAGACAAAAGAGAGTGACTTGGGAGGTACATACATCTCAGTATTTCAGATTTGCTGGATACACGAGACAAATATGAGTGACTACCGAGGTACATACATCTCAGTATCTCAGTGTTGCTGGAGACACGAGACAAATAAAAGTGACTACTGAGGGACATACATCTCAGTATCTTAGTATTGCTGGAGACACGAGAAAAATTTGAGTGACAATCGAATAACATACATTTCAGTATCTCAGTGTTGCTGGAGACACGAGTAATATATGAGTGACTACCTAGGTACATATATCTTAGTATCTCAGTGTTGTTGGAGACACGAGACAAATAAGAGTGACTACCAAGGTACATACTTTTCAGTATCTTAATGTTGTTGAAGACACGAGACAAAAGAGAGTGACTAGGGAGGGACATACAATTCAGTATGTCAGTGTTGCTGGAGACACGAGACAAATATGGGTGNACACGAGAAAAATTTGAGTGACAATCGAATAACATACATTTCAGTATCTCAGTGTTGCTGGAGACACGAGTAATATATGAGTGACTACCTAGGTACATATATCTTAGTATCTCAGTGTTGTTGGAGACACGAGACAAAAGAGAGTGACTACGGAGGGACATACATCTCAGTATGTGAGTGTTGCTGGAGACACGAGACAAATAAGTGTGACTACAGTGGGATATACATATCAGTATCTCAGTGTTGCCTGATACACGAGTCAAAAGAGAGTGACTACCGAGGTACATAGTTCTCAGTATCTCAGTGTTGCTGGAGACATGAGACAAAACAGAGTGACTACAAAGGGACATACATCTCAGTATCTCAGTGTTGCTGGAGACACGATACAAATATGTGTGACTACCAAGGTACATACATCTCAGTATCTTAGTATTGCTGGAGACACGAGAAAAATTTGAGTGACAATCGAATAACATACATTTCAGTATCTCAGTGTTGCTGGAGACACGAGTAATATATGAGTGACTACCGAGGTACATACATCTCAGTATCTCAGTGTTGCTGGAGACACGAGACAAAAGAGAGTGACTACGGAGGTACATACATCTAAGTATCTCAGTGTTGCTGAAGACATGAGACAAATATGAGTGACTACGGAGGGACATACATCTCAGTATCTCAGTGTTGCTGGAGATACGAGACAAAGAGAGTGAGTACTGAGGGATATACATCTCAGTATCTCAGTGTTGGTGGAGACACGAATCAAATAAGAGTGACTGCCGAGGGATATACATTTCAGTATCTCAGTGTTGCTGGAGACACAAGACAAATTTGAGTGATTACCGACGTACATACACCTCAGAATCTCAGTGTTGCTGAAGACATGAGACAAAAGAGAGTGAATACGGAGGGACACACATCTCAGTATCACAGTGTTGCTGGGGACACGAGACAAATATGAGTGACTACCGAGTTACATAAATCTCAGTATCTCAGTGTTGCTGGAGGTTCGAAACAAATAATAGTGACTACCGAGGTACATACATCTCAGTATCTCAGTTTTACTGGATACACAAGACAAATATGAGTGACTACCGAGGTACATACATCTCAGTATGTCAGTTTTGCTGGATACACGAGACAAATATGAGTGACTACTGAGATACATCTTAGTATCTCAGTGTTGCTGGATACACGAGACAAATAAGAGTGACTACCGAGGTACATACATCTCAGTATCTCAGTTTTGCTGGATACACAAGACAAATATGAGTGACTACCGAGGTACATACATCTCAGTATCTCAGTTTTTGCTGGATACACGAGACAAATATGAGTGACTACTGAGATACATACATCTTAGTATCTCAGTGATGCTGGAGACACGAGACAAATAAGAGTGACTACGGTGGGATATACATTTCAGTATCTCAGAGTTGCTGGAGACACGAGACAAATAAGAGTGACTACGGTGGAATATACATTTCAGTATCTCAGTGTTGCTGGAGACACGAGACAAATAAGAGTTACTACGGTGGGATATACATTTAAGTATCTGAATGTTGCTGGAGACACGAGACAAAAGAGAGTGACTACCAAGGTACATACATTTCAGTATCTTAATGGTGTTGAAGACACGAGACAAAAAAAATGACTACGGAGGGACATACATCTCAGTATGTCAGTGTAGCTGGAGACACGAGACAAATATGAATGACTACTGAGTAACATACATCTCAGTATCTTAGTATTGCTAGATACACGAGACAAATATGAGTGACTACCGAGGTACATACATCTCAGTATGTCAGTTTTGCTGGATACACGAGACAAATATGAGTGACTACTGAGATACATCTTAGTATCTCAGTGTTGCTGGATGCACGAGACAAATAAGAGTGACTACGGTGGGATATACATTTCAGTATCTCAGAGTTGCTGGAGACACGAGACAAATAAGAGTGACTACGGTGGAATATACATTTCAGTATCTCAGTGTTGCTGGAGACACGAGACAAATAAGAGTTACTACGGTGGGATATACATTTAAGTATCTGAATGTTGCTGGAGACACGAGACAAAAGAGAGTGACTACCAAGGTACATACATTTCAGTATCTTAATGGTGTTGAAGACACGAGACAAAAAAAATGACTACGGAGGGACATACATCTCAGTATGTCAGTGTAGCTGGAGACACGAGACAAATATGAATGACTACTGAGTAACATACATCTCAGTATCTTAGTATTGCTAGATACACGAGACAAATATGAGTGACTACCGAGGTACATACATCTCTGTATCTCAGTTTTGCTGGATACACGAGACAAATATGAGTGACTACCGAGTTACATAAATCTCAGTATCTCAGTGTTGCTGGAGACACGAAACAAATAAGAGTGACTACCGAGGTACATACATCTCAGTATCTCAGTTTTGCTGGATACACGAGACAAATATGAGTGACTACCGAGGTACATACATCTCAGTATCTCAGTGTTGCTGGAAACACGAGACAAATAAGAGTGACTATGGTGGGATATACATTTCAGTATCTCAGTGTTGCTGGCGACACGAGAGAAATAAGTGTGACTATGGTGGGATATACATATCAGTATCTCAGTGTTGCTGGAGACACGAGTCAAAAGAGAGTGACTACCGAGGTACATACTTCTCAGTATCTCAGTGTTGCTGGAGACACGAGACAAAATAGAGTGACTACAGAGGGACATACATCTCAGTATCTCAGTGTTGCTGGAGACACGAGACAAAATAGAGTGACTACGGAGGGACATACATCTCAGTATCTCAGTGTTGCTGGAGACACGAGACAAAATAGAGTGACTACGGAGGGACATACATCTCAGTATCTCAGTGTTGCTGGAGACACGATACAAATATGTGTGACTACCGAGGTACATACATCTCAGTATCTAAGTGTTGCTGGAGACACGAGACAAATATGAGTGATTAGAGAGGGATATACATCTCAGTATCTCTGTGTTGCTGGAGACACGAGACAAATAAGTGTTACTACCCAGGTACATACATCTCAGTATCTCAGTGTTGCTGGAGACAGGAGACAAAAGAGAGTGACTACCGAGGGACATACATCTCAGTATCTCAGTGTTGCTGGAGACACGAGACAATTATGAGTGATTACCGACGTACATACGTCTCAGTATCTCAGTGTTGCTGGAGACACGAGATATATATGAATGACTACTGAGGGTCATACATCTCAGTATCTTAGTGTTGTTGGATACACGAGACAAATATGAGTGACTACCGAGGTATATACATCTCAGTATCTCAGTGTTGTAGGAGACACGAGACATATAAGAGTGACTACCGAGGTACATGCATCTCAGTATCTCAGTGTTGCTGGAGACACGAGACAAAAGAGAGTGACTATAGAGGTAAAGTGACATTTATCTTGTAGTTTCTTCGCACTGCTCATATTTAAAGCAATTTTTTTTTGTATTTACTGGAAAACAATTGACGCCATGTAAGCTGAAGTATTTGTTCTTGAGAGACAGACATCCTATAATTGGAAGTACGACCTACGTGTAACTGTTTTTCGTGTAATTTTTTTTTTTTTTTTTTTTTGGCAGTGTCATGAACTGATGAGCAATTTTAACGTGTTAATTTCTGTAAACATATTCCCCGACTATCGCAAGTAAAACTAGACATCCACAAGTAAGACTGCACGGCAGTAGTAAAGTAGATGCTAGGTATTTTATGATACAACCGAATTTTCATTCATAAAATGTGCAGCTGAAATGAAAAAGTGGTAATTGAATTTCCTTTTAGTTCTAGTGTTTCGTATCAATTGTCAGTAATGTCTTGTATTTATTTTGTGTTTTCTGTATATATATTTAGTGAATAAAACACAGTCTAGTCATTTTTATTAACATCGTATACTTAATTTATATGGTGGCTGTATTTGAAGAGTATTGTCAGCTGCAATTTACAGGAAGAATTCTATTGATAACCGAGGATTTTAAAAAATCTTTGCAATTGTTTTTTTATTCACTGTAGTATATTCATTTCTTTCATACACGTACTAGGGTGAATTATTTTCTATGTTCCTTCTACTTTGGTTTAGCTCTCTACAGAACTGTGCTCGTAATAAATATCAGAATTATTATGTTACATAAGACCCAAAAATTAATATTACTTGTCGTTATCTCTCCCAATTACTGTACGTTATAAATTGAAAATAAATAAATGGCTATGTTTGTAATGGGACAAATTTATGTCCTTGTTATAATTTCTATTAAAATATAGCCGAAAGACTAAAGAGCTCACACAGCTTAGCTTTAGTATCGAATTAACAAAGAATATTCCTAAATATCTATTTGGTTTTTGTATATTATATCCAATTTAAATAATAACATTATAAATGTAAAGTTTTTACAAAAGTATATAAAGTTCAAACAATTGTATGAAATTAAAAAATGTGTTATTTATGTAACACTGGGCATTACATTATATTTAGGGGTTTTTAAGGATATACAATGAAATTTTATGGTTATTATTTGTTAATTTATTAATTAAAACTCCATTGTTATTACTGT
The DNA here is from genome assembly GCA_002778355.1 of Clitarchus hookeri. Taxonomy (NCBI): domain Eukaryota; kingdom Metazoa; phylum Arthropoda; class Insecta; order Phasmatodea; family Phasmatidae; genus Clitarchus; species Clitarchus hookeri. The sequence continues at coordinate 21,741 of NQII01000043.1, forward strand.
TCTGCAATTTTGATTGTGTTATTAATGTTTTACTAAATATACATTTTGTTTGACGTAACCTTATTTTGCGTACTTTTAAAACCTATTTATGTTTAGCCACTTTGTGCAGTCCTGTATTATGTGTACTGATTGATGTACTCAATGAATTAATTAATTATTCGATGTTGTTTTCTTTAAAACATATTTTAAGTTATTGCAATGGTAGTGATACGGTAATATTAATGATTACAACAATACGTTAAAGATCCTTGGTTTTAACACAAGATAAATTACTATCAAAGATATAGCAATGAGAAATATTACCTCAAAGAACAACACCACTCTTTATATATACACTGAAGAGCCAAAAAAACTGGCATAGGCGTGCGTATGCAAATAACAGAGGTATGGAACCAATCTGAGTAACGCGGTGCGGTCGGCAGCTAGATCGGTTACTGCTGATACAATGGCAGGTTATCAAGATTTAAGTGAGTTTGAACATGGCGTTATAGTCGGCGCACGAGAGATGGGCCATAGCATCTCCGAGGTAGCGATAAAATTTGGATGTTCGCGTACGACCATTTCAAGAGTGTACCGTGAATATCAATAATCCGGTAAAACATCAGATCTTCGACATCGCTGCGGCCGGAAAAAGATCGTGAAAAAACGGGACAAACAACGACTGACGAGAATCATTAAACGTGACAGACGTGCAACCCTTTCTCAAATTGGCGCAGATTGGATTTGTGGACTGCCCTGCAGGATTCATGGTGTGAATTCAGACATTAGTCGAGTCCATGCCACGTCGTCTTGCGGCACTTCTGCTGGCTCGGGGTGGGTGGGGGGTGATATTAGGCACGTGTACCAGTTTTTTTTGGCTCGTCATTGTATAAGTTACTGGTTTTCGAAATGGCAAACATAATTTATTAATTTGGTATACAATAGGTAAAGAATCTTCCGGTCAATTTCTACCAAACATATTATTTGAGGAGTACCTAAGCGAGCATTGAACCTACGAATCCGTTCCCATTTTAGAGCACCATTTTGTATAATAGCTTTCCCTGGATATTAAAACTGCTATATGATATTTCTAGGACTTCATTAATGAGTCGCAAGAAGTTTGACATAAATGCAGTGGGTTACCATTTCCAGCAGATTAACTAATTTTAAATTAATTAGGAACTTCTTTAGATAATGGATCCTTCGCTGCACTTAGAGATGCATAGTTAATTTCTTAAACTATTAAGCCTAATTACACCCATCTTCACTGCAAACAAATTTCTCGTAAACTAAGAAAATTTTGAATAAGAGTGTATAAAAATAATATTAAATGTCGGGCTCGAAATATGAGAATGTTTAGCATTGCTATACAGGATGATTCTTAAATTATGGGACAAACATTGAGGCGTGGTAGAGCTCACTAAAGCAAACCATTATTGTGTAGGAATATTTGGGCGGAAGTGACGCATTGAGGCACAAACACCAAAACATAACACAATAACGGAAACATAAAATGTTCATTAGCAGCATACTTAACGAGTGATTCCGTACAGAAAATGTTAAAACAGTCTCTAGAAATGCATCCACCAACAGTCACGCATGCTTGGCGATCTCTACATGTGGCGTGATTGGCTGACAATGGTGACGTGCGTGAAATACCCGGCGTATTTGAATATGTTCGCCAATCACTCTACCGACGCTACAAAGCTTGCATTACTGTCGGTGGTAGCAATTTTGACCAATTATTATAAAAATTGCTGTAAAAAGGCATTTAGCGGCGACGTTGTAAATAAACAATGTGTTGCATTCCATGTGTTATTTTTGTGTTTGTGCCTCAACGCGTCACTTCCGCCCATATGTTCCTATACAATAATGGTTTGTTTTAGTGAGCTCCACCACCCCTCAATGTTTGTCCCATGATTTTAGAATCATACTTTATACAAAGTTGGTTACTTCCCTACACATTTGAGTGTTTCGTGAGCAACTGTAGGAACGTTAGCATGCATGTATGGGAAGATGATTTACCATTCGCGCTTTATCACTGTACGTATATACTGATATCGTAAATTTACAAATAGTTTTTCCGAGTGTTGGTATGCCAACAGTTCTTACTTTTCGCCCTAAAATAATCGATAAACTTTTTGATTCGCGATACTGAAAGATAATGTCACTTGAAAACATTTACGTGAACCACGCGTCCACGTGCTCCTTGTGCCCACTCTGACCACCGCAGTCACATTAACTGCACCAGCTACACCGGGCTGCACCAGCCACATCAGGCCAAGAGTGCGTATGGCAGGTTGACTAGAACGGAACTTGCACCTTCTTGCCAACAAGGATTACGTGAATAAAGAGATCGTCCTACTTGTTTATTACAAAAGGTAACTCTTTTAATAAATAGGTAGGCAATCCGAAACGGTGTTAACCTCAAAGCCACAGCCGTTGGGTGCACGGGCAATTGGCTGTTACGTCGTAGCAGCTCGCGCCGTGACATACGACGTGATGCACCGCCAAGTGGCGTTGAACTGGCCTTAAGGACGAAGCTGAAATGCTAAGTGCCCCAAAGTGTAACCAGTAGTGCGCAGCATTTTTCCAAACGCATCAAACAACGTCACCTCATTCACAGCTACAGTCAGGGGTGTGTTATATTCTGTTAAGAGCAATCGAGCATGGCAACCCACGCCCCTTTACCCAGGTGGAGTCATCCATCCCTTCAGGAGAGAACCACCTGGCAACACTGTAGCCAGTGATATACTAACGCAATACTGGAAGTGAAATACAAACACTTTTCACGAGAAAGTGTTTTAGTGTATTTAATACTTAGTTTTAAAAGAGCAATTATGTTTTCAAAAAGGGAGATTGCCTATCAAGGCCTTCATCCTTGTAACCTGTCATTTAGTGCAGTGACACTCTCCGTCAACTTCACAACATATATCTTAACAGACATTGGTTAATCAACGGGTGTGTCACCAATGTGTTTCATTCAATTTATACAATTTTCACCATTGCCATAATATGACATAGTGTTCATGTCATGTTTTTCCATTCGGCATTTGACGTTGGTTATCGTCACCCGTGACGGAAGCCGATATCACTCTGCCAGTTCTACTCAGCACTCGGGCCAGAATGGCGGCATTGGTCGCCCGCTCGGTGAGCCCCTTCGGTACAATTATTTAGGCTGTCATCACTTAATTGCAATAGTTACTTGATTAACCGGAACATTTGTTTTCTTTCTTTGCCGTACCGAGGGGAGAACCATCCGCACTCTCACCAGAGAGCTTAACGCCACCACGTATCCGCATAACATGACGCTCATTTTCACGCAAAGGTCACTGGCAGGCCGTAAGTGCTGGGTCCGTTTTCTTTCATTATTCACATGTAGTCAAGCACAGTGAATAAACAGCTTAACAAAGTTCAACGTGCGTTGATTATAGTCCTCCAAGACATGCAGGGCACTACACCCTTTGTAGTACCTCCCGAAATTTCTAGTATATTTCAGGCGTACGAGATGGCCTACAGTCTCGTCAAAAGGTGGAAATAGTGTAACAGTAAGTACGTGACATCATCATCTGCAAACTGGCGGAGGACTCCAGGGCTCCCTGGGACGTCGACCGAACCACCCACATCACTAACTCTCCAGTGGGTTATGGCTCTGGGAAATTCTACACTCAACAAGCCCTGGGTCACCTCGACCACGTCAAAATAATAACATATTTTGTCTAGACAACTCCTTAAATGAATTTCACCTATTTCTCATGAAAACGATACTACTGAAGACAAGTAACATTTTTTGTAAAATTGTCTCTCAATTTTTAAATGGCGGTTGTATTCATTAAATACTTTCTGTATATACATGACAATGTTTCAAATATTTTAATCACACTTGAAATGTTAAGATATCTACTCTAAGCACCGAAGTCGCTAAATAATAACTTTAATATTGTGCTATTTGGAATGGCTGTGCAACCCGAATATTAAATTTGTATATATATATATTATATTTTAGGAACTACTGTAATGATTACCATCGACATTTGTAGAAAATCAGTTCTGATAAGATATGTTTAACACACAACTTCCTACTATCTAATCTTTTGGGAACCTCACTTAATTATTTGCTAAAACGTGCAAGGGAAAAAGGCTAGTCAGTTGTATAGGTATAATGTTCTTGATTTTCTTTCTAGCTAACCGATAACCTCACATAATGTCCTACTCGGAATAAAACCATAAAGGTACGAGGACATACTATCTTATGTAGACGAGTATTCTCTATCACAATATTATAGAGGAACACTTGTCTTGTGGCACGCCTCCTCGCACTCGTTATCTGGTTGGTTTCGTGCACGCTTCTCTCTCGACTCGTTGTAGCTGATTTTCTTTCTGATATCCGCGCACACATTTTATGAGGTGGGATTCGAACCCATCACTCATTCAGCGAGCACGCTAACTGATTTTAACTGGCCAGCGGTGAGTCCTTATTTTCTGAAAAATAACTAGGATAAATTCTTGGATAGGGTGGGGGATGGGGGACACTGAATCGGTGAAACGTATGAAAAAAAGAAAAAGGCATTTTCAACTACGTACCGGAGTATGTGCAAAAAAATATGTTTTGTACATACGCAACTCTTTCAAACTTGTAAAGCCATCATAAATATGCAATACTACAAGCATATTTGATAGCGTGAATGGATGTTTATAAGCTCGAAGTCCTTAAAGAAGAATTACGAGCTCAGTGTCGTATGAAGGCCATTTCACTGTAACGGAAGAACAAATCACCGCCAGCCATCACCACCAGGTTGTGTCGAGCAGTAGGCTAAGCCACGGCACGAGAGCTTGCCGGAAGACAGTCAGGGCAAGTTTGTATGTTAGGGCGAGTGTTCACTATCAATCTCAGCCCACATACAATATGACAACTGTATACGAGGTGTAACTCGACTGCGTTCAGGCTGTAGGGGGATTGTTTATCAGCCCCTCCTCTAACAGCCTGCATACAGTTGCATGTGTGTGTGGTTCTGTTTAAAGATGGAATACATGGGTAGGTGTATGCTGAATTCAAAGAATGTCTATTACGCGCGACGCAACACGTAAAGAATATAGAGACAGAAATAAAATATTTTGATATTATTACGTGAGTGAGTGAAGAGATCTTGGCGGCTCTCAACATGGAGGTGTTGAGAGCCAATGAGGACCAAGCGAAGTGAGTATGGGGCAGTGTCAGAATGCAAGAGTGGGAAATCCTCGATAAACACGCCGAAAAGTGTCATCGTCCTGCACACGTGCGAAAATCCGGGGGTGGCCCGTCGGGAATCGAACCCGGTTCGCCGATGTGGGAGGCGAGTAGTCTAACCATTACACTGCCATGGCCCCGATATTATTACTTAACTCTCGAAGTTGTATAGTGTGAGTCCCATAGAGACAGAAAATGAAATTGAGCCACAGTGAGACCTGTTTGTTGGGGAACACAAGAAGCACGACTAAAGTGTCGACGTTGGGCATATTGCCGTGACAGACGACCGTACGCAAGTGCACACGAGACACCTGGCCATGGACAGAGTGATGTGGAGACGTTAAGGCCGCTCTTAGCAGCGAGATCTCGAGAGACACTGCTCCACAGTAGCTCCAGATTGCAAGGGAGGGGGTGATGGGAGAACCCCGAGAAAAGCCGCTGACCAGCGACATCGTTCACCCTCGGCATATGCACGCTAGTGAGTACTCGCTATTGAGGTTGTGTTCTGTGACTCAGATACGCTGGTGCACGAGATTCTGGACCACGCGCTGATCAAGACAGAGGGGACACTGAGGCCAGACAGGAAGTTGTTTGTGTACAGCACCCAGAGCCACAACCTGCTGGCTCTGCTGATCGCACTTCGCCTGTGGGACGGTAACAAGCCGCCTTTCTCTGCGTGTCTCTCGGTAGAACTGCGGTGCAACAACAAGCAACAAACACGTCGTGTTCACGGTACAACATCGCACCTCGCTCTCCCATACCACTTGCGCATTACATGCGCATAATCCTCACGCTAATAACAAATGTTTTATCTAGGAGAAATGGAAGATTTAAACTCCTTTTTGTGCACACTGCGTTCATCAGAATTCCTTAAGTAAGCCACCAGAAGTTTTGTGGTACTTTGGCGGTGTTTTTAAATCCGTAGCTTCCTCGTAGTCGTATACTGTAACCGAAGTTCTTACCTCTCTACCCCGCCCTCCCCCCTTTCTACTTCTTGACTGCTCGAGCGCCCTTGTGAGAGTCAGGCGCAATCATCACAGTCGATATTACCTCCAAATATCACATCATTGTGTGTGTACTTCCATATACATACTTCATTTATATTAACGCTAATAGAGATTAAGTATTTGATTCAGGTTTCTGTCTTAACTGCACTGAAAATATTTTCTAATTATACTTATTTTTTTAATTGAAACTGTTTTCGCATTACTCATTCTTTGTAACATTATTTTCCCACATATGTGTGAGAACACTCATTTACTGATATTATGGACACAGTAAGAATGATTATCAAAAAAGCCCATCGAACTACCCCCCGTGCTATAAAACGAGACTCATTGGTACAGGAAGGCTGGTATTAATTAGCCAAGAGTCAACGAAAAATGGTAGATATTGCTACGAACAACGTATGGAAAATGTTAAATATTACAAAGTATTTATTGCGAAAAAAAAAACGAACATGTTATACTCCGATGAAGTGAAAGACAGCTAGTTTCATACTCTCTATCCTATAGCGAAACATACGTATCTATAAGCATAGTATTTTCTTATTTTGTTGGTTAAAATCAATACGCATCGTGTAATTGGTTTGAAATTCATTTTTCAACTAAACATAAATAAATTAAAACACGGTTTTAAACCAACAAAACTTAACATAACAATTTTAAACATCGGAATAAGAAAAGACTAGGCTTATACCCAAGGATGCGTCATAAGGGAGACAATATGACACTCGCTGTCTCTCATGTCATTGGAATATAACGTGTTTTTTTTTATTTATTTTTTTTTTGTATTAAAAGCGGTACTTCGAACAAATGGTACATTTAATAAATTAGTTATAGATATCGTTTCTTTGTAAGACTATAATTTAAAATGTATATAACACATTTATTAGCAGCCATATGAGCGATAATGTTCAAAACTTTAACTTTTTAAGTAATATTTCACAGAGAAATTTCAGATTCAAATAAAAAAATAATTCCGATGACTGACTTAGCTGAATGCATAAATCATCCCGTCTGCACATATAGGAAAATATAGCCGACCAATGTGAAAGCAGATATTGTCCCTAGCAGGGAAAAGGCGAGGCGATAAGCAGAAAAGTTTAGCTCAACACGTGCAGAAACGATTAGGCCAGCAACGTGCATACAAAGTTAGGCTGGCACACGCAGAAAGCATTCGCCTTAAGTCGTGCAGAAAGAATATAGCCGACACATGCGCCCTCAATAAAATAAAATTCAAACCCAAAATAAATAATTGAGAGAAAATAACTGGTGCGTGAGCATGAAACAACTGTGCAGCTGTAGCTATATTCATCATAGAGGAAAACAGAAAAAAAACATAAGTGGCGAACTACATGTTCAACCACCAAACAAAATAAACAAAATAAGTACGCAGCCAACACATTTCTTCTAAGTATACTGTTCCAAACTTCATGATGACAAAAATACTACACCATAATAAATGCTCTGTGTGGCCAAAATTGACATCACAGCCACAGCGCAGCATGGACACAGCATCCTGGCATCACACTGAGGTGAAAAGTGTTTGACCAACGCTACGTGTAGGATGCGGAGGTAGCAAACAGAAGACGTACGGAAATATTATATTCTCAATGAAGGATTTCGCAGGCTGTCCAGAAGAGACGAATTGCCTCCAGACATACATTGGTGAAGGGAAAGTCACGTAAACAGAAGCCATTTTTTTTTTTTTTTTTTTTTTTAAATCATGTGCTTACTGCCTGGATATGACAAGAAAACGGCAAGAAATGCATGCTGCGTGGAAACGATTGGAGGTGAAGAAACAATAGCACGAAACGTCAATCAGCAGGCTACTAACGTGATTATAAACATAGCGTTCAGTGCACATAAAGGAACTGAATTTAAACCAAAAGAACGAGAAAAATATTTATAAATTGCAAAATAATGACAACGATTAAATAAACATAAACACATGAAAACTTATACAAAATTTAGTAAAGCAAATCAAAATATATAAAACAATTACCATAATGAGATACAGTATCTAAGATAAATATCAGAGTTATAGAACTCAATTAATAATTAAATACGTCTTAGATTGCTCAATTAGAGACTAAAATCATTATTTACCACATTATTTTAATAAAAATTGTAAATATATATAAATAATACTACTCAGAATCGTTTTTCATCGATTTAAGTACTGAAAGGTAGGACTCAAATATGTTAAAGTCAGTGCAATAACAGCGCAATGACAGTGCCGTGTTTTTAATGCCACAGTGGATTCCACATACCACCATATACTGAGCCAAACTTAAGCACTTAACTTATTATTTAAGTAATGTCAATACAAAATTTGCACCATATTTCAATAATACGCATGTTATGATAATTAACTGCAAATTAGTTGTATTATATCAAAGCAAAACCATTTAATTGTCAGTCTTTAAAAATGTATTAATATAGTATTTATGTGAACTTCAATTAGGAACATGGTAATATGCCACTGATGACCGAGTTTCATGTTGACAAGAGACAAATCTTGTACATCTTTTTTTTATATTGAAGCTCAGAGTTAGGATAAAGTTGGCCGAGGGCATGTTACCGAGCGAGTAACGAGCAGAGCAGGAGACATGCTGGCCCCCTGAGGTTGTCGAACTGCACCAAGCGCTGTGTGGTGACGTGTGCATGCAGGTCTCTTACAAAAATGACACGTCACAGCCACCACATATGCTGCATTTACCTGGTTGTCACTCTGAAGCCTGCTCCTTCCAGGAGTTCTTGGTTGCTCTAGCCCCTGAGGTCTTCAACTAGACTGAGTGTTATGGCGAGTCCAGAGTGTTGCAGACTCCTGTTATACACTTTCCTGACAGCCGTAAGTCTTCTCCTGCAACTGGTGTTCTGCCATCTGGGTGTTAGTTTCAGCTGTGCTGGGGATACCAAACCAGCAAACCACCGCGTGGTTGTGACACAGGAGACTGAAGACCAGCTTAGTCTCTGTACACCTCACATTACACCTCACATCATAAGCAACACTTTTCACCTTCCCCATCCGGGTTGTAGGAAAAAACTTAAGAACTCACTTCAATTCGAATTTGATTGCTTTTATACAGTTTCATAGATGTCAGTGGTTTAAAATATGTGCACAAGACTTCAGAAAATGCTTTAGTATTGATCTCCCAGTTATATTTTTAATATAAAATATTCTGGAGACTGATACATGTAAAATGACATACACCTCAAAACGACACCGCTTTTGTTCCACCTTCTTTTAAGTGAAAAATAAAACCATTTTCTAATATTTTACATATAAATATATGACTCCGCAGAAGGACTTTTTGTGACTTTTTGAGAGGAAGTAGTTTAACTTTCTCCTAAGAGCACAAGTTCTTTTTTAATCCAGTGATACGTATTGTGTGTGTTTGTAGAGAAGTTGAAAAAAAAAAAGGGGGGGTTGTGGTTGCGGCAACCAAAGAAACATTCTCTCGTCGGAGCTGGATTGACGTCTTTGCAATCACTACTAACAACGACTTCACTCAGGTGTCATGTATGTACTATTCGAGTCGCAACAGAGCTGGTGAATGCACGTGCTATCTTTTGTAAACAGACTGATCTTCAAATATTAAATGCGAATAATTTTTTTTCACAGAATTACGAGTTACGTGATATAAACCTGGAACATTCAGGAGAAGTGAGAGATATCAGCGTCTCTTATCAGCTGTCTTCAGCGTAGATTGGAGTAAAGTCAGGTGCGGGTGGAGTACCAGCAGAATGCGATGTCGGGGAAAACGGTTGTGCCGCGAGAAAACACACCGGGCAATGACAATATCCGCCATGTTTTCCACATGCGCCAGGAGTCGAACCCGGTCGCGGGAGGCAAAGGTCTCATACTGCGATTGCCTCAAAAATTCGGGGAAAAACATAGCAAGGTCGAACATTGTAAAGACTTTCGATTTTGTCAGAATCCGATGGAAAAATGAACTTCGTTTTTGTACACAGTGATGGACCTCCACTGTCTGTCCGGAGAAAAATGAGACATCCGCCAGTTACACGGCGCTCCGCTGTAAAGTCGCTTCTGCAGTGTAACGTGCTTACTAAATCACTGTCGCAGTTCTTTAAAGACATGTGAATAAGGGACAGTCGATGCTGGTTTATCTGTCAGTATGTGTTGTAAATTGTTGATAATGATTGTTCTTTGTGTTTTTTTCAGGTATATCCAGCAAAGTGGAAAAAACGCTGGAATGTCTTATGAGATGCGTGTTTACTGATATCGCTGGTACTTTTAAAGATAATAATTAGTTACAATTATGAATGAACAGGAATTGCTACCGTTTTAAAGTTAACAATAAAACATTTTTCCTTAAAATACGTAAATAAAGTAACCGTTATATGTAAATGTGTATTATATCAAAACTTCCGCTACTCTAAACCATCGGTTAATGCGCGTGGTGTGAAAATTATACGAATTTATATAATCTTCAAGAGTAAAAAATTGTTTTCTAATTTTTGTTACATTTTTTTTTGTGGTTTCCACGTAAAATGATATTCTGTAAATGTATGGAAATTGCAGAAAAGTAATTTAATAAATGTAATAAAAGAAACTATAAGAATTTTAAATGTAATTCTACTTTGATGTGCAAGTATAAAATTTGAACAAAATATTTTTATTAAGTAACAGCTCAAATATTTGTTAATGTCATCAGAATCCCATGAGAATATTTCCATGCTGATTTTGTACGTTGTTGGCCCGTATTTCAATGTTAACTTCTGAAATAAAATTTTGAGTCAAAATAACATGAAGATAAACCCTTTTCGCAGGTGAACCAGGTGTTGGATTTCAAAAACATTGACATGACACTCCCATGACTTCAAGATACACTTAACTGAAGCCGAACTTCGTAACAAAATAACTTTTTGAAACTTATAAAAATAAATATCTTAAGTTAAAAGTCTCACATTTATACTAATCAGCATAATTAATAAAATTTCATGATATACAGTAGATATAAAAATGTATAACTAAATATAACTATTACTGTTACGAGCCAGATAGGAAGACCAATTATAAGAAAATGTGTACTCGGAGCTATGCCTTGACGAATTTGAATGTACCAATTATGACTTATGAGGCTTGTAAAAGGCTTGGAGATCACCTCACGAGGCAGGGTTTGGAGAAATTAAGGAGAAGTTAATAATTCCTTGCCTCAGAAGCAGATGCATATTTATTTCACATAAATATTATATAAGAAGAAAAAGTTTGGCCACTGATGTATAGTCACCCCAGAATAAGTAGTGGTTATGTCGCCGACTGCAGAATAGGAAAGTAAGGAGCGACGAGTCCTTTGCAGCAAATGTCCTCACTGGCTCATGGACTGCGACAAATCCTGTATTTGATCCTTGCAGACGACAGCTGCGCATCTTCCTGTTGCAGATACACTCGTGGTCCTTCCAGCTTTCAGCAGTGTGTACCCGAGTGGCAAAGACCTCACTGTGTCTTTTTATAGTAAGTTTATTCGCTGTATCTTCACACTTCTTGAATCAAACATTAGAAAAATTACCCCATGTTTTACGTTAACGCACGTCGGAGGCTGATGAGAAGTGGTTGTTGGGTAGGTAACCTGACTAGGCGCCAGATACCGTCGGCAGGCGGTGTCGCGGTGAAGTTGTGGGTACTCTCAGGGTCGTGTGGCTGACCTACCAGACGTACCCCATTACCTCGGTGGTTGCATTCTTGAAAACGCCCCCATGATGCTGAAGAAGGCAGGTTTCCTCGTGCCTGTTACTTACGTTACTGAATGATGTTGGCCTATTAAGGCTGACCCACACGCCCTAAACTGTGATGAGAAATGCTTTAGGAAAAACTGCACATACATAGGTGGTTGAGAAGACACATTTGACTGTGGATTGTAGGGGATCCGTACCCCGAAATTCCTCGTGGGCTGTTCTCAGAAATAAAAACACGTTGTTTGAAAACTGACGTATATTTACCTTTGCACGTTACACTAACTCACTGAAAAGTGAAACAAATTCGGATCCTGGCTTTCGCCCGCAATACAGGCTTAACTGTACAAAGAATGTGCGAATGCGTGGTCTACGATTACAATGAAGTGCTTAAACTTCCCCAGGCGATGCCAGTCCCGTGTAAGAAGGCGGCAGGAGGAGGGGGGGTGGCGTATCCGGGTGCTAGAAACAAAACGAGTTCCGGTAATATTACAATGTATATTTAAAACTACATTGTTGGCGCGAAACACGAGAGTGCGATGCGACCTAGTCCTTGAGACTCTCGGCGATGACTGAGTATGGCGGGCGCACTCAGACGCGGCTTGGCGGCGAGTTGCGCGCCGGAACTTCTTGTTAGATCTAGTTCATTGACAAGGTACACACACTTGCTCTTGCGAAAACATATCCCAAGAGTTCAACAGTAAAATATGCATGTACAACTCTTGCAATAATGATTACATAGTGAGGCCAAATGGGGTGACGTCATGAGGTGAACACAAGAAACCCACAGAAACCAAACAAAAAACTGAGTATATATTGCGTGGGTGTCTCTTGTGTGTCGCACGCACACGACCTTGCATCTTTTTTGAATTGTAATACATTTCGCTTTCGTTTTCGCCCCGCAATTCTGGTCCAACATACTTCCTCGCCTCCCTTCAACTTACCTGTTGTTGAAGGGGGGGGGGGAGAAATGGTTACACTGTCTTGCTCTCATTTGCACTACACACTGGTCCTGCATGAGGGCTTGTGCATGCCTATGCGATAGAGTTGGGCGCGCGGAGAGTTTTTACTTCTGTTAATATAAAAGGCTCTAATTTTTGGGCAAATTGAAATAATAATTATGTTTAACCTATAAAATATAATATTAAATATGTAATCAATATGAATAAAATCAGTGAGAGAGTAGGTGTGTTGATAAATCCTAGTAAGAAATAGTTAATATGCTCACAAATGTGATGCGTTTTCCCCTTGGTGTTAAAATTTTGAATGAGGCGGAGAAATATCATGGTAGTATAACTTTAGCAGGGCCTCAGAAAACTTGCAAGTAACCGTGAATGGACTATTATAGCTCGTACTGCTGCAGCTCCAACCACCCAGAGCAGTTACACTTCTGCACAACTAACATTCTCTAGCTGGCTACTCCCTAATCTGCCAAATAATGTGCAGGCCCTAGGCATAAATTATTGAAAATTCATTGGATGTTTCTTGGCTGGTGGTTCCATGCAAATGTCATGCAATACACATTTTAAACTTGTTGAGAAGATTCTGTTTCTCGCTGCCTGTTCATACTGCTTTCTTTTGAAAGCAGGAACATTAAAAGTGGTAATTACATGAATGTACAGAAACTGTCGAACGTCTTGAAGCACATTTTTACACTTTCTGCTGTAAAATGTTAGCATCACCACTCAATATTACAAAATTTGTACTTACCTTGAGCAGAAAATTTTATTTTAAGTGCGTTGCTACTGTTTAATATTAACATCATTTCATCGAGCGAAGTTGCCTGCACTTCGGCAGACTTGCACTCTGCATGGGCGGGAGTTCACTGTGCTGCTTCTAATTTTTTTTCCTGGCGAGCCCCCAAATCCCGCTACACCAGCGTGAGCTCCTTCACAGTTCTGTGAGCACTCCGGCATGTATGTTAGTAGCTAAGACGGTCGGAGAAAAGAGAGTGTCTCAGTGCAAGCCCTTTCCACCTTAGGTCGGGTTTATTATGTTTAAAAGGGATGCATGCATCGCGGCTATAGCAGGGTTGTCTGGTGCCATGACAGCCATTGTAGCCATGGACACACCCCAAAGGAGGAAGAGTCTAGATGGAAGGGCACAGCAAGCCAGGCAAAGCGAAGAGGGCACTGGGAAAATCTGGGCGACAGTCGCTGAGCATAAAATTAATTATTCCTTTAATTTGAATAGGGTGTGATAGAATAGGGTGGTTGTTAGTTCGGGAAGATAGAGTTTTGTGAGTTTGATGCTGGGTGATATGAAATGGTTAATATCGGAGCTGAGTTGTTAACCAGGGTCGCGCTGCGCAACCCTGGTGGCGGAAGACAGAACTGACCCTTCTGCCCATTAGACGACAGCCATCTCTCTGTAACACAGAAAAAAGGGCAAGTGTGTTACACACATTTATAAGAAGAGAGAAATTATAACTACGGGTAATTATTCTATCACCTTGCCTGCGACCTCGCGTGCAGCTTAGTGTAGTAATGTGCGTGTTTAAGTGTGTATGTTAGTGTAGGTTTGCTTCCACGCAGCCCCCAATAGCTGCTGCAGAGAGCTTCACGACGCCTGACGCCTTGGAATAGGAGTGCTGTCGGATGAGAGAGGTGTTTCGGCGCAGGTGTGTGTATAGCAGTGTGTATACAATGTAAATCACAGTGCCATCACTGAGCCAGAGGCTGTGCAGTCCATGCTTTGCCTTGTTCTGCGATCACATAATGCTTCGAAAATTTTTTAGTACATGAGTGTAGTAATTGCAAACATGTGCATGGCTGAGGGCCTGCATTCAAAGATTTAGCAATTTAAGGTGGTCTGTGAGCTCTTTGGCCGCTTGTATTTCTTAGTCTCGTCATGGTCATAATCGCCGAGACTAAATATTTTCGAGTTGGCATTAGTGGCACAGTCGTTATAGAATTTTTCCGCCATTTTGACAAAGTACTCATTTCATTTTTCAACTTTTAGATAATTATGTACATCTGGAATGGGACAGTATCTAGATGCATCTGCAACTATATATAGGCATTTATTATGTACGATCTGCAGTTCTTAATATGTGATTTAGCTGCATGTGCCCATGTGGGAGCAGCATAGGTAATTACATGCCATATTAGCCTTGTGTAGAACAATACTGCTGTATTTCGCGTTATAGTACTTTATCTATTAAGTATAGGATAGAGGGCGAAATGCCTGACATTTGCACTTACGCATTTAGCGTCTATATGTACTTTCCAGGAGAGTATTTGGTCCATGTGTACACCTAGATATTTTAAAACATCTTTGTAGGGTATAGGTCACCAAAAAGTGTGATTTGTGGGCGATTGGAGGCTTGAGGCAGTGCCTTGCATGTGAAAACGATCGCCTCGCTTTTCCCGACATTAATTTTAATCCGCCATTTTGTGTAATATTCTTGAAAGGCTGGCAGAACAGTTTGTAGACTTCGTGTTGCTAAGCCGAGGTCATGGGAGCTACTGAATGTGACAGTGTCGTCGGCATAGCAACCAAATTGCACCAGTTGAGGGTCAGGTTTCGGTAAGTAATTTATATAAATGTATACATAGTACAAAAGGAAGTCCATGGCACGCATCCAACTGTCTGTCTGTATGACTGCACTAATCGCGAGAAGCGCTTTAAGGATGTCGATGATGTTCTTACTGTTATGATCTGCATTTATCGAGGAAGGTTTGTGTGTATTAAAAATTGCCCTAGCACTTATAGGAGCTGAGCAATAATGGTATTAGTGAGTCAAGTCGGGAAAAGTGTTTGCCGTCAGCGTGCTCTCATGGAATATGCTGCCTAATCCTTTAGATATATAAAAAACATGTACGAAAGAATTGTGTAAAATTAAATGATCCACAAAAACGTCAGTAGTAGCATATACCTATATTTAATAGATAAGTAGTAATAAGCATATTTACAGTTTAAATTACACAGTAAAACCAAAAACATACAATTCGCTGTCTTTTCTAACCAAAAAGAACTTAATATTTATGAAAATAAATTAATTAATTATTATAACTGTTTAATGTAGATAAGAAATGTCCTTTACAGCATACAATTATCGCCAATATTTTAAAAGTTATGAGAAGTTTTGTGAAAAAGGAATTTAGCACGACTTTGTCGTATTTTCTTTTTATTTCGTTGTGTCTTAGATCCTGCAAAATTTAAAATGTGCTTTTCAGCACGACTTGTTTGTAATGTAGGTAATTGTGTCTTTGTACGGATTTTAGCACAAGCGATTCAGCGTTTTTTAAAACTTTCTTTTAATCCTTAAAACGACAGTGACAGCCATTATGGTGCGGTACCTACGGGTTAAGAGGGACTTTGTTGTTTTGTTAAGTTTCATTCCAAATATTTGTTTATTCAGTTTGGTTTAGGTATGTGTAAATATTAAATAGGTTACATAGAAAGTTAAGATTAAACTAATGTATTTGTTCTTATAAATATTATTAATTATTTGTTGTGTACTTACATTAGTAGGTACTATTGATATTAATGTGTTTTTCAGAGCAAACACAAGTCTATTACTCAGTAGATACAGTACTCGACAGTGAAGAAGCTGTGCACTATCCCACAGAATATCTTAATTCATTGAATCCTTCTGGCATGCCAGCACACAAACTGATTTTAAAAGTTGGAGCTCCCATAATTTTATTGCGAAAAATAAATCCACCGAAATTATGCAACGTGACTAGATTACAAATAAAAAGTTTAAAAAGTTATCTCATTGAAGGTACTATTCTGACTGGCTGTGGTACTGGAGAAACTGTTTTAATACATAGAATACCAATGATTCCGATTTGCCTTTTAATTTTAAAAAGAGTCCAATTTCCAAAAAGGGTTTGTTTTGGTATGACCATAAATAAGGCACAGGATCAAACTCTTAATGTGGCTGGAGTGGATTTGAGTGGAGCATGTTTTTCACATGGACAACTATACGTAGCCCTTTCGCGTGTCCTGTCAAACAGAAATATTTTGGTGCTGGTGGTCGGAGGCAAAACGATTAATGTTGTATACAAAGAAATTTTATTAACCGCTATCATATAATATTGTTATATTAGAGATGTATGAATGTGGTTAAAGCAAAGGAGGTAGGTATGTCAGGATCGTGATAAATGAAGGTCCATAATATCTGCCTAACCCTCTGGGAGACAGGCATGATATGTATGTATGTATGTATGTATTGATGTAGTCGAGGTTACCCAGGGCTGGTTGAGTAGTGAATTGCCCGGCGCCATAACCCAGTGATGAGGGTCGTTCGGTCGATGGCCCAGTGGGCCCTGGATATCTCCGTCAGTTAGTTGATGATGTTGTCACGTACTTACTGTTGCACTATTTATACCTTATGACGAGACAATAGGCCCTCTCGTATGCCTGAAATATACTATGAAATTGTGGGTGATGCTACAAAGGATGTAGTAACCTACAATTAATCGACAATCGTTTAACTTTGTAAGCAGTTTATTCACTGGGCTTGCTTACAGGTGAATAATGCATGAAAATGGACCCAGCACTTAAGGCCTGCCTGTGACCTTAGCATGAAATAAACGTGGTATTATGTTGATATATAATTGCATTAAGCTCTCTGGTGAGAGGGTAAGTGGCTCTCCCCTCGGTTTTTTAAATAAATAAAAGAAATGTCCCGGATGATTAAGTTGATATTGCAGTGAAGTGATTACAGCCTAAATGATGGTACCAAGGAGGCTCACGGAGCAGGTGACCAATGCTGCCCTGGTCCGAGTGCTGAGACGAACTGGCCGAGTGACCTCGGTTTCCATCACAACTGACGAGAACCAAAGTCAAACGGCGAATGATGAAACATAACATGAACACTATATGATATGATTGCAATGGTGAAAAAATAAATTAATGAAATGAAACACATTGGTGACGCCCCCATTTATTAATAAATATCTGTTAAGATTGAAGTTGTGATGTTGGCGGGACATGTCACTGCACTAAATTACATGTTAAAAGGATGCCTGTACAGGCAGTTTCCCTTTTAGAAAACATAATTGCTGTTATGTAAATACATGTTCAATACATTATTATGTTTTCTTGTAAAAAGTGATTGTATTTCACTTCCTGTGACGTGTCTGAATTTCACTGGCTACAGTGTTGCCAGGTGGCTGTCTCCTGAAGGGATGGACGAGTCCACCTGGGCAAAGAGGTGTGGAATGCCATGCTTGATTGCTGTTAACACAATAAAACACACATCTGACTGTAGCTGTGAATGCGGTGACTGTGTTTAATGTGTTTGTAAAAATGCTGCACTCTACTGGCGACACTTTGGGGCACTTACCACTTCAGCTTCGGCCTACAAGCCAGTTGATATCACCCGGTGGTGCGTTGCGTCGTATTTAGCTGCGCGAGCTGTGACGATGCAACTACCAATTGCCAGTGCGCCCAACAGCTGTGGCTTTGGGGTAAACACAGTTTAGGATCGCCTACCAATTTATTAAAATAGTTACCGCTTGTAATAAATGAGTAGGGAGGTCTCTTGAGTTGCGTAATCCTTGTCGGCAAGAAGGTGCAAGTTCCGTTCTTGTCGACCTGCACTACGCACTCTTAGCCTGATGTAATTGGTGCTGCCTGGTCTAACTGGTGTAGTTGATGTGACNAGCCTGATGTAATTGGTGCTGCCTGGTCTAACTGGTGTAGTTGATGTGACTGCGGCAATCAGAGTGGGCACAAGGAGCTTGTGGGCGTGTGGTTCATGTCAGTTTGTTATATATGATAGTAGTTTACTAATTTACTATAATATAATATTGTAATTGCCTTTTCCATATTTATTTATAAGTTTATCGCTGTAAAAACTAAATTGTACCCGGGCGAAGCCGGGCCAGGTCGATAGTATTAAGTAATACGGGGCCAATGCATCACTCAAGCATAAATAAATTTGCTGACTGATTTCGCCCCTTCGCATTGAACAAAAAAAGTTATGCGGTTTAAATAACTGGCTAATAATTAAAAGAAGAAATCGGGAAATTTTAATTCATATAATATACAAAGTAATCCAGCATTAAGTATGCGATCAAAAGCCTTTTTAATGAATAAAAAGACTGTGACATCATAGTCCTTACAGTTGAAGGCCTGAGTTATATATTCTGT
Organism: Clitarchus hookeri; assembly: GCA_002778355.1. Lineage (NCBI taxonomy): Eukaryota > Metazoa > Arthropoda > Insecta > Phasmatodea > Phasmatidae > Clitarchus > Clitarchus hookeri. The sequence goes on from NQII01000043.1 coordinate 40,755, forward strand.
CATTCGAACAATTTAATGTGTTGTCGAGTGCTTTCGTCGGAAGCCGAAATGCTCCACTGGAATTTAATTATGGCTGGTGAGGTGGGCTTTAATCCTTCTTAGGATTATTTATTCTGCCACTTTGGAAAGTACCTAGACTTATGGTACCAATTAACAGGCTGATTAGCCTGTAATTTTGGGGGTCTCTCTTATTGTTAACTGGCTTGTGGAATACAATAACATTTGCAGCTTTCCATTCCCATGGAAAGTATTCCTGTTTGAGAATAGCACTGATGCATATAGCTATATACTCAAGGGCCAGTTCAAGGATTTTTTTAAAGATAATAGCTTGAATGCCGTCAACTCCTGGTGCTTTCCTGGGATGCATGCGGCGAATAATAAGTTTTATTTCGTGCGACTAAGTATTTTAGATTCATATTTAGTCGGGTTACTCTGTTTTATATTTAATTCTCTGTAAATTTACATCGTGAAATTCCTATAACAGAGGTCCTGATTTGGTTGGAAAGTATTTTCCAGCACATTGGCAAATGCCTATGCCTTTGCTTCAGGAGCAAAAGTGGTATATGTGATAGTTTGTATGGGTGGGACTTTATCTGTATTAGTTAAGATACATTATTAAGCCATATAAGTTCTCGCATGGTGTATGTTTAGCTACCTTAGCATCCCATTCACTGGCCCATCAGTGTGTTACTTCCTTTGACTGACAGCCTGCATTTCGTTAAATCGGGCCTTGGTTTGCTGATCTCCGCATCTGGAATAATGGCGCCCTAGGCGAGTTTCCTGCATGATTAAATCCCATATATACTGCGGAAATGTTTCAAGTTTATGTGTTTGTGTCTTTACAGGAACACACTCGGCCACATCCAGTTTTATAGTGCTTATAAGGATGTTTATAGCTTCGTCGACATCCTGATTTGTTTGCAGAGAGTCGTTATTAATTTGCGGCAAGTTTTCAATAATACAGGATGAGTGTAAAAGAATACCCTAACTTTGAAGGTCCATAATATCAAAACCAAACAACCTACAACCTTGATTGACAAATCAAATGAACCGTGGAACCGTGAAGTTTGTTTACCATTCATTCANACCAAACAACCTACAACCTTGATTGACAAATCAAATGAACCGTGGAACCGTGAAGTTTGTTTACCATTCATTCATTAATGTTCAATGTGACCACCATGAGCGGACCGAACGACATCTACACGATAATCAAACTCGTTCCACGCTCTTGTCAGCATGTCTGCTGTTACAGTTTGGATGGCGTTCGTAACACTCGGTTTGAGGTGATGAGGGGGAAGCGACCTCGTATTCGATACGTCAATGTGAAGGGGACGGTCTGATGTTTCCTTTATGTGCCCAGAGATGACACTGGGAGCATCTGTCGTAGCACTATGGGTGTTTGTTGTGTTAGTCCGCATCACGATGGCGATGGAACAACAGAAGGCATTCTGTGTTATTCAGTTTGCTAAATGTGAATCGGTTACGACTGTTCGACGTGAATAACATCGCAAATACGGGTGTCGTCCTCCCGATAGGTGGAGTATCGTACATTGGTTTCATCATTTCTGTGACACAGGATACCTTTGCAAAGGCAAAAGTTATGGGCGGCCACGTGTGTCCGAAGAGAATGTGCAACGGATTCAACAAGCGTTCGTTCGCTGTCCGATAAAATCAACTCGACAGGCTAGCCAAGAAATGCAAATCCCTCAATTGACGGTATAAATATTGTTGCGAAAGCAATTGTTGTACAAACCATACAGGTCACAGCTTGTACAGGCTCTTACTAAAAGGGATAAAGAACTGAGACGTGATTTTTGCACATTCGTTCTTCCCCAGAACGAGGTAGACGATGCCTTCATGTCTAAGCTAGTTTTTAGCGATAAAGTGGCGTTCCATACATAAGTAAGGTGAACCTGCACAATATGCGGATATGGGGTCAGGAGCCTCTATATTGAACCACCGAAAAAGAGCGCGCTTCCCCCAAAGTGAGCGTGTTTAACGATGTATCCAAAGATAGTGTTTTCGGCCCTTTCTTTTTTCACGAGTCCACTGTTACTGGAATACCTTATTTGGACATTTTTACAGAGTGGTTGTTTCCTCAGTTAGAAGAGGTGGCGGGGGACTTAATTTTCCAGCAGAATGGTACGCCACCCCATTGGCACCTAGCTGTTCGCAGATGCCAGAACGAGACATTGCAGCAACGCTGGATTGGTCGAGGAGCAGCTGGTGACCAGGCTCTTCCTCACTGGTCCCCAAGAAGCCGAGATCTTACCCCATGCAATTTTTTCTATGAGGGTACATAAAGGATTAAGTGTTTCGTCCACCATTACCAGCTAACATTGAAAACCTCAAAACGAGAATTACGGATGCCATCCAAACCATAACACCAGACATGCTGACAAGAGTGTGGAACGAGTTTGATTGTCGTGTGTTTGTCGTTCGGGCCGCTCGTGGTGGTCACATTGAACATTTATGAAAATATGGTTAACAAACTTCCCAGTTCTATGGTTCATTTAATTTGTCAACCAAGGTTGTAGGTAGTTTGTTTTTGATATTTTAGACCTTCAAAGTTAGGGTATTCTTTTATACTCAACCTGTATAATCTGCGAAGCCCCTCCAATATGCCTCACAATAAAACTTTGATTTTTCTCAGGGCATTTACATCCCTGAATATATTATAGAAATCAGTGTGAACTGGGTAGTGATCCGATGACAGATCGTGTTCGATGCGCAGTTCAAACCCAGTTGTTAACTGTTTAGTTAAAACAATGTCAAGTATATCAGGATGTTGGTTTAAATTAGGTGTGCTAAAGGTAGGCTCAATCGGAGCAATAATTGATAATTTCTAGTTGCTTGATGGCTTGGCAAGATCATTCCATTGGCTGTTCTATTTATAGAATTCCAATTCGGATGTTTAGCATTTATGTCGCCTAGTGCGAGGAAGGTTTGGCCTATATTATTGTAAAGTAAATCTAGGTCAGCCTGTGTTTGTTAGCGCCCTGGTGGGGCATCAATTGCTACAAGCGTAGTGCGTTGCTGGCCTAATTTTAGTTCAATGTCTCCAGTTTCCAGAACTGAAAAATCTGGAAGCATTACTTCGTGGCTAGCGACAGAGTTGTGGACAAAAATTGCCACTCCTCCGACCCGTTCTCTCTTCTGAGGCCTGTCCTTTCTATATTATATGGCATAGCCCGGGACAGAAAAGCGAGAATTGTGTGTAAAATGTGCCTCGTTTATTGCGACGATTTAAATGTTAATAACATACAAATAGTCAATAAATTCGTCCTTTTTTGAGCTAAGGCTTTGTGCATTCCAGAAAAGAATGGATTGAATGTGTATTTCGGATGTATTTATGGTAGCTGCATTATTTTGGTTTATGTGTATGGTAAAAGTTTTTGACCAGCTGAATGGAGGAACCGATGGTCGCGGTTAATTTCTCTTGTATGGACATATTCGGTGATGTCCATATCACGATCATTGTGCAGAGGGGCTGAAGCACCTGTGCAAGGTCGGGGTACTTGTTAAAGTACACATCACTTATAAAGGCGGCGCTTATGGCAGTCATGATTGTGCTGGGATCTGTTGCTTTCATTGGGCATCCTGCAGAGTCGGCCACAGGTGCTACATCAGTGGTCGCTGAGGGCGGACCGATGCCAAGGAATTTTTTTTCTGGCGAGCCACCAAATCCTGTTACTCCAGCATGAGATCCTGGAACTCATGCCCCTCGTACAAATAATTGTCATTTGAACAAATCCAGGCCTGTCAGAATCGAATAAAATTGCACAAACAATCGCACTGCACCAAAAGATGGTCAAAAATATTGACCATACATACACAAAACGATAATGCAGCTACATTAAATAATCCCCACACACACTTAAACACAATTTTCTACTGGAATGCGTTTGTCCTATGCAATAAAAAGGACGAATTTATTGTTCATTTGTCTCTTAATAACGTAAAAATTGCTGCTGTTTGCGANTTGTCCTATGCAATAAAAAGGACGAATTTATTGTTCATTTGTCTCTTAATAACGTAAAAATTGCTGCTGTTTGCGAGACACATTTACACCTAATGAGCGATTTTCTGTCCCAGGCTATGCCACCATATACATACGCGATAAGGCACAGAACATAGGACGAAGTGGCGGAGTTACCANTTGTCCTATGCAATAAAAAGGACGAATTTATTGTTCATTTGTCTCTTAATAACGTAAAAATTGCTGCTGTTTGCGACACACATTTACACCTAATGAGCGATTTTCTGTCCCAGGCTATGCCACCATATACATACGCGATAAGGCACAGAACATAGGACGAAGTGGCGGAGTTACAATTTTTATTCACTATTCAATCGCTCACAGCGTAATAGTACTTCCAGATTGCCTTGCACTAGAAGTAGTGGGGATAGAACTTAAATTAGGTCAACAAAAAACTAAATTGTTGTCCATTTATTTCCAACCAAGACGCACTCTTACATCTGCAGATCTAGATATCCTAATTAATAATATTGGCCCAGCCATTCTTGCCATCGGAGACATTAATGCCAACCAGAACAGCAAATGGTGTGCTGGTACAAAGGCATCCGGCCAATATAAACTATCAAGTTGTGGCACCATATGAACCGACATTTAACCCATCAAATATTAATCAACACCCAAATGTGCTTGTTATTGTAATAAATAAACAGTTCAGTACTGGGTTTGACCTCAGGGTCGAGCAGGATCTTTCTTCTGATCATTTACCAGTACACATTTATTTTCAACCATTAAATGCCGACAATAATACCCATAGAAAAATCAAAGACTATTCCCATGCGAATTTACTCGCATTTAAAAACTATATCGATGCCAATTTACAATGTACTGCAAATAGATGCAGACTTCATAACAAGAGCCCAGATTGACAAAGCAGTCTCAGCCCTGAATGAAACTATTCAAAAAGGCATGGTCGAACACATTCCAGAGAAAATAATCACAACAAAACTAGAAACTTTCCCACAATAAATACGGGATGTTATCACGCAAAAAATAACTTAAGGTGCCAATACACACGTTACAGAGATCACCGAAATATGGCCCGCATTAACGAGTTGCAGGCAGTGATCCGGACGAAGTAGCCATCTGGAATGCTAGTGTTTGGGATGCAAAAATTTCAAAATTAAATATAAACAAAAATAATCTATGGGGGTTAACTAAGCGCCTGTTAAACAAAACTGATAAAGTTCCGCCCTTAACAACCAACACTGGGATAGTTTTTACTCCTGAAGCGAAAGCATAAGCTTTCGCAATGTGCTAGAAAATACTTTCCAGCCAAATCAGGAACCCAGTGATAGAAATGTTAATGCCCAAATTCTCCAGGAATTAAACAAGAAGCAATGGCAGCCCACAGAGCACGAACCTTAACTTACACAATCGCAAGAAATTAAACTTGCTATTCGCCATATTAAACCTAATAAGGCACCAGGCGAGGATGGCATACAAGCGATTGTACTAAAGAAACTCCCTGACATAGCCCTTGAGAATTTAGCACCTTGTGTAAATGCAATGCTCAAGTTAGAATATTTTCCGACCATATGGAAGGCAGCGAATGTAACTGTTTTCCACAAACCAGGTAAAAAGAAGAAACTGCCACAAAATTACAGGCCGATCAGCCTACTCAACACACTATCGAAAGTAGCTGAATATATTATCCTAAGACGGATTAATTCCAATCGGGAAAGTAGTAACGTACTACAAGAGGAGCAATTTGGCTTTCGACAAAAACACTCTACTCAACATCAGCTTGTACGAGTAACGGAATACATTACGAATGCTTTTAAATTCAAAGTTTAAGTTGTCGCAGTATTCCTATACATCGAAGAAGCCTTTGAGAGTGTATTTCATGCAGGCTTAATATATAAAATATACGAAAAAAAGCTCTTTGAATGATATGTCAAATTGATAAGCAGCTACTTACACCACATAGTTTTCACTGTATCATGCGAGGATTCTAAACCTGGCATAAAGACTATATGCACAGGGGTGCCCCAGGGCATTATACTAGGCCCAGTAGTATTTAATATATATATCGGTGACCTACCGAAAACAGATCACAGACTGGTGCAAATTGGTTGCTATGCGGACACAGTTATTTTCAGTAGCTCCTACAACTTAGAACTAGCAGCCCAAAGGCTACAAAATACCCTTAATGACTTCCAAACATACTACACAAAATGGCGGATAAAAGTTAATGTACGAAAAATTGAAGCGATTGTCTTCACCCGCAGAATATTACCCAAGGCGGATGATCGCCCCGAAATAACTCCAGCGAGCATATCCCTCATAAATATGTAGTGAAATATCCGGGCGTCCATATGGATCGCAAGGTGACTTGGAAGGCGCATATATAAGCGTAATGTGCCAGTGCCCAAGCCAGGCTATCCACACTTTACTCAATACTAAATCCACGAAGTGCTTTAACCCGAAATAAGGCAGTATTACTATATACAATGTTTTACGCCCAGTCATAACATATGCTGCACCACCTGAGCACACATAGCAAAAATGCATATAAGGCACCTTCAAATAATTCAAAATAAATGCCTACCCTTTCGGAATGTCACCAGTCGCTTGCCCGCCACTCTGCTGGCCATTAACACAGCAGTGGTGGGGACACTTCGCGCCCAACTACATTGTTAAAAACATCCAGCATCATAGAGGACTACAGAACACTGCTATACCACACCAAAAACAAGCCACAATGTAGTCGATCCACTACCATCTTGGGACATTGCCAGAGATCATGTTGAGCAGCCATTTTGCATACCACATTCCACCAACCCCTGTAAGGAGCATTACCACCATAGTGATGCAGTGACTGAGCACACACATTACTTGCAAGAACTATCTCCACACACAAAATGCGTAAACAAGGACATGCAGAAAACAACAAACCAGAAAATGTGTGAGAAAACATGTAAAACATGACCGTGAGGACAGAGATGATCCAGTGTGTGATGTCTAGTGCAGTATAACACATACACTGTATATTAGCAGCAGAAGTCAGGGTAAGCGGACTAGGAATTTTTATTTACCCCGGGTGTACAGAATTCTTCTGTTCCACAACACCTGTACGATGTGGGTCCTATCAAATGCACACAGCTGCAGTCCAACTACACTGCGATATGGGCTCCGAATTGTACATGTGTAATCGGACAAGGGAGGCGGAGCTGGACTTAATGTGGTTTCTGGATAAACAGACTTTCCCGTCACAACAGAGACTGTCGTACAGGTGTCGACCATGATGTGGTATCCAGAAGAAATAAAACCATAAACTGAGCTCTGCTCCGAGACACCAAGCACCCATATGCCACGTCCAAACATGATCACAAAATCGGCCGCCCACCAGTGCCGCGACCATTCATGACATACTGGTACTGCCAGATAATAAAGATACACCAGATGTCCATTCCCCAATGACGAGCATCGTGACATTACCTCCAGACACGCCTACCTAACTGGATGCCAAGTGCTCACTGCCCAAGACTGATGTGCAGGCCAAAGGACCCACCAGAAATACCATCCCAAACAGAGATGGCAAGTGAACTAGCAGAGACATCACCACCGGCTGCCCGTACCCTGGCCATGCTGTTCATGTTTACATCACTGCCAAAGTGTGGGTACAGCAGGTGGAAGAGGCTCTTTGGCAGACACCACCACTTTAGTCACCAGATGCAGGGATGTCAGATGCATCTAGTCAAATGCTGTCAGATGCTGCCCAGGGCATTCTGATGCCACTGCCTAACACTGCTCAGGGCATCCCAATGCTGAATGCTCACCCCCAAAGCAAACACAGGAGCAGGAGAAGCGGGAGAGACACAAGACCCATAATAACCTTCAGGATACAGTGCAGGCCGAACAATGAGACACACATGGACCTCCCTTGTGCATACACAGATACCCATGCCAGATGCTGGTATGACCTGAACCCGAGGCAACACCTTCACACCCATCTGTGGGTGAGTTGACACCCACCAGTGCAGAGTAGCACAAGGAGGTTCCCCGTGCACATGAGACACCAATGCCACCCAATGCCTCGCCTGATGGCCTTCCATAAATACACCAGGCATCACCCTGGGTAACACTAGACCTGCAGATCTTCCACCTAGCTGTTGACATTCCATGGGTCTGCCCACATGATGCAGAGCAAAATACACTGTCTTCACTGCTGACATGACATGGTGATGACTTACAACTGCTATCTCTGGTGCCACCAGGGATGCCTCCACCATCCTGGGCACCTAGGTGTCCATCTGCACTTCCAGATGTGCACTCCTGAGATTCCTACCAACACATGACAGCCTCGACTATGGTCTGGGATTTAACCACCACTGGATGCATCAGCGCTGTCAGCCGGCACGACAGTTTGGGTCTGCATGGATAACTGTCAGAGCTGTGGGCTCCCTGGGCACCAACCACATGCCCTCTAATGTCCCAATGTTGTCCCACCCCTATCCTGCACCCCTGTTGCCAGGTAGTTATCGTCCGGCCACCCACATCCCCTCACATAGAGTACCTGTCCCTCTGAAACTATGCTGACACTGGGGTCCTGCAGCTGTTCTGATATCCGCGCACTTAGTGTTCCGATGCCTCGCCGATGCTTCAGCGCTGCTGCTGTCCATCGCCTGCATCATGTCGAAGTTGCAACATTGTCTACCACTTCAGTTACCATCCCATACCTGCCCGGCTGTCTCTCATCATGCCTGAGTGCTGTGCAGTTCTGGAGGGTGATGCACTGCCTGAAAGAGCCCACTAGTTATTTACATTCCACTAGTGTTGTCAGAGCCTCATGCATTTATTGCCTGACATCAATTGTCAGTGTGTCATCCTTTAGAGCTGTTTACTTCGTTTCAAGTTACGTATTTGTTACATTCATGAGCCGTGTTTAATTGTGTACAGCATGTCTAATGCCACATGATAATTTTGCTCATGAGCAGTGTCTTATATATTTTTTTCCACACCACGAAATAACAATACATGCGTGGATAGTGTGTTCACTTCTGAACTAGTTTGGTTTTCGCCCACAGCATCTATGCAGATATTTCAGGAAGTGTCTTGTGTATAAAATTTTATTACAAAAGAACACAAATTTGTGTGCTGAATGTGTGTGAGTTCCCATAAGACTTCACAGCTACCAACACAGACAAACCAGCACACCCCCTGCTGCCACAGTCAACCAATCAGACACCATCCATCACGTTTCCAGAAATGCACAGTCCAGCCAGCGAGTCTCACCTGTGGGCCATGTGCAAGAATATCTGGGAAGGCGGGGGAGAATTCCAGGATCTAAACACCAGCTGAGCCACAAGCTGGGGGCATTACAGAGCAGTTCCCCCCTCACCATCCTAAGAAATAACCTAACATATATACGAGGTATGTTAAAAAAATGTGACTTTGCCAATTTCGAGGGCTACGTACATTCGATTATCGATTGTTTTTGTTTTTATGTTGGTACACATGCCCCAACATATGTTGACATTATCAGCCATTTTGCATTGTTAGTTTGTTTGTGACAGATATAAAGGTTAGACGTGTTTTGGTGTGCTTGGCGATTTTTTGCTGTCGCAAACAATGGATCAAATAATCTGTATTAACAACACTGTAATCATGCCTCAGCCACCGTATTCACTGGATGTGGCCCCATGTGACTTGTTCCTGTTCCCAAAACTGAAGACCCGTGAAAGGATGGAGGTTTGCAACCATTGAGGAGATAAAGACCTGGGAGACTTCAATACCATACCAAAATGTGCATATCATAAGTGCTTGGAAGATTGGCAAAAAGTGCTGGCACAAGTGCATTATATCTGAGGGGGATTACTTTGAAGGGGACAAAATAGATATTGATGAATACATAAATATTTATCGAGACAAAGTCACAAAATAACAAGTCACCTTATTTTTTAAACACACCTCGTACACTACGCCAATGAGGAATGCAATCGACCAGCAAAGTGCATGAAGTATAGTGTGTATACGAGTGCAGAGCAATGGCAAGCGACCAGAACACATCACCCTACCTGTCAACTACCATTGGAGCAGAAGTCACACCACTAGGAATATGACAGGTACCACCGATACAAACATAGCGTCCCTCCCAACAACTAGGTGAGTTTTATATTCTAACAAAACCCAGCCAATGTAAATCAAGGAAACCAATACAGAATTGTGTCAGGTAATACTTGTAGAAGTGCGGGGAATAGTCGTAGTACTGAGCAGTTTTTTAAAATCATAACTCATGAGAAAGAGACAAACTAATGCAGAGTACCTGATTTTCCACTGGATGCATAATTGTTCCCAGAACTACATGTCCCACCCCCGAAGGTTTAGAAAGAACACTCGAGAAAGCCTTAATGTCTCAATGGCAGTGTAGCAAAGCACATAGGAATTTGTATTTTAATATTAAGAGGGTTGTCCTTTTTTGTTTTCTATGACGGTTTCGCATACTCCCACATGCATTCAGTGAGCACGAGCTGCCTTCCGTGTCACCCATGATTTAATATCGTCTAATGCTTTGCCAGGGTAAGTCGCGTATCGCAGCGAGAAGCCTTCATCACTTGTTTGAAGCACCTTTATTGGAACCTTGTTTGCTTTGCTTTGACTCTCATTTTTACCTCGACACACTCCCGTGTATCTCTGTAGAAGTCAGCATTAATATTATATTTACAGGCATGGCGACTCCACCGGTTTTGCAATTACCTCCACCATGTGGCAGGCCACCTCAACTTAGTTTTTCTAGTGTTTTAAATGTAATTGTAACTCTGTTTATTCAGGAATTCAAAATGAATGGGCGTCAGTGTTTTAAGTTTAATATGTGTGTGCATGCCCCCACAGTGCAATATTTGTGGAAGTAAATTACAGTTTCATTGAACCTCATATTTTTCTATCCATTGTGTTTAAATTTGCTAGGCAGCACTGCGCATAGTGCGAGGGCAAAGGCATTCTCTATGGCAGGAACAGTGGAGGAAGTTAGTTCTATACAGCATTGTGTATACTGTATGCAATCACATGTCTATTAATGTAATGCAGTCGAGGCAAATTGGCCATGCTAACCATCCGCTTTGAGAACTCATCTCTCTGCCCTGGCTGCGATACACTAGGTGGCGTTCACTACTTCAACTCAGTGACACCGTGGTTATGGTGACAATAAAATGGTAACAGTTAACTCCAATTAAAATAGACTTATGTGTTAACTATTTGCTCGACCACTACAACTCTTGGATTATTATTCATGCTATGCACACCTGTGTTAATGTCTGCTTAACTGAGTGAGTGTTTTAAAACATAATTTGTCGAGGACAAATCTGTGAACATCAACGGTCCATTGTTTAACTTGTGTTACCATGTTTGTTTTGTAATTCATGCATGGGAATAAAAGGTATAACATAATATCTCAAGTGTTACCTACTTATTTACATTGGTGGAAAATGAAAAATGAACACTCGCACGCAATGGTCCCACACAAATGGAGATTGTATTGAATAATTATACAGGTTGTACACCGTATATCATGATCATAGGGCCATACACCTATGGACAGAGGCTACAGTGTGTCTTGAACATCAGTATTGTGTGTAGCTGCCTTTAGCGACGATGCAGTCTTGCAGTCGTGCGTAGAGACGCTCATAAATGTGTCGCATGTCATCTTGGGGAATAGTGTTCCATGCTAATTCCACCTGTTGTTGCAATTGGTAGAGGTTTGTTGCCGGTATTGCAGACATGTTCTATGGGGGACAGGTAGGGTGATCGTGTTGACCAGGGGAGTTGATGAACACCTTCGAGAGCACATTGAATAACATGAGACATATGCACATGGGCATTGTCCTGCTGGAAAAGGACATCTCCTCGGCGTTGTAGGAATGGCAACAAATTGCTTTCCTGGTCGATGCCGCACACGCAATCTACCGTCACTGGTGCCAAGGCAGAATCTGCTCTCATCACAAACGCAACTCCGCACCATTCATCCCTCCAGTTGCATCGTTCGCGACACCATCTGAGGCAGGCTGCATGGTGATGAGGTGTGTGAGGAAACCTGACTAGCGTCACCCTTGATCGTAGCACATCATCCAGCAATTGGTTGGTGATGTTCCTACCTGACACCCTAGGTGCAACAGTGGCCCTAATCTGTGTGGCGGTCACCATGCGATAGGCAATGGCTGCTCGTCTGATTAGACAGTCCAGGCGGGAATCTGTGTCAATGATGCACAGCAGACACTTCACGTCCTATGCATTGGGCAATTCTTCGGAAGGTCCAAAGGCCCACAATACGACCTTGTTCAAAGTCTATTAATTGCACAAAGTGTGTTTGTCTATGCACCATCGTGGTATGTATACAATGCTTACTACACACAGGCAGATGCTTGAAACCACAGATTGTACGTTTACCGAGTCAACTACAGTTGTATTGGGCTCAGTGGTGTTATGTCTAGTACGCGGTTCCTACTCTGTCCACAGCACTGCACTATTAATCATTGCATGTACTGCCCTCTATAAGTGCCCCATGCACATATGGTGCTTCTTTGTCACTGCTTTAATGGTGTTCATTTTTCATTTTCCACCAATGGAATTTAAATGGACTAGACAATGCTGTGCAGTGGCATGAGCGTAGAGGTGTGCTCCAAGCCTCAGTAATAGCAGAACTCAGATAGTAAAAAGGTCCTTCATTGCCATGCAAGCTAACAATCAGTAACAAAAAAGGGGGGAGGGACAGCCACGCCTAACCGAGATCCCAAGAATTTGTCCTCTCTCAACCCAGCTGGGATACAGCTGGGTGGCACCCATCACAAACATTCATGTTTTACGCTCGATGCTCGCTCCTTGGCATCTCACTGGTTGCCTTCCATTCTGCCTACGCTAGCATGACTATGGGGATGGAGACGTCACTGTGGCAAAATATTTGCCCATAAAGATAGTAAACAATTTTGCAGTATTGCCCTTTCTTAGTTTTTCCTTATTTATGGGCTTTCACAAAATTTTATAATACGACTATCCTCTGTAGCATTAATTTATGTCCTACATGTTCTTAAGCAGTTCATATAAATTGATAAACTACGCTGTGTGGACCGCATGGACTTGGTAAGAACAGCACCCCTAACCCTAAGTTTTAAACTAAAGCTTTCAGTATCTAAAAAGGCATGATAAAGGGAGGAGTTGTCCACAACATGTGCAGGAGGTCAGAAAATAAGAAGGTTCTGAAAACTGACACAAAGTGAAGGCCTCCTGCAGAACACACATGTCCTCCCCCGCCTGAGCTCCAACAGAACTGAATGAGCATGGTGGACTAGGCTAACACAACAGCTTGGCTATACCATTTATTTGTGATGATCATTAAAACTAATAAAAGAATACAAAAACACTTTTACGCACATTTACTAATAAAAAAAAACAATGCTTTACTTAATGCACCTTTTGCAAATGCAAATTATATTTTAATTGGCAGTTTTCATGATGTCACTATTTCCTATATTACTTTATAATTACTTTATTGCATTAAAAAACTAGACACTCAAACAAAATATAAGCACTGAAAAAGATTAAAATATATATTTTGATTCATTTTTATCAAGCAATAAGGTGTGTCTGCTGAACAGAAGAGCCAAAACTGCTAGTCAGTTCACGGCCCCTACAAGCACATGTTAGATACAAGATAAACTCTATGCAACTCTCCAACACAACTTATTTTACACTCGCTGTTAGATTTTAATGTGGATGCTGCCCACGATAGTTTTGATTTTGAATGTTTCATTTAAAACTTCACTTGTGTGAATCACCACTTATACAGCACAAAATGGCCAACAACCACCTGCTCAATTACATTGACCCATGATACACACTACACTCACTTTCCTAAAAATTCATTGTGCAGGATTCAAACAGAAACTCGCCACATGGTAGAAGTGGAGGGTCTGTTTGGCTCGGCGATGTTTGCCACTTTTTTCCTCCATGGCTATCATCCCATACTGGCTGGGTCCTGCTCCACACACTGGGTGTTGCCCATTAGCAGAGTGTCCCACATTAGTGGGTCATGATCATTTTTGCACTAGTCAGGTTCAGGCTCTCAAAGTTATGGGAGGAGTTATGAACACAAACTATAAAGAGCTTCTAAGGAAGTTGTTTGAAATGGGTTATATATGTAATTTAACTCACTAGACCAAGATATGATAGTATTTATAATTTCACAGTCAAACTGTATGATAATACACAGATTGTGGTTTGAAGTACTTTTGCAAAATAAGTCAAACATTCTTACTTGTTTACCTTTCATGTTATCAGTATTAGCTATTGGTAATACTAGCAATAAAATATTGTCTCTTATCAGTACTGGGAAAATATGTACTGACTCAGCACTAGTTCAAATATAACAAAATAATCAGAAGTAATAAGGAGAGAATGATAGAATGAATAAGGGTTTGGTTAATATTTAAAAGAGAAGTCCTGAGCACCAGTGAGGATGGAATGATATAAAGATGGAGCAGTGGAAGAATGCAAGGGTAAGGTAAATAGAAGTACCCCAAGAAAGCTTGCCTGCCAACTGCAATGTCAGCCACATTTCCCACATGCAAAAATCCAGGTGACCTCGCTGGGAATAGAACCCGGTTTGCCTTGGTGGGAGGCAAGCAGTCTGACTACTAAACCACCATGGACTCGAGTGAATAAATGGGGGAAAGAGACAGTGGGAGATGGGAGAAAGAGAGACACATATGATTTTGCCAAAATTAAAGGCACTTCTAGGTTCATATAATACTTTATCAAGAAACACAAACTAGATCATTACAATGTTAACAGTACATCTTCCAAGTTTCTCAAATATTTTTTGGAAACATAACTTCTTTCAGCCAAATTAGGAATTTATAAACACATTTTCATGTGGACTTCTTTCATTATGGATGGAAAAGGAACCTTCCTAATAACCTGTATTTAAGACAAGTACATTCTGCAGTGCGATCAAAATAATCGGGACAAACATACCTGTAACTTGGACAACACTAAGAAAGTACTGGTCAATTAATAATACAAATATTTTATTTCAACACTTTAAATTATGAATCAATTCCAGCAAAGAACAATATAATTGAACTGGTAAGTTTCATAGTTGTAAACTCATTTATCAGAAAACATATGATTTATTCCACAATACATACATTAATGTTCAGTCAGGCATACATGAAAACTGGAGTTTCATAGTTGTAAATTCATTTATCAGAAAACATATGATTTATTCCACAATACATACATTAATGTTCAGTCAGGCATACATGAAAACTGGATTTTTAAAGTATTATTGTTTTGTTTCAGTGGAAAAATAAGATACACTACTATTCTGAGACTAATTCATGGGGTACAAAGTACAAAATATATTTTCATTTTTACAATGTAGTCTCACTACATATTTCAGAAACTCTGTACACAAGTTTTTTATTTCACATTCTATTAAGTTTATACAATATCACAAGACAATATAACAAACTTTTTATTTTATAAAACAATGAGACCAAAAAGAACAAACTCTGATAATATGAAATTGTCAACACTAAGGAGATGGTTGTTGATGACCATAACCAGTTGAGAATTTTGCTGCTGTTCCACCTGAAGTCTTATTACTTTGTAAGGTTAGTGATGGTTCTGGTAGTCCCAATATTCTTGGCAAAGAAGTTATGGACACATTAGAGTCACTTACTCTTAGGAAATTTCCTCTGTTTTTGCCTTCTTCAATATCTTTTTCAAGACATGCATTGTTTAAGGAAGACACATCTTCTAAAAAAGTAAGAACTCGTTGAGGCTGATTTTTAGGATCATCTGAGATAAGAATTTCTTGACCACAGTAGAAAGCACAATTTTCTTGAGCAGCACTAGTGGACTTCTTGTAGCTACCAGCACTGCACTGCGAGTCTGCAATTGACCTACCATCACCTTCATCTCGACGACTTAACTCACTGCACGGTGATCCCCCACTGTGATGTTTACCTTCATTTTCTGAGAGATCTGGTACATTTTGCTGGAAATGATGTAGCATTGATGATGAAAGCCACTGTTGGCTGATACCAGATTTACAGTGTTCAGAGCTCTGACCTGTTAAAGCTTCTTCATCTGGTAAGAGCCCAAGTGTTTCAAGTCCAGGCATTAGCAAAGTATCATTTGCTGTGCCATCAGAGTCATGAAGCTGACAATCTTTAATGTTACTTCCTTGTGATGAATTTGCATTGGGCAGCAACAGTTTTGAAAGTGGTGGTGCAAGACCCAACCCGATGCTTCTTTCATGGTAAACATCTGAAATGGTGGGTGTAAGTTCTCTATTTAAGCGGCGTAACTGAGTTGCAATTATCTGGTCTTGAATACTGTTCCCTCCACCACTTGCAATGCCAGACACCAAGGATGAATTAGAGTTGCCAGAAGTAATATCTTCAGATGCTTCCTCAAATCCTTTAGATACTGGACCCAAACTATTTTCAACAAGACCTTCATTTCCCTCCATGGGTAAATAATGGAGACGAGAATTTGACTCTTTAACACCACTATTTTGTAAAATTGTGTCTATATTTATGGATTTCCTTGCAAGCGGTGCTCCAATGGTACACAACTCAGTTCGAACACTTAACCTATCCATCACTGATGACTGTAAAGCGGTGCTATTATTTGAAGTGGTCAGTTTTAATGTTGAATTATGATAATTGGATGGTGGTCTTTTTGTTGCACTATAAACCAATTCAGCAGGACCTCCGAAATCTGAATCTGAACTATGAGATTCAAATGCAGCATTAAGGTTATTAACAGGAGTATATAGGGAAGATGGAGGAAGTGGATGAAGAGAATCAACCATAGGGGGTGCATGAACCTGTCTGGGTGGAGGTAGAGGAGGTAGTGGATGATTTACATGAGACTGAATTATTGCAGTTCTGCGAAGTACAGTCGCATGTCCATTTCCTTCCCAGTCAGTTGCAGAACTTGCACTGCTTGATGAGTCTGGACGATGATGGAAAACAGCATGGTGTTGTGATATGACTGGTCCATCACCAGTTGGTGTGTTATCAAAGCCTGATGTGTACAAGTTGCGAATGCGAGTCTGATGAGCAAGTGTCAGTGTAGTTAAACATGGTGAAGTATCTTGTTGCAGAACAACAGGTGGGCTGGGAGTGAATGCAGCATCACTTTCACCTCCTCCTCCTGGACGACCTACCACTGTGCATACCTTTCCTCCTGACACACTACTGCTACATCCAGAATTCACTTTTGCTGGGATAGAGCTTGATAAATTCTCAGTTGCGCAAGCAGTCCGCCCATCAGGTTCACCACGTCGCCGTACATAACTGGTGAATGCTCCTCCAGAGCCTCTGTGACCAGGCAACAATAAAGGAGGTGCTGGCCGAGAAGATATAAATGGCAGTGGTGGATGTGTCGAGGACAAAACTGGAGGTGATCTGGAATGAAGTCTTCCTGTACCATCATCATTTCCATCCAGAGAACTCAAGCTTTCCAGTGAACTTGAGGAATCCAGGCTTAAACTCTTTGGAGCTTCTTGAGTATCTAAAATAAAAATTTCAATTGATTAATTTTAACAATTTGCTTTCAGAAATGTGTGTATTTTATATACTACACTTGTTAATTTTATTAATGTCACTAGCAATCATTCTTTGCATACAAATTCAGCACAAAAATCTTTATTTACATTACTTGCTAACAAAACATGCTGGTTCCTATTAAATTCTGGGGATAGTTGTTTGAAAAGTTTATAATGACCTATGTTCCCTTAAAACTGCCATACAAACTACATGAAAAGTTGCAATCAAAATTAATTTGTAATAACACAGGCCAGACTAACACACAGCAGTAAAATATATACTAAAAAAAGGATAAAATTATATTAGAGATACAGGCAACAGAGCATAAAATATCAAGAAATTTTACAGGGCTACTCTCTTCACAGAATGTAACACTCAGTTTCAAATTTATGTTTTAAATCAGTAACGGCAATTGTACAAGAATAACAAGATTAATAATTCACATATATAAAATGCATTTAAGAGTGTGATGTGAACCACGTGCCCATGAGTGCTCCAGTGACTGTTTATGCCTCAGTTACCGACAGCCCAGCTCGTAGACACAGTGCCTTTTTGACCAGTCAACCACAAACACAACAGAAAGGCCGACGAGGATGGAATACACCAGCCCTCGTCTTCATCAATTATGTGACCCAAGTGGCCATATTGGTTTTTTCACGTAAGATGTAACACTTGGGGCCGAATAACAAGTGGCCGAGCAGTGTCCCCCTGATTGCCACAACTGCCAGGCCAACCACACATTGGAGGGAATGTCAGGGCAACTCGCGCCACAACGCCTGGCATCTCGTCCCGTGACATGCTACCTGTGCTAGTGGATGGGAGAAGTGTGCTACAGATATAAACGCTACATTTAATTGCTACGAAATAAATTAGGTACACCCCACAGGAGATTAGAACCCCCTATACTAATAACATTCAGTATAATTCTTTTACTATTTTCATATTCAGGCATAACTACCCACATCCCTTTGGGGAGATTGGATTCGCCCAGCAAGAAAACTTGGACTCCCACAGCGGCGAACCTCCTTGGGCGAAAAGCAAAACATAATTATTTTTCATTATTACTAATTATGTAAAATCTTTAATTGGTAATCAAATGTGCATATGTTTCTTATTTCAGTGGACTGCGAAAAATGGCTTAATCTTTAGTTAAATATTTCAATTAAGAGGAGTGCCATACCAATACACATCATTATTACTGACACAATAACATTTAATTAAAGTTGTGTATGTCACCAACACATATTAATTCAATCCAATGTTTCATAATGTAATTGGTTTTTTCATTTTTTCATTTTTCTTGCCCAAGCAGACAGCATTTTATCAGTCAAGATTCAGCATCTGGGCCAAGTGGCAGTGGGGGAGCATCGCACCTGGTGACCCCCTCGGCACATTCACCTTTAGGCTGTTATCACTTTTGAACTTCAATAGACTTGACTTCCGGAACATTTTTGAGAATTTACTCCCGATGCGTTTGTCAAAAATCCTACGATTACAACTCATGGGAGTGTTAATTAATTCTAGGCAGAACGGGTTAAGTACTATTTATTTTGTCCTATATATTGAGTGTTAGTGAACCTATAAACAAATGGTATGATAAATGCATGGTNGGGGGGTTTACACAGTGTCCCATAATCATTAACCTTTTTTCTTCTAACCGAATTATACACATATGCAAAAAGGAACTAAAATATTTATTAAGAAATCCGCGGATCTTTTTCGTAGGACAGGATGGCATATTGTGCATTCATGGAAATTAATATTATTTACTACAACCTTGCATGTTAACCGTCAGCGCATGCATATTCAAGACACGAAAGCTGAAATCTAGAAGTCTGGCCACATAAATCCTAATATTTTATAGACAAAAAAATTGTTTCCATGTTAGAGCATATCACTGTAAAATATTGTATAGTCTTACACAAAGCTTTATAAAATATTTTAACACTTGTGACGTGTTATAGTACCTTAGGCCTATGTTGACAGCGACTTATATTGTATTTATTCAGCCGCAAATACGACTCGCAATATGTACCTATACCTTACAACTTTTCTCAGTGTATGAGTGGTGACATCCTCTTTGTTAAACAGAGTAACATTTATCAAATTTCGGTAATGAACGTTCCTTCATACAGCCTGATATAAAGAGTATCATTGGTTCTACCAGGAAAAAGTAAACATTTCTAAAACATACTGATGTCTATTCCTGTTGCACAATTGGGTTTGGTTTCAAAGATGAAAATCAATGAACAACGTACTGCGTGTTCGGTAATGTCAGCATTAACCATTCACATGTGATAATGTAGAAACTTCAACAAATCATATAATACGGAAGAAAGAAACTTTTATGCCTTTGAATATTACATAAGTTGATCAAAGGTATTCTTGTTACAGGAACTTTCTAAATATTGCTGATCTTCTGTTGAGATGTTGCTCTTCTCTGAGATCTGAGACTTCAGTCCAGAACTTAGCATGCTGCACAACCATTATTTCATTGTCTGACTTTGCACCAATTTTCTACTTAGGCTATCAGTGGGCCTAGCAATGAGCCCATGTGCTTTCATGTAATTATTTATGAGTATTTGTGAACTGTGCCAAGAAAGCAATTAGTAAACAAGTCTTAATCCTACTTCAGTCTATTCTTTGGTACGTAACCGTCCCGGGTATTTAGGGTGCTGCACCCACTTGCAACACAATTTAAGGTAACATAGTTCTATGGCGTGTGAAATGGCCACAACACTCTCACCGACAGGTTTGTAATTAATGGTGATGTAATATTCATTTAGGCAGGTAGACACAAAATGGATTACTTGTACCATCTACATCTACAGATACAGCAACAACTTCATCTAACCAAGGACCACCAGGGACCCACATGCTATTGTACGAACGACCCTCATTAACTCATGCTTTTGAGTTATGGTGCAGGACAGTCTAAACAATTTACACCCCTTTACACAAGGTGAGATAGGGGCATCCATTTCATCCCTGGGGCTCCTCGTCATGTCAAAATTGTTTTTCCAACTTGTGGGGCGATTTTTAGCAATTCTCCTGTCGTAAAATGACTGTTTGCAACTTGTGGAGTCTATTACAGATAGTGCACTTCTGTGCTTGTGATTTTTCAAGGCTGTGTAGGAAAAGCGTAACATCCCTTGTCTTGTTATGTGATATAAATTCAGAGTAAATTTTATCATCATATGTCCATTTTGTATATTACGATGTCTCAGAATAAATTTTGTCAGTTTCGTGTATTTTCCGTAATTTGTTTATATAAATCTTATGTCATGAGATATTTCAGGGTAAATTTTGTCATTTGATGAAACATTTTATATATGTCTGCCTAAGTATGTGTGTCGTACAACAGCCTTCTATAAAGAAATAGAACATTACGGAAATTCTAACCTGCCAAATACATTTTTTGATGACATTTTGCCATTGTGCTAAACCACAAGTGTTACAAAGGAGAACCTGCCAAAAATACACCTTTTGGAACAGTTGGATGAGCTAGACAGCACAGCAACAACCTCCCTTCACCACATTCCGAAGTGTTTGGGCAATGGAGAGACCAACTGGCCAGACACAAGTGTGCATGGTGACAACGTTCCCATCAACCAAACCAGTTCCCTCCCCTACGCATGCACGAGGAGAGTCTGCCGTGCTTCAGGTGGGTTCAGCAACCATGATGTCAACAGTTGTCACAATGACAGCCTGGGTCCTGAACCACATGTGCCGTGATGACTGGGGCAAAACAAACACGAAATGGTGTAAAACTAATGAAAAATAGCAAACACTAGGCCTAAAGTGTGTATGGCCCCTCAGGGTCCAACCCATTCCACGACACCATATATCTGTACTGCGAATCAAAGAACGTTCTACATCTCTAGGATGACATCCACTGGTCGAACCACGAACATGACGGACAAGTGTGCCGACAAGGCAACACCACTGTGCATCGACTGCACCAGACTGCAAACAGTTCGGGGCACTGTCTGCCCAGAACACAGCATCGCACAATGGTAGTGGAGCATGCCGTACCATTAGAACATGGGTAACCTATCCATGGTCCTCCATGTGGTTACCAGCCACACCAGTGCATCATAATAATGGAGTAGATATAGGAGAGGTTAGCTGAGGGTGTGCGTGAAACCACATGCAGCAAATACAACAGTACCATCACACGAGAACCTAAAAAAGACAGTGCATGATGCTTTTGCGTGGATTTTCGACCTATCAACCTAAAAACTAAAAGCATGCCGCCACCATACATTAGCATCAGAGATGCAATCCATATGCTAAGCCAAGCTGAAATAATGACATCATTATACCTCCTTAGCAGGTAATGGCAGGGCCCCAGTTAAGATAGGATTGAGCGAAAACAGCTTTCATTGTCCCAGATGGATGCAGATTCAGTTTTGCATGATGCCTTTCAGGCTTAAGTGAGTGCTGTCAATGTTCTAGGCCATGATGGTCCATGTACTCGACGGGTACATAGGCAACTTTGCTCATGCATATCTGACGACATTGTGATGTGGTCGAAGACGTGGGAGGACAACATTCAACATTTGTCATTGTTCCTGGAACACCTAGTTATCAACATGCTGACATGCACCAACTGGAAATGTGATACTGACTAAACCTGCATCCTGCTTCTTGACCACCTGACAGACAACCATGGGAGCTGATCCAAACATGAACAGCCATCGCCCATTGATAATTATGCTGTGTCCCGCATATGTAAATAGTCATGCAAGTGGTTCAGCCTGGTGAATTGGCTTAGGGAGTATATCCGCAACTTTTCAGTAGTCACAGCACCACTAACCGATATGTTGCCCCCTAACCGTGAATACCAATGGACGTACGAACACGATGCATGCTTTACTGAACTCAAGTGTAAGTTCCAAGAGTGTCTTAATTGTCTTGCATGCCATGACCCAAGTAAACATCTTTACTTGCAAAGAGACATGAGTGAGAAAGGCTTAGGAGCCATCTTGTTTCAACTCTGAGATAATCAGGAGCATCATATACTTGATTTTAGTTGTCCAGAGTTTGGGCAATGGAATGTAGGTGCAACGTTAACGAATGTGAATGTCTGGCCTTAGTGTGGGCAGTCAAAAGGTACAGGGCATACTTAGAGTACCAGTATATTACATTTTGAACAGATAACTGCTGCTTGGTGTGGCTGCATTCCATGAGAGAGAGATGCAGCAAGCTAGCGCGTTGGGCCTACTGCTTCAATTGTATGATTTTGAAGTACGGCATGTTCCTGGGGCAGAAAATAAATTGGCAGATGAGCTATCACACACGCCTGGTGAAAAAGTAATGGTCAACAAAGATGAGTGGGATGACCTACTTCCCCCTACATCAGTTGACTGTTGAAAACCTGGCGAATGTGCAGCAACCTGCAACACAATCAAGATGCAGGCAGGGCTTAAACTGAGGCTGGATGAACTCCATGTGCATGTAGAGGAGGCCCAATAATAGTGACCTGAAACACAACACCAACAACCAGAAAGTGAGAAAAATGAGGGAGAATAGAGGTGGGTAGAAAAAACCTATTTGGAGACCTGTCTCCGCCAGCAGGATGTGCCGTCGTTGTTGTTTGTGCCAAAATATGTGTGGCTATTTGTGCTGCATCATGCAAAAGCCAGCTAGTTCACACGACACCCAGAAACATTGCGAATAAACAGGAATATGCCAGCTAATTTTCATTGGGCAGTAGCCATCAGACAGTACGTATGTAAGTGTTTCAAAAGTCGCTGTACAGATGTAACAGCACAACAACCTCGGGTGCAAACTAAGCCTTTAGAACCATCTCTCTCGACTACGCACAACAACAGGCAAGCAATTCATTGCAGTGGTGAGCGACTCATTTTCGAGATGGACAGAAGCATATCCCATCTCTAGTGCATGAGCATGAACATAGATAATGTGTTATAAACAGAGTCCTATCCTTGTGGGGGGGGGAGGGGGTACCCACAGGTGTTGTTGACACACAAAGGCACAAAGTTCATGGGTAAGCAGTGATGTGAACTGTGCATGAAGTGGGAGGTGGTACATCACATGATAGCCGTATATCATCCAACCCAACCAAGTATCAAAACCAGGACATGACGATGCAGTTGTGCTTGCGGGTTGGTAAGAACCACCTGGACTCTGCCGAACATCTGCCAGCTTGTTTACCATTAGACGTTATGTCAACGCCGCCACAGGCAAGTCACCAGCTGTCATACTGCAGGGCCATGAGCTGCCTCTGCTAGGGAGTTCACTTGTCCATGGGCAGAGAGCACAAGCAAAGTGGAGGACAGCGCAGCCCAGCAGCAGCTGCGAGAAATTTCCCCCCAGTTCATTCGGGAAAAACAAGCATGCTACATTGTGAAGTGGGTGCCAACGACCACTTGCCCACCCGGCAGTTACCAGCATGGACAGTTCATATACATAAGAGAAAACCACCTGTCCAACAGTGCCAAGAATTACAGTGTGGGATTCGTGCCAAAATGAAATGGACCATGCAGCCTAATGAACACGCTCAGCTATATCACCTACTTAGTTAAAGTAAATAGCAAAGGGAGAGTGGCAGTAAACAGGGATTACTAACACCTAATGATCGAAGAGGCCGGCATCAAAATGCCCAGCACCTTGATGCACAGTCAAGTGGGCGTACAGTCACCTGAGAAATGTGCAGCTACACCAACCACCCCAAGTGGCGAATCAGGAGCCTTGAGACCTGATACTGATAGGAGCACCCTCCAGCACGTATTTTTGCCTGTGATCCCCATACTGGACATAGTGGAAACTAGTGACAGCCCAGAAGAGCTGCCACAAACAGCAACCAGCACAACTGTAACAGCGGTCACTGCAGACCCGACTGGGCCAGCCTGCAGGATCACGATGCTTCAGGTCGTAATGCCCAACTCCAAAGATGTTGTCAATGGCGAGCTGTCAGGGACACCTGTGGGCAGTATCTTTCCACAGGTAAGGCCCCCCACCAAGCTGCACAGCGACCCCCTCAAGGTGTCATTCAGCAACTGACTCTGAGTCATGGACAGCCCAACATAGTGACAGGGAGAGTGTCAGGCCTAAGCAGCCTGACAGCAGGGTGCCCTCCTCTCCCCTCAAGATCATGGCAGACACATCGGCACCCACATTCCTGTAGAAACAGCAGAGATGAGACAGCATTGGCGCGGGACTGTACCACTCCTAGTTACTCCACCACCTACGCCACTCAGCATGAGTGGCTTGCAGAGGGCTAACCCCGTCCCCCGCACCCATGCCGTGGCCCATCAGTATGCCAGGGTCTTGACCCTAAGCCACCCACAGCTAGAGCCTGGTGTGAACCACATGTCCATGAGTGCTCAAATGACCACCTGGTCGACACCATGCCTTGTCGACCAGTCAACCATGAGCACGACAGAAAGTGACAATGAAGGTGGAATACACCAGCCCTCGTCGTCATCAACTATGTGACTCATGTGGCTGTCTTTGTTTATTCACCTCAAGGGATAACTCTTGGGGCGGAATAACAAGCGACCCAGCATGGTGTCCCCTCGATTGTCACAGTCGTCGGGCAAACCATGCATGGGAGGGAATGTTGGGGCACCTCACGCAGCGTGATGCACAACCTGTACTAGTGGATATGGGAAGTGGGCTGCGGATATACAAAGTACACAAAAGTGCTATGAAATAATCTAGGTGCACCCTAATGGGGCTTAGAACCCCATATTAATTATATTCAGTGTAATTAATTTTCAAATTCAGACATGGTGAACAACATCCCTTTGGGAGATTGGCCTCGCTCAAAAGCAAAACTTGGAAAACTTGAACACGACCAGTGGCGAACCTCCACGGACGAGAAGCAAACCATAATTATTTTTCAATATTACTAATTATGTAATTTCTTTAATTGGTAATCAAGTGTATAGTTGTGTCTTCCTTATTACAGCAGATTGCCAAAACTGGCTTTATCTTGAGTTAAATATTTCATTTAAGAGTGGTGCCATACCAACCCACATCATTATTACTGACATGATAATAACAATTTTATTAAAGTTATGTATGTCACCAGCATGTTTATTAACTTCCAGTGTTTTATCATGTAATTTGTTTTTTAATTAATGGTTTGTTGTATTTTGGCATTTTTCTGGCGCCAAATTCGGCAAGGTCTTGCTAAAGCTGACGCCAATTCTTCGGTCAAGATTCAGCACCCAAGCAAAGCGACAGTGAGGGAGCATCACTCCACGTGACCCCCTTCCCCCCTTGACTAACTGAACTTTTGGCTGTAGTCACTTATAAACTGCAACAGACTTCACTTTTCGACATTTTGAGCATTTATTCCTGAGAGGTGAACTTCTGCCTCCTGAGGCTCCAGTCCAGGACTTAGCGTGCTGCACAACCATTATTTCATTATCTGGCTTCAGCCATTAACAAGGCAACTGTGAGTTGTCTTTTACTCCATGATTTTGGGGAGTTATTCTTGAGAAATATATAACCTATGGTGGACCTTCTCTCATTAGAATCACTGGCCAAATCTGCACCACAGTAACCAATGATGTCTGGATTTCCTAAATAGTCTTGTCATTAAACTCAAACTTTCAATTGATAGTTCCCTTCAAATATTGAAGTATCTTTCACTGCCACCCAATGTGCTAATCCAGGATTATGATTGTAATAACTTACGCAGATTACTGCATAGCTAAATTCCAAACTGAGGGCTTGGGCAGCAAATAACATACTTCCAACTGCTTCTCGGTAGGGTATGCCTTCGATCTTCTTAATGTCTTCTGTACGGCTTGATGACTGATCTTTGGTTACTTTTTCACCTGGGAGCATAGGAGTTCCAACTGGATTGCATGCTTGCATTTTGAACTGCTTCAAGATCTTATTCATATAACAATAATGATCAATCCAATTTTTTTGGTTTGGCCATTTCTTGTTATTTTAAATCCGAAAGCATGCTTAGCTTCACCAAGATATTTCATTTTAAATTCTTTCATTAGTCGATTCTTGAGCTCCTCTTCTGCGTTCCTATCATTGGATAGCAATAAAATGTCATCAACATAAACAGCAGCAATTAAAATTGACCTTCCGCTCATTCTGTGCTACACACATTAATCAACCTGAGACTGCTTCAAACCCATTTACTTCAGACTTTCATCCAGTTTATATTTCAGACTAGGCTTGCTCGCTTCAGGCCATACAATGATTTTCGCAAGTAACATACTTTACTGGATTCACCATAGTACTGTGGTTAGAGCATATAAATTCATTTTCTGTGATCACCTTGCAAGAAAGCAATCGCTGCATCAAGTTGGTCCATGTCCAAGTTGTGTTCTGCTGCAACTGCAAGAAAATATCTAATGGGAACTGTTACGTACTACTGGTGCATTCATCTCTTCAAAATCGGTACCCTTCTTCTGGCCACATCATTGATAACGAACCGGGTTTTATGTAGAATAATTTGTCCAGATCTATCTCACTTCATCTTGCATACCCGTTTACAGTCCAAAGGTGTTTCCACTCGGAAGATCAACCAATTCCAATGTACCATTTCCCATTAAGGCCCTGTATTCCTCATTCATAGCCTGGAACCCCAAACCCTTATCTGGTCGACTGAAAACATCCTGTAATGGCAAAAAATCTCTTAGTTCCTCAGACACTGCAGAGTAGGTCACATAGTCTTGAAGCATCTTGAAAGGACTTTTCAGTATTTCTCCTCTACATAAAGTCTGTTTTGATTCTTCCATTGAGGTTAATTGTAGAGGTATACGGATGGAAATTTGACATTTAGAAAAGCGATGGAATTCATCTGATTCAGATTTATTCGAACCATCTGTGTTTGTAGGGTACCTAACCTGTGACTACCACTATCAGAGTCTGTAGGTTCAGGTGATATGATGGTGTGTGATATTACTGGAGCAGCTACAGCTTTTTCACTGGAACCATCAAGAAAATAAAAAATACCCTTATCTTTTACACCTTTATTGCCCCCTCTTAGCAGCAAACTCCCTTTCTCCATCTCTGAAAAAAGTTACATTTCTGGGGGCAAAAAAAACTTTATTCTTATTAGGATCATATAAGCTATATGCTTTGCACTCTATAACCTACAAATATGTACAGTTTAGATTTTGGTTCCAATTTCTTTAGTTTTTCTTTTGGTACATGAGCATCTGCTTTGAATCCAAATATTCTCACGTGTTTCAAGGTTGGGTTTCTATTGGTTCCGATCTCAACATATTTACTTGGTGAACAATTCAGCAAATATACAGCAGTGTAAACTGCTTCTGCCCAAAAAATGTTTGGAAGTCCAGATTTAATCAACAAGCAATGCACCTTTTCAAAGATAATGCAGTTTAACCTTTCTACCCTACCATTTTGCTCAAGAGTGAATGGAGTATACTTTTTATGCTCAATATCTGCTTACTGTAGCATACTCAGAACATTATTTCGACAGTACATCCATCCATTGTTAGATCTTAAAATTTTTAATTTTTTCACCTGTTTGGTTTTCTGCAAAAGTTTTGAAAATCTTGAAATGTCCTAAAACTTGATCCTTACTTTTCAAAAAGTAAACAAATGTTTTGAGGCTAAAATCATCTAGGAATGTAAGCACATAGCATGATCCTGACAATGATTTCTCTTCAATGGGACCACAGAGATCTGAATATACAAGCTCAAGTATTCTTGTAGCACGAGAATTACTTTAATCAAATGGAAGACAGTGTCTCTTGCCTTGAACACACACATAACAGATAAAATCTGCTACATTATTGATGGAAAAATCAACTCTATTAGCTAGACTATTTTTTAGCTTGCTTAGGCTGGACAAATTTACGTGCCCTAGATGTATGTGTCACAGATTATCTCTGGGTGTTTAAGTGGAATGTCTAATTAATGCTACACCATCACAGTTGTTTCCTAATGTATTCAATTTCAACAAGTTATTTGTGAGCGTTGCACTTGCATTGACATCACTTTTGCTCCTTTCGAATCAAATACTACAGTGTTTCCTTTCTTTACAATTTGACTTACAGACAAAAGATTAGCCTTTTTAAATCAGGAACATAGTACACATTGTGTACTATTTTTAAAAATTTCCTGTATTTTTCATGGTTAATTTTAACAAGTTCACTATATAAATTTTATTTATTTGGGGATATAATATTATTTCAATTAGATTTCATTGATTTTAAGAGAGATAATTATCCTGATGAATTTTATTCATTTAGTTTTTCTTGAGGACCTTTCTTACATTCACATTTTCCTGGCCTTAAGCTTCAACCAAGTACCAATGCATTTCCACGCAGCGTAACTGCACGCATAGTTCCTCAATGGACACATACTTTAGCACATTGCATATTTTTCACTTTACTGTCGCATCCGGGGATGCCATTTTTTTGTGCTGTGTCCTTCAAGCCAGTAAATTTTTATCTAACATCAACTCTTATCCTGTTGTTACCAAGTACGGAACACCTCGAAATCTGCCGTTTGGGTAAGCCTATGCCATCTAGCGGCAAGCGCCCAAAGCTTAGCCACATGCTTCTAATAGCACACACAGTGTATCTAGTATGTCATTCTTCTTCCTGCTGGCCTGGTGAACATAGACTTTGCAGTAACATGCACGACTTTGGTTATTTACCTTTGGTCAAGATGTAGTTTCTATTATATATATTTCAAATTCTTGTTATGTAGTTTAGTTCTACAATCAATGTATTTTCTTTAGTGCTGCAATGCTACGTTAGTGTGTTTACTACCTCCGACATGGGTAATTGTCGCTCTACTGTTTTCCTGACCCTGTTCCGCGGTAACAGTATTTTCATTAATTTTTGCCTAGCCTTTTTAGAGGTCGCAGAGTTACCTCTCGCAGAATCACCACCAGCAGATAGCAGTTCCCAGTACTGAAGTACCAAGGCATAGTTTGGGGAAGGCTACAGCCTTGCATTCATTCCCTATACAGTGATGTGGTACTTGTGACTCCCGTCAAATTCATGAAGGAATGGCAATGGTAGCTTTTGTTTACCAGTCTCCGCCGGCCATCTCTGCTCATCTTCACGTTTAACTGAACCCACGCATTGAGAATTTTCACATTTTAAACCAAACTTTATCCATTATCATGAAAAGTTTGCTCCAAAAATAATGTTCTGCAAGAACATACAACATAAAATTAACTCTAATTTTTGTTTAATGATATTTTATTGTACCTTTTCTAAAAATTATTAATTTCCTGGCATTTGTAGGGACTGCATTTATGCCCTAACTATCTATTGTAAAGGGATATGTACTTTTTCTCCTAAATATGGTTTTTATTATGTTATGATAATTAAATTAAATTTTTAATATGTGAGTAATGTTTATAAAGTTTGCCATTTATTAAAAATATATCTAAGGTTAAATTTCACTCTAACTTGTGGCATTATTTCTTTTATTCTCACCTATGGGAGATTATTTAATTCATAATAAACTTTCTTTCATTATTCATTAATTATTATTGGCCTTTTCTAACTATCACTCATAAGTATTTTTTAAAAATATTCTTTTGGTAGCAGTAATTATTTAAATAAAGACCACAATCGCTTACCTTGACTTCTGAATCATCCTTTAGTGACGTTTTTAGCAAAAAAAAGCATTAAGCATTGCATTATCATTTTCATGTTTGTAGAATTTCTTGTGTGCATATTCTGTCCTGTCACAATCCCTGGCAAAGTGGCCAAGCCTATCACATTAATAACAATGCAGGCCCTTGTAATTGCCTGAATGTCGAGTCGGAGGTGTTCCACACTTGCCGCAATAATCACTAGTACTATACATAGCAAGTAGTTTTCGTTGCTCATAACTTTTTATAATTAATATGTCTTACAAATAACTTGATTGAATTAGTGGTCACGGCTGTCCATGAACATTCTACTTCCATTACCATGGGTTCATAGACATCAGGTTATCCAGCCAACAAAATTGTACAAACCAAATCATCACTGACAATTAAAAAAATACTGGACAAATTGTGAGCAGTGGTATGACTTTGTTTATGTAGTTCTCAACTGATACACTGTTTTTGAGACTTGAACTGATGAGGATATGCAAAAGGTCCACATGTCTTGTTAATCCAGTGTCTTGAAACATCTTGGTGAAGTTATCTCAAACTTGCTTAGCAATAGTGGTTGTCTGCAAATGAACATAATTCATGGGATCTACCTGGAGGATTATTTTAGCTCTTGCCATCAATATTTCTGTTTGTGTGAATTGGCACAAGTCACACAGTCCCATAATTCTTCACGCTCAAGATATATCTGTACAGCACACTTCAACGTGTCGAAGTTTTCACAACCCCTTAGTTTTTCAATTGGAGGTAGCTGTAACGCATACCGCATCCCTCCTCCCTTAGCCCATTTATCCTGCCGCCACTGAACAGTTATGATGTACCCTCTACATGGGACTCGCCGAGACCTGAATGTAGGTGGCCGCCCTTTCCGACTCCAGAGCAGACGTTGCAATGTGGGAGTGCACCCCCTCCAGTGTTCCCCTATGGCACAGCCAGAGTCAAGCGGCCGTCACACGTTCATGCTCTCAAGAGGTAACTTTTGAGGGCCTGACAATTTGGGCCAGCTGTCTACATCTAGAAGAATCCATTAATTATACCACCGGAGAAATGAATGTGGTGAGGGAAGACAGAGTGGTCCCCATAATCAAGCAACACCTCGGGTGCCTCTTTCATTCAGAGTTTTTATCCCATGCGTATGAATTAAGTGTGAAGTGCAAGTGTGTAGAAAGTGCAGGGGAAAATATATTATGTTGCATCACTGTGCAATAACGCAAAACAGTAGAAGAAAAATAGTTAGCTATGTTTTAACCACCATCGATAATGACTATCCTGTATCCCTGCTCAGGAGAAGTGGGCTAGTCCATGATGAACCACCCTGTTACCAGTTCCACATTCTGGAAACCCAGGGAATAATATTTTCACGAAAAATCATTTAATTATGATAGTTTTTATGTGCATAGTGATCCACCAAGCAATGGACTTGGAAAGCCAACTCCAAATGAATTAATAAATTGGTTGCTACACAACTCACTTGCCAACTGGTATTTTGTGTTACTTGTTTTTCTAATTCATGAAAAAGGGTCTTGTATGTCATATTATCAAGGATCAGTAATGTGTGTATAATTGTTTTGTCTGTCTCAAATTTATTTTAATTTATTGCACACTTGGCACAAACCTAGTACTTCTCAGAGAATGTCCGTGCCATGACAGTTAGTCTGGATTCGAGCACATTAGGGAGTGGATGCACATTCATGCCGTTCCCAGAGCTTTAACATATTATCATATAATAAATAAGTTTGCAATAGTCTTAAATAATTTTAACTGGAATTTAATGTTCTATTCTTTGTATTTTATCCGGAAACAGTTCCACTCCCAACCCCGCAGACTCTTGTGCCAGGGACTTAACTAACTTTAATTACCTTTTTGTTTAAGGCTGTGTGCCTTGTTTTTGTTCTGCGCAGGCTTGTGACATGCTCTAACTATCACACAGTGTAACTGCCTCAAATGAGAGATTTGTTTATCATGTGTAAAAATACCATAATCTAATGTCAGTGTTTTCTTTTCATTTTATGTCTGGTCGCTTCACGACTGCATTAATGATCTCCTGTGGAAAACTTGATCCTGTTTACTGCATGTGCACATCATGACAAGTACGAGGTTTCTGGACATGTGAGGTCACCCGTAAAACAGTCTCACCTGGCTTTATTGGCATTTTGAGAGGGCCAACACTCATTGAGATAGGCATAATTGGATTACTCAGGCAACTTCACCACCAGCAGTGCAATGGGGAACTCCAGGAGCAGCCACAAGGGCAGATGGCACACTCCCTCTCTTTTCTCATGCTCTCCAGTAGCTGGTGCCCCTTTTTAATTACTTTTAACATAACCAAAAACCTATAATATGCCAGTCAAATCACCTTCATCTTACACTTGAGACCACAACATCCTGTCAAGTAACGCCCTTCCATGTGGCTAAAATTCCTTTAATTTTTCCTGACTATTTAAGTAAATTCCATTCCTGCCATTTTATACCTAACCTCAGTGTAATCGTCTCCTTGTTGCTGCAAGGGCAACATTATGTGTGAAATTTTCCTGTGCAAACCTTGCATATTTTTGGCCAAAACTTCAAAATCTTGGATATTTCCTCCACCCAAAATTCCAATTTCCATGCTATAAGAGAGTGGCACCATTATCAGGTTGTGAAATTCAACGTCAGCATGGAAAAGGAGAAGTCAAAATGAAGGGAACCAACCAGACTCGTCACCATGCTCACCGGCCACAGCAACTCTGCTAATGAGGCAGATTGCTGTCATTTTGTGGGAGCACCATCATCTCCCCTCTCGCCACACTGGGCGAGACAGGGAGGCGGCAACTGGCATAATCTGTGTGTGCGTAAAGGACACCACTCCTCCCACGCACGGTGTAGGGAGGAGGGGGCTGCCATGGGCTGTGCTGTCCATTGACCCCAGCAAAGATCAGATGGGTGCACCATGGCTCTTCCCCGCCAACCGTGTGATGTGATAGCGAGTTGAATAAATGGCATACTCCCAACAGCATAGTGGAACATCTGTGCTCAAAGTGTGTGCACTCGCTGCCAGACCCAGATCCCTTTGCACTTATGCAATTACAAACAGCACCTGTCAGAATGACAATCCTATAGAAGCATGGTGAGTCTGCAAGGCTATTGAAAACATAAACAGGGAACTGTGTGCCGATGTGTTGGCATGTACCACAAGCAGGCCAAATGGCCAACTTGTGTGATCATTGTGTGAGATCTCGACAGTTCTGGGGTACCATAGACCCTGTAACAGATGTGGTGTACTGCAAGTGTGCCGTGCGTATAAACATTGCAACATCACTAACCAAATTTAGGCAAACACTTAGAAAATGCAGTAATGTTCGTTGGTGCAATGGACGAGCCAAACCACCTTTCCTTGCACTTGGTGTCATCAACTGTACCGTGACAAGTGCATGACACAGCAGGAACTTGCCACTTTGAAATCAGAAAATCTCTTCCAGTGTATGCAGTGTCAAGTACCACCACACCCACTTGTCACTTTCTCTGTGACAGTTCAGCGCACCATCTTCAATACTGCCAACTTCAGCTGACCAGAACCGTGTCAATAGAACGACTGTAGAGGGGAAAACTCTGAACTGACATGCTGTGGCAGCTGTGGTTTAAGGACCCATCGTTACTATGAATGAGTGGTGTGACCCTGGGAAGGAGCACTTCATGTGCCATCAAAGCACGCCACTACTCAACTTGCCGCTGCTGCAATGCACATTCCAGGGGATGAGCAGGCAAGTCTCACCACATGCCCCTTCTCTGGCGCATTATAGACTCCTACTCTGTGTGGCCACGAGACAGCACAGCGCTCTGCCTACCGCTACAATAACAACACAGCAACATTCTTCCTCTTCATAAGTACCTGCCTCTACTTCAGCACACATCCAATCATTGCCAAGCTTTGCGGGCCTACCCATAGAAGATCCTGCGGCCTTCCTGCATGGCTGCACCAGCAGATTGCAGTACTATGGCATCGAGGTGGAGGACTGGCCAAATTGCATTGGTGACCAAATGAGTGGTGATGTAAGGCAATGGTGGCGCAGAATAATGCATTATGGTGTTATGTGGGAATAATTCTACAGATCATTTTGAGTGTCATTTTGCAGGCATCTTCACTTCTCTTTTAGCACACAGCCATGTAATTCCCAAACCACAAAAAACAGACGAACTGCACTCCAATTTTGTTACACAGAAGATAAATTTCGTGTGGACTTACCACCCTCACATGTTTACTGGGTAGTGTTAGAAGTCGTGACCTGTATAGTATGACCGGAATTTTGTGGTGCCTTAGCGCCGCTAATTCACTATCTGTTTAATGACTTCATGCGATCGCTTGTCATTCTGGAACGAACATCCATGACAACACACATGCAGCTATGCTGTGACCATGACTCCGTGCACTTGCACCTGTATAAGGTAGATGAGGCGAAAGGAAGTTCCACTGCCAAGGAAACAGAACTAACTATTCCGAACAAAACTTCAAAATTCACAAAAACCTTATCTCAAAGTGACAGTCATTCTTCACGCAAAAAGGGACAAAGTGACTCTGTTCAACTGCGTTCAGGACGTTGACTGCCTCCATTCGCTTGTCATTTCTGACAGCCAGCAAATGCACTGGCACGTTGATTGTCGGAACCACCTCTTGAGGTCGCGTGATGGAAAACCACCAGTGGGGAACAATAGAACAGGGTAGTGCGGCCAGACGTCAACTACTCCCAGGAAAATGGTTGTGATCTTGAACAAACTCCGCAACAAATACTCATTTCACAAATTTGCAGCAATACACATCAAGTTATCCATATCCCAGTGATTTTAAATAATCAACAGTGCCATGCTTTCATTGATACCACGCCACATAATTTTGTCTATGTGAACCTAATAGATGTGTGCAAAATAATCCAGCAAACCAAATAGTTCAGCTTGCTAAAAAAATGCATATACGTGAGACAATAATAATAATATTTAGACACCATTAATCATTATACATTGCAATAGATTTCATCATTTTACAATTACATTAAATTGTTAAGTTCTTTATTAGATATAAACAAAAAATTAGCCAATATTATAAAAAGGATGTACAAAGAGCCATTTCTTTACTCTATTCTTAAATATTGTGGATGGTAATTCTCTTATATTCAAAGGTAATTTGTTAAAAACTTTCATTGCTCTATATTAAAAATTATTTTGGGTCTTGCTTAATCTTTTGCGAAAATAACTATGCTCATATCATACACAGAAACCAGCTTTTATTTCCAATGATTTGCGAGAGGACTCATTACTAGGGTTATCATGGCTAAAAGAACAGAGCACTGTAGTGGAACACGCTGCCAGATGAATTCATTTTGGTCCAAAAAATTGCCACACTGTTAATTGCCTGGATTCGCGGATGAGTTGTACACTGGATGTACAGCTGGACGAGCTTGACCACGCTGTACTGGTCGAGTATCGTGACATCATCCAGCACCTGTTCAGCAAGTGCAGTGATGTTTTCACTGTCGCTGATCAAATACATCGCTCAAATGTGGCAGAACACATCCCACTCACTCAGCAAAAGCCTGTGTATACTACTACTCACCATTACCAACCTCATCAACAACGAATCATCAAACAACAAATACAAGAAATGCTGGATGAAGGTATCATTGAACCCACAAACCGTGCTTTTAATTCTCCCATTAACATTAGCTACTAAAAAGGATGGTTCCTGGTGATTTTGCATAGACTTCAGGCCTCTCAACCTAATAACTAAAAATGTTCCACAACTGTTCATCAATGTCAAGGACACACTCAACAGCCTTTGCCATGCTAAGGTATTGATGTGTCTTGATCTCTGCAGCAGTTACTGGCAAATGCAAGTAAAAAAAGATCATCACAAGACAGTGTTTACTGCACCAGATGGATACCACTTCCAGTTTAGGGCCATGCCCTTTGGCCTGAAAACAGCACCTGCAATGTTCCATTCCATGATGGTAAAAGTTTTATACGGCATATCTTTATGAAGTTATTTGGTCCGAGTCATGGGAAGATCATGTGTGCCACCTGTCACTTGACCTTGAGCTCCTCAGTACTAACCACCTAACTTGTGTAAACAAAAAGGTGTCATATCGGAAAAGCATGCATTCAATTTCTAGTTCATCTTGTTGACAAGCACGGTAACTGTCCTTCTCCAGAACAGTAAAGCCTTATTGATGATTATCCGCAACTTGCTACCCGTAAACAGCTACGCAAATTTTTGGTTTAGTAAACTGGCTATGTGAGTACATTCAGAACATTGAAATTATTACAGCTTCACTCACTGAACTAATTTCACCAGCAAAAAATAGAAATGGACACATGAACATTCCGACAGCACTGAACAAATCAAAATCAATTTCTGCAACTGCCCTGCACTTTCACGTTACAACCCAAGACCGCCTGTATCTGCGAGTGAGTGCAGGCTAGGCGCCATATTGTTTCAGCTCAGGGACAATGACAGCAAGAGCAAGCAGATTATTAAATTTAGCAGCGCTAAATTCATGCTAGTAGAATGTTGCTATGATGTGAATTAGTGGGAGTGGTTAGCCATAATTTGGTCAGTTAAGCAGTAAAGATAGTTTGTAGAACACCAATGCTTTATGCTACTTACAGACAACAGATTCTTAGTCTGGCTACACAATACCAAGGAGGTACGCAGTAAGCTTACGTGCTGGGCCCAATTCCTGCAATCTTTTGATTCTGTGATGCAACATGTACCTGGAGCAGAAAACCAACTGGCAGACTCTCTTCAAAGGGCACCTGGGGACACGATAACATGCGACAAGGAAGAGTGGGAAACCATTCTACTTCCCTCTCTGTCTGACCCTACTACTGCGGACTCCAACAGTGTCACGTGCACACAAATTACAGCTACTCTCCTGAGGCCTACCCTTACTGAATTTTAAGTGCTGGTGATACAGGCGCAACAGACTTGCCCCATAACATGGAAATAGGTAGAGACATGCAAAGTAACAACTACAGAGTGCTGGCTAGTGCTAGACAACCGCCTAGAATCGTGCACAAATTGCAACAGTTGACACTGGACCACTTATGTGCTGCATGCCGCCAGGAAGATAGTGTTACAGTTCACACACAATACTGATTTAACAGGCACCCTGGTGCCATACAAGGAGAATGTAATGCCCAGAGACGCTTCTAATGGCCGGACATATCCCACGATACCAGCCAATATGTATGTGCCTGTGTAAAGTGCAACTGTCTGAAAAGTTGCCACACTGACGATATACACAACAGCAAGTCCCACATGTACCAAAAAAATTTAGACATGGTAGTTTTGGATCTGACGGGCCCATACCCGTGGACTGCGAATGGGAAATTATTCATACTAGTGGTGACAGACGTGTTTTCAAGATGGAAGGAGGCCTACTCCATCTCTAGTGTGCATGCTAAAAACATAGTAAAAGTTCTTGAAACAGAGTTTTTTCTCATGCTGGGGATATCTCCATGTGCTACTTTCAGACGAGGGCACGCAGTTCACAGGGTGAAAGTGGCGTGTTTTACTAAGTGGGGAGTGCTGCATAACACTACTGTCATCTACCATCCACGTGAAAATCCTTCAGAATGCAGAAACCAGGAACTGAAAACTCAGCAGCGATTGTGCATGGGTGGTAACCATGCATCCTGGGCCAAACACCTGTCAGCTTCACTCTTCACCCTTCGCACACGTACAAACCTCGCCACCGGCAAAACCCCTGTGGTGTTTCTTGAATGTAGCCAGCTGCCCCTCCCAGGACAGTTTGTGTACACACAGAGGGAGCATGCTAGTAACCCAGAGAGCAGTGGAGCATGCTGGTGACAAAGGGCGCATGCATTACAATGCGTGCGACAACCAGGTCAGCTGGTCTATGTCAGAGCACACCAGCTGTCCACCCTGGCCAAAAACTATTGTGCAGGCCTTGCACCCAAGTAGAGTGGGCTGCTTGAAATATAGAAACGACTGGGGAAGACAACATATCTGCTACATGTGGGGAGAAGACATTGCATCCCAGTGTACCGTGACGATCTGCTCAGTGCTGCCACCCACACATGTAATGCAACAGCAGATGCTCCCGAGGTGCTGCCCAGCACAAATGCACCAACACTGCTCCCACAATATCCAGCAAGTGACTCAGATGCCTCTGCACCTAAGTCTGTGATCGGCAGCAGCCTGTGATGCCCAGCATCTTGATGCCCCTCGGGCATGCAGACAACAGGTCATCTGTGGGTACACCCGGTGCCCCTGCTGCTAACATTCAATAGCCAGCTACTCCAATACCAGTGCCACCAAGCGCAGCGATGCCCTACATCATGGCACCTGTCCACGACAATGCCCAAGACACGCCACCAGGGTCACCTGCCGGAACCATGAGCCCTCCGGTGCCACCCCTGCCCAGTACAGCTGCAATGCTATCAAAACATCTAGCGTCTGTTCCAACGAGTGTGGCCTCGACCGAACAAGTGGTGGGCATGCTTCTACAGCGTGTTGGGGATGCCCAGCCCCACACCCAGCACATTGTTCATCCAGGTCGCAGACCTCGCTCCAAATCCAGCAGCATTGACTAGCTTGAGACGGAGGATTGCTTCTTGCCCCTCCGCCACTCCAAGCATCTCCGTCGCACACCACATGCAACCTGCAAGGCTTGCGGAGGCCACTCGCCTCTCCAAGCTGCTGCTCCAGCACCATGTTAACAGAGCACTCACCCCACCTCATCACCACAATTTCACACCCAAGGCCTCCACCACCTGAAGCCTCAGAAAGGGCAATGTTGAACACCCTCTTGCTGCCACTAGCCAAGTAGCGGATGAACGACTTCAAGGAAAGGGGGGGGATGCATGACATGTGACACATCCCTCCTCCCTTATCCCGTTCCTCCCTGCACCACTGTGCAGCTATGACATGCCCTTAACTGGGGACTCACTGTGCTCCAAACACAGAGGGCTGCCCTTTCTGGCTCCAGAGTCAATGATTGGTACTGGGAGAGCAGCCCATCCAGCATACCCCATGGCAACACCGGAGTTAAGTGGCCATCCTGCCTTTATGCCCTCAAGAGGTAACTTTTGAGAGCATAACAATTCGGGGTGGCTGTCAACGTCCACAAGAGTCCCAAGTAATAATACCACTGGGGAAATGAATGCACAGAGGGGAAAACAGCAGTCCCCAAAGATCAGCTACCCCTTGTGTTCCCTTCAG